>JAWWEV010000083.1:73788161-73812620 GCA_035583235.1 Hafferia zeledoni | reverse complement strand
AAAAAAGGAAAAAAACCCAAACAACACACCAAAACCCACCAAATAAACAAAAACTCAAACAAAACAGAAAATTCTAAGAAACCCGTTGTCAACAAATATAATCTAATTTGAGTGAAAGTTCAGCACTTAGATTTACGGCTCTTTCACTTAATATTTTCTTTCAGGAAAAATGATCAAGTTGCTTTCTTAATTTCAGTAGAAACCAGTATCAAGGTTTGTTTTATCAAAGCAACATGAGTAATAAGCTATGCGTCTTCACTATGCTACTTACCAGTGAAGACAAGGGTATGAAAGCCAATTGAATATCACAAATGAATACTGAGAAGACCCATTTTAAGAGTTATCAGTGATTGAGATTGTTAGAGTGCCAGAGGGAAAAGACTGGTGGCAGTTGCAGTACTTTGCTTGTGCGGGACACAACTGGACCTTCTCATCCTTCCTAAAAAACATTCACCTCAAGTAGTCCACTATGTACTGGTGAAAAGCAAACCCCTGAGTTTATGATAAGTGGCAAGATCCTCATTTCTATTAGCCACTTTTCCACATAAATACCTTTAAAAATGCTAAAAAATATGTATGTGAACCTCATTTTCTCTTTTTATCTGTGTTTTGATAACAGAATTATCAGGCATTGTTATGATACATTTGAACTAGCATTTTAAGGAGATTCTAATGAGATGCAATAGAGTTTATACACTGCAGACGATAAAAATAACTGAGCCAGTATTTCCAATCTCCTCATCCAACATTCACCACATATCATGTGATGCAAAAATAGCACAGTGTTACACATGTAAGTGATACACTTAAGATCAAATTAGTTCTCAGAACAAACACACATACGATTAGAACAAATATGCTGATTATTTGAAGAACATCTTAAAAAAGGAAATAAAATTCTAATTATATATTTCAAACATTCATAGCAGAAGAAATAGAAAACAAACACAGTTAGGACTGAGACCAACACTGCTGACTTGAAATAAATATCTTGTGCTTCAACCCAGACTTGTGGGTTATGCCACTGAATACACACACACACACACACACACACACACAGAGATATAATATTATAATCAGTATCATTAACTTTGCTTTTTTAAAGGAAATTGCTGTTCAGACATTACAATGAAGATAGTGACCTACTTATTTTAGAAACAGGATTAAGAAGAAAGAATCATAGGATTTCTAAATAAACTTGTGCACACAAAATCTTTATCTCAAATAAATGTAATTGAACTAAACTCAAAGAATTTCTGCTCTTACCACCTAATTGAGGAACATCAGTCTAGTTTTAAAATCTGACATTCATAGTCACTCATGAAGTACACAGCTTTTAGGGAGCTTAGCCTCTGATATTTCAATCTGTGATTATTAATTTTTAACATAGGTCTTAACTTCAGAGAAGCTGTAAAATAATACTGATACGCTGTACAAGAGATTTTTTGAGGAACTATTAATTAATTGGAGTATTTTAAAGATTTTGTAGTATTATATTTTGGTCTTAAGGATTACTCTTTATCTTCTGCAATTAGGAAACTGGTCCAGCTTCTATAATCTTAGGAAATTTGTTTATCTACAAGTGGAGTATCCAGACTAAATTCTAGCCTTATCACTTATTGCAACACCTTCTATGAAGAATGAGGTGAGAAGGGTATCTTCCAAAAAAGTATTATTCAACAGAAAGACAGAAATGTGAATCACAAAACCTTAAGCAAGGTGTTAGGGGGAAAAAAAAAAAAAAAAAAAAAGTGATCCAACTTTTGCATTATAATGAAAGGGGCTAGCAGCTGCAAAATATAGACTGCAACAAAAGATATGAAGAGCTAGATATTCTTCACAGTGATGTATTTCAATTACTCTTTTAGTACACAATTTTATTCATTAAAGAAAAGCTAACTGGTGCTTTAGCTGATGTTCAGATGCACCTCTTAAATGACATTCATGCCAATTCAAACATACCATAAACCAGATTATCTCTCCACTTATTCTGCTTCTCAAGTTGAAGGGCTTTGACTACTTCCCTTTAACATACTATAGAAACACCTGTTTAGGGGAAGCATTTTTTGATATGCAGCTTCAAATCTCCTATTTCTGCCGTTTGCCTCAGAAGATAATGCCAGTTTTGTCATTTCAGTAGTCCAAATTACTGCTCATTAACAGTCTGCTATCCATATATAACTGCCTAAATTCACCCTTGTTTATGTAATTCCTGCTTAAGACAATGGCCTGCAAGCCTGGAAACACATAGTGGGCACAGCTCTAGTGAAACATGATGCAACAGGTCCACATATTCTTTAGGATCACTGAAAGCCAATTTTAAAATTCCCTGCTGGGAAAGTCTACCAGCATGTGACAGAATACAAAATCTACCACACATGATCAAGATGGCTTCTGCAGAAGATTGAAAAATAAACTGATCATAAATGTTCTGATGTCATTCTTGCTTCATTACATATACAGTTAGGTGTAGTAATAATTAGAGGATAAGCACACTGATCAATTTTATTCAAAATTTTTCTGAATATTTCATGGTATTTTTCATACCAATATGAATTCTCCAAACACAGACTATCACTATTTGAGCTATCCAATGTGTCCTAGAGGTGCTGTTCCAAAGTTGCAGAGTCACACACAGACTTTTTGTTTTTTCAGTCCCTCCCTCCGCTCTGTGGATGTAGACAACCAAGGACACCCTGAACGCCACACATCAGTAGCTGAATGGAGTCTCAACTAGTCAATGCACCTAAATACTGTTAGGGAGGTCAATGAAGAAGACCAAGATTGACTCATGTCTGTGGTGCCCAGAGACAGGCCAACAGAAAAAGGGCTTAAGCAAAATTACAATAAATTATATTTAAACCTAAGAAAGAAAAAAGTTTCACTGTGGAGATGATTAAACATTCTTACACACTGTGGAAATGTGAATTTACAATAAATTATATTTAAGCCTAAGAAAGAAAAAAGTTTCCCTGTGGAGATGATTAAATATTCTTACACACTGTGGAAATATCAACATCTTTGGAGGTATTCATGACCTGAGTAGACACAACCCCAGACAAACCTGCCCTAGCTGACCCTGCTCTGCACTTTGTACTACATTTTTTCTCCCCCTTATCCTCTTTATGTTTTATTATGACTCATGGCATTAGAGCACTAGCAAATGTTTTAAAAAGAAAAAAAAAAATAAATAGGAAGGGAGTTCCTTGTATAATAATGCTTGAATCAGTAAATGACCATTAGCCAGTTTAGTTACGTTACTAGACGACCTGGTCAAACTAGTGAAACAATGTTTTAGCACTTCCACACAAATTTTCCAGCACTGCTATTACATAATATTCTTCAGAGTGAAGAGCTGTAAATTTATGTCTTGGTGACATAATTCCTTGAAAAATATGACAGGAGCTTGTCAGTTAATATTTGTCTTTAATCTTTCTTATCTGCTTAATACAAGAAATACAATGTCATTGTTTTGAACCTGAGTTATGAGGTAATACATTTAGGTAGCTTATTAAGAAGGCTATTGCTCAAAGAGAGGTAGCATGTAATTCTGTGCATTTTCTTTCAATGAAGACCTTTTTTAATTTTCCTTATTTTGGGGATTCAATAACTTGTCCCTAATAACATACTATGCTACCTCTGCTCTATGCTGCTTTAAAAATTGTCAAGTATTTAAAATTTAGATCAGTGAAAACCAGCAAGGTATCATGTCAAAAGGACATTTCTGTTGAATGCTGATGGGATGAGTGCTAGGTCACGTTTTAATAAAATTCCTCATTAATCTGAAAAAAAAAGTACAAAGACTATGCCAATGACATTCACATATCTAAATTGGAAGGTGCCTTACAGACCAAACAACACAGAAAAGTTTGAACTTTGGGAGAGGAAAATATCTCATCATTGATTTGGAATATTTTGCTTTACCTGACAGATTTTCTAAAAAACAATTAAGAGTGGAAATAAAATTGTACCTCTGGGGTTTCTCTTTGTTTGTTTGGGTTTTCTTCGTTTTCTTGATTGTTCAGTTTTATTTGTTTATTTTTTTTACGATGGGACATTGAAGCCTGTACTAATGATAGGTGACTTGAGGATAGTAGTGGTGAGCAGAAAGATAGGTAAGATTTTTTCAGTGCCATTACATTCAGAGCTGGAAACAGCCCAGAGAACAGCAGTCCCTGCTTCTCTGATGCTCCCGTGCCATGTCATTTACACCACGCACACCCTAAAAGACTGCTATTGTGCCAGGGTTAACCTCCACGGAATCTGGAAGGGACCACAGAGGTCCTCCTAGTCCAACCTCCACTGCCCTCTCCCTCACCCTCACCCTCAGCCTCAAATTTGCATCTTAAAAGGGGAAAAAACACCTGTGCACAGGCATATGAACACAGGTGTGGTGTTGTGCAACAGATCATTTGAGACAATTAGCAGAGTCATAAGTCTACACCTGTCAGTACCACATGTATGTGATAGAAATTTTGTATTAAAGAAAAACTTACAAACTGATCTAATGTAAAAATGAATAAGAGAAACAGTTAACTGAAGGGATACATACTCGAGTTATAAGAAGACCATAAAGAAGAATCCTAGATTTAGATTGGCATAATTGAACAGAGAAAGTTTACAGAAGTTCAGGCAGAATACTATTGCAGATTTTCAAAATATTTTTTCACCTTACAGAAGCAGCAGCAGATATTTTAGGAATTAATTCTTTGTCAAAATATGCTTGAATGCTATAATGAGAAAAATGCTGTGGGAATAGTAAGAAAATATTTTCAAGAGTTAGGTGAAAGCACGTTGCTCTCTTGCAGCTATATCTAAGAAAACATTTAAACCAAAACCAAAGTATTTTTAACTTTATGATTCTAAACAGACCGTCTATGTTTCCTTGTTATCAGATTATTATACTATCCAAATAATATTAAAAATTATGTTTAACTTCAACACTACTGAAGTCAAAGGTAAAGCTTGCTGGCCCTTTGATTTTTATAACTTCTTCAAAGGGACAGTTTAAATGTAATGCAAATTTGGGCACTAGAAATAATAAAAGGCTACCTGTTTTTCCAGAGGTACTAGGCAAATTTATTTTAGTTCACTTTCAGAATTTTCATTTAAAATATAATTAAAAATAACATAGAGTCCATGACAGTTCCATGAATATTTGCAGTAATATTAACCATTATACCTAATACAATGAGAAAATACATTACAAAACACTTGAAAGTTATATGAATTGTACTGATTTATTAAATGCATGTTTACTTTTGCTTCTGGTGTACAAAGATGATGAAAATGACTTTTGAATTTTCTTGTCAGTTACAGTTTAAGCAATCTCTTTCATGTGGTTTGTGCTTAATTTACCTTAAGGAGGAGCTAAATTTCTATAACCTTTCAGTTCTGTTAATACTTTTTCCTACTCGGGAGCCTAAACGACTTTCTCTTTCTACTACTAAATTACATGAATCTGCATTTAATTATGAGAGCACTTACTAAATGAAATAGAGCATAAATGAACTCTCATTTAACCTTATGACCACTTGAAAACCATAGATGTCAAAGATGAATAATAAGTGTTCAAAGCTTAAGCCTTCTTCCTCTGGAACTGCTAGAGTCACTCTATTAAGAAGAAACACAATGAGACACTGTTAGGATTTGGAAGACTATGCAACTGTGGCCAAATTATTTCTTGTTCTTCTCTGAGAGCATGTAATGTAACAAAATGTAAAATATGCAGGCAATTGTAAAGTATCACAGTGCGGAATTTTCAGATCACCTGAGGAAGACCTTTTGGAAGGATAATGTTAATTTGTTCCATGAAATGGAAGCCTAGATGTTATATATTAATGACAAACTCTGCTGTAAAACAGCAATGTAAAACTTTTAAGAAGTGATTTCACTAAGCTGATTTAACCTGATTTTAACCTTCAGAGGCTGTTATTGGTACACATGTATTTTCAGTATCTCTTGTCTTTGCAGTAAATATAGCCTAAGACCAGAATTTAAACAATCCAAAATACCTCAGATGAGACAGAATGAAGCAGTGTTTCTGAATGCAAGGGCTTGAATTCATTTGACTTGTTTTATGCTCTGTAAGGTATTGATTTAACTCTGTATCACTTTCTCAGTGCAATTTATAGATGCTCTTGTCTTCAAACAAACAAACACACACACCCCCCAACACAACACAACACAACAAAAATAACCAAACAAAACAAAGAAACAAAACCAAAGAGGAAAAAGAGACAGTCCTGACTTTCTACAGAAAGAAAAAGTCAGATCTCACTGAATGGAATGTCACAGTTACTGTCAAATTCACAAGTAAATTACCTTAAAAACTTCCTGAAATATACAAAAAGTTTTCAGTACAATATACCTGTTGATTTTCTTAATCAGAAGATATTGATATACATAACATTCCATAAACTTCTAATTTAATATAAACAAACATATCACAAAATGTTTCCTTCCCTTCTAAACCAAATACCATTCTGCAATTTGCAGAACAGAGAGAATGGGAACTAGGAAGAACTTTGCATTGTGCCTGGAATACTACTAAGCTGCAAATACCCAAACTAAAGCAAAAAACTAAACAAAAGCAAATGGGGATGTAAATTACCTTCTTTTCTCAGCCATCACTCACTGCCAAGAATTTTACCGATAATATATTGTCACATCAAAACTCTTATTTCAATGTTACTTGGTAACAGTAATTAATACTGTAGGATTTCTGAGATGGATTTTTTCCTTCTTCAAATGTTTCAACTGCAATGTTCAGTCAGTTGTCAATTATTGTTAAAAACATAAGCTAGCTTGGTTACAGAAGCAGTTTAAGCATGTTTCTGCATCAAAGTCGAGTGTATATAAAGCCTTGAGTGGGTGAGAATGTTTACATTCTACTCTCATCTACACCACTGACTTTCTGTTTCTCAGTTAAATCCTGTATGTTTATTCTTAAAGCCTGTAGTAATGTGTTGTTACTATCCATGCTTTTTGCTTTATAAAATCATTCATTTATTACCTTTGAAAATTAAGACTACTCAGTCCCCCCAAACAGTCACTCCTGTCCTCCAAAACAGTCAAAATTGTAAGATGATATATAAATGGTCTTAGACAATGTATAAAACATTTGTGCTTTACCCATTGATACATTGTATTAATTTTATATTTTTTTTAATTTAGTGTATAAATTCAGAGCAAAAACCAATTTTGCATCACCTTAGGAAAGATCCTAAGAATAATTATTTACTGTGAAATTAATCAATTCAGATTTACACTACAGGATCATATCAGCTGCCAATGTTCAGCATAAATCTTTTTAATAGGGATTACACATGTCTATCAATGGCAGAAGAGAATATTAAACCCTTTATGCATAATGCATTTCTTTTTAAATTTGGCTGATGAATAAGCTTGCTTTTGAAAACAACTGCTTTTGTGCATCCACTTGCTCATCTTGAAACATGAGGTCCAGTTGAATTGGGCCTTGAATTGAGGTGGGACTAAGAAGAGGGGCAAAAATTTATGCTGTTGGCTTCTACCTTCCAAACATGAAAAACTATTTCACTGATGTAATATATCATATTGCAGGGATAAACAGTTTCCTAATTCAGACATCCTGAGGAATTTTAGGAACTAAAACATAAAGAATTAAAATTCTCCACATACTCTGAAAAAGTTTGACATGAATGAAAATAAGAGGTTCCTCACTGAAACTATCTACACAAAAAGGAAAATAAATTGTTCATAAATAGATCACTGTTTTCATTCAAACAAAAATATCATTAAAATATACATTGAACACTTTGGCATGTAATTTTTTCCACTTAAAATTCTTTGTTGGAACAAGGAGAGATGAATTAATCTATAGGTTAATAGAAGCAAAGAGCATGGAGTCACATGATTTTTTCAAAATACATCCTTACCTTAAAAACAAAATAAAACAAAAAAAAAAAACCCCAAAAAACAAAAAAACAAACCACCAAAAAACAACCAAACCAAATATGAAGACATATTTGCAAAAACTGGGAAAACTCTGTGCTGGGACATGCATTATGGAGAGCTATCCTGATGTCTGCCAGTTAGCAACAATGAAAAAGCATTGGGATCACTTTAAAAAAATAAAATAATAAAAAAACCCAACAACCCATAAAACAAACAAACAAAAAAAAAACCCAAAAAAACCCCAAAACAAAAACATTGGGAACTACTGCTGTAGAAAGTTGTTTAAAAATTGACAAGTCCTTACAGACAGACATACCTGTATGAGACTGCTGCAAACCTGAAAGTAACCAAGCGCCTCATTTATTTCTGTAATACTGGTACAAGATGTCCTGAATAAAAGGTTTGAAACAGAAGAGCAAAAGCTTGTGCCAACAGATGAGCAGATATTTACTGGTGGTTGTCAAAGATCAATGATTTTTCCATTAGCTCACATATTTGCTTCAAGAGTGAAGGAAGGTGAGAAAGGAGAGTGAGAAATCACCTCTCCACAAGTTTTAAAGCTCTTCATGGGAATGTGTCTTCACAGACAGCATGAAATAGAAATGTTCAAATATTTATATTCACCTCATTAGACTGTATGAAGTTTCAAGCTTATCTCTGTTTTAGCCATTCAAATTACTGTATGGCTGGAAATTCTGGGCAGCAGCTCTTTCACTACTCACAACTCAATTTCTGCTCAGTTTTAACTCTGGAAGCAAATAAGATAAAATCTCTGGCCAATGACTAATGAGGTGACCTGTCAAAGGTTGTTAGTATCCACTACTTCTACTTTTTTTTTTTTTTTTTTTTTTTTTTTTTTTTTTTTTTTTTTTTAATAATACCAGTGATTTCTGGAAAAACATATTGCTCAGAAACACAAGCAATTTTAGAAGACACTAGTTTTTGAAACATAGATGTTCTCCTTTAATTTCTTTTTTCTCTTCCTCTACTTGAGGACAATTGTAACTCAAGAGATTTGATGCATTCAGATCTGTTACTAAGCCACAGGCTAACAAAGAATTCAGTCTTATTTCAAAGCTAAGCACAAAAGGAAACACTTAGAAAAAAGTATTGTGATGACTCTAGTCTTAACAATTAAATGGATGCAGCTACTTGTTTTAAATCTTTGAGATACACGTTGTATCTAATTTCTGCTTTTCCCCATGTCAGATCAGATGCCAGTAAGCTATTCATCTTGTTCATTAGAGCTTCTATATCACTTTGGATTAGACCTTCCAGACTTGGATTAAGCCTATTCTTAGTACTTCTAAATCAGTGTATTTGATTTTCTCTTTGTCAGGAGCAATACTGTAGCAGAATTTCATAGGACATCCCTGCTATTTCCTACATCAAACATGACACTGAGACCTCTTGACAGAAACAAGTTCAAAACTAACACAGCTGTTAAAACAAATTCTCACTGCATTTCATGAAGCTCTGAAATTACAAACAGCAAATAGATACGAGATGAAAGCCTATATGAAATAGCATCAAAATGCTAAATGATTTATCTGAAAGCATATAAACAAGAGTCAACTGCTATTTTGTGCAGATGTATATATGAGGATTTCTTCCAAAAAGCAAAAAGGATAAGCAAACCTTTTACATGTGGCAGACATGAACTAAATTCCAACTCACAATTGTGATAGAAATCTCTGAGACTCAACACTTGCACCAGTATCATCAACCACAAAACTTTACAAATTTATTTTGTTCTGTTCTCATGGTCAGGCATTTATTTTCATTCTGCAGCCTGCTCCTACAGTCAGGTGTAAGTTTTTACAGACATGTCTAACCATGTTCCTTGTAGTCCTCTTCAGAATAAAGAGCATCTCATACTGCTTATCATCAGCAGTCTCTCTCAAGCACAGATATATCTTAACACAGAAGATTAGAAAAATACTTTACTTTTTCATTCTTAACAACAGAATTCCTAAAATCTCAAAAGTCAGGTTTTAAATATTTCCTCTCACAAATTGAAATCACTGTTGGGCAAATACTACCACCAAAAAATAATAAAAAACCCCCTCTGAAACAAAGCAAGATGCTCCCTAACAACAAAATAATACAAAGCCCTAATGATGGCATCAAGCTCTTTCAGCCACACTGTACAGCAAATAAATTGTAATACATTTTATAAAGATGAGTGAAAGGTTCCTGCTGGGTTGTACAGTTTTACACAAAGACATCGTTGTATGTTCCGTCTGAAACACGGCAGATATTTTTTAAATTAATAACCATTGTAAGCTGTGTCCTTTGCTGAATTTATGAACATTCTATGTGCAGATATATAAGGTTCCTTCTCATTTTTTCTTTCCAGTAATTTCTGTTTTAATTGCATGTTCATTGGATACTCATTGCTCTCCTCTGTGCTTTTGGCCATGCCTTGTACAAGCTGTTTTCTTGATTCATCTCAAAGCTTTTTGCCAGGATTTTGACTTAGATTTTCTGCCTAAATATTTCAAATGTACCATTGTTTTACTCACAAACGGTCCTGTCCCAGACTAGTTCTGAAATAGTTTCTTTAAATTAAATTCCTTCACATGGGCTGCAAGCGTGTCTGTGCACTTTCCTCATTCTCTCTGTGTTCTTCCTTCCTATTAGTTTCCATTTTGTGGCTATATTGATAAATAATTCAGATAGCATCAAGTCTGCAACTGTTTAATTACTTACTTTTCTCAGGAAGCAGAATTTTCTATGTGTCAACATCTTGATCTCTATTAGGCAATGAAGCAGAGGTTGATCTCACCTAGGAAGCTAAGTGCTGATATCAATCAGTCTTATGACCTAATTACAGACACATTAAAATTGACATAGAATACAGAAGACAGAGAAATGCTCTGGGTATTGTATGTATTTCCTTTCTAGTTTTCCCTCTTTCGCCTCAATTTAATTGTACGCTATCTATAGATGGCTGGAACAAAATCTCAAGAGCAGTGATTGACCACCTTCAGTGTTTAAAAACTGATCCATTAAAAATAAGTAGAAAAAAATTCCCCTGAGTGCGGGCCAAATCTGGACATCATGATTTCAGAGTATTAAGAAAAAACTATGCTAGTCCATATTCCTCTTGAGGCAACCTTACAGGTTAAATTAAACATTATTTTGCTTGAACTAAAATGTCTTTTAAAATTAAACTCATTTCACTGTAAGAAACAGAAGGGCAAACTACTCTTTCCTGTGGAAGAGATATTCTTTCTTAATCCATATTTTGAAAGGGTTATACTATGCTATTTAGCTGTTTCATAAGGAAGAAGTGAAGGAAAAAAAACAAACAAAAACAACCAAACATAACTAAAAGAAGTAAGCATCAAAATTGACACGGATAAGGAAATGTTTGCTGGGAAAAAGTAATTCACATTGCTAGCAAACTCAGAGAACTAGGAGAACACAGAAGCAATAAAATTTTGGATAAAAACTGGCATTTGCACCTTTGTAAGTCCTAGATTTCAAGTGGTGCTAGTGATGTACTAAGCAGCTTCCATGTGTTCTGATAGGAAAAAACACATGTGTTTTTGGTTTTTTTTTCACTTCCTTCAATTTCACTGGAATGGCTAAAAAAGCAATAATCACTTTACATAGATTTAAAAAAAGCTTTTAATAGAAGTCTGAATTTCAATGTGGTTTTGGATCTTTTAGATTTTAAACAAATTCTTATAGACAAAACCAAACACTGTGCAAACACAGATAGATTAGCAGGTGAGAGAACTAGTCAATTATAATCAAACCCCTGTACAAAAAATGACTGGCCCCTTGCTGATCAGATCACACCCACTACGTGCTTTGCAGGTAAGAAACAAACCTGCCTTTCACTGCCAAGTTGCTTCAAAGGATACAGCTTCTGCAGAAGCGGTGCACATCATCGAGTGCCAAGACCCTGGTTCACCACCTGCTGCCCTTGGGAGCTACTTCAGCCCCAGTGAGGTGGGGCTGTGCCCCACTGCCTCTGCATGAAAATGCACCTCCTCTGCACAGGCAGGTTGGCAGCCTGACCAGCGCAATTCTGAATCTTATGCTACCTCCCTCTATGAAGTAATAAATAAAATTAATTCTTCCCCTTCTTCCTGATTCTTCACACTGTTTCATTTCATGTGCAATCCTCAACTGTACTACCACTGGCTTTAGTCCTAGAGTAGAAGTACCTGTCCCAGAATTTACAACGGAAAATGATCTGATGAGTATATAATGCTTTTTTTACAACCCCAAAAGGGAGCACACAAGCTATTTGAAGCAGAAATTGATTTTACAGAAGACATACAAACTACCTAGGTTTTACATTTTTAAGGAAGAATGCTTGTGCAAAACAAAACTGCAGACAGGTTGCAACTAAATCAGCTTCTAGTTCAGACTGGTCATAATAATGACTGACTTTTTACTAACTTTTGACCTTATATTTAGAAATTTGCCTTGAAACATAGTCTAACATATTTAGATGAGATGGATCAATATCTGCTATTTTCATGATTTCCAAGAACATTTGCATATTGTGGTTGTTACACATTCAAACTAGCAAAGATTTCTGACCCTCATATTCAATCTGAAATGGTCCCAAAATATTTTTTCTGCTTCTGAGACATACAGGGTGATAAATTTCTGATCAAGTGCCTCTGCCTTTTACATCGTTATTTCAAGTGTAATCAAATCCTCTCAATCCTGACAAAAATGTTGTTCTGTTTATACAGATTTTAAAGCTAGAAATGATTTTGTGATTTTTCAGTTTTTTAAATTGCTTTCAGAGTAGAAAACCCTGAAAAGCTCAGAATATACTTTTCATATATTCAAAAGCTAAGTTGGCTTTTTTTTTTTTTTTTTTTTTTTTAAGCTTCAATCAACTTTCTGCTTTAAAATGTTTTTCAACTGTATTTGACAAAACACACAAAACATTCTGGAATGTTTATGAATTTTCAGAGAAGTAAAATGCCAATTAGTCTTGCAGTTCTATAATCCTGTGTTGACTAAGAATACATTACTTTAGGCAATTCATTGCTCAGTTTATATCTTGCAAAGTAAGGCCAACTTTTAGCAACACTGAATCTCAATTCTGCATTTCAACCTTGCAAGAGGGCCAAGAGTTCCTTTAACCCTATCCTAAATATATATCTGGGTCAAGGTAGCTCTGAAACTTCCATTTGCATTTATCAAGTCAGGTTTTCACACAGACATACAGAGGGTTATAAAACTTCAGCATGCTCCATATATAAACTCTTTTCACATAGCAATTTCAAAAGGTAAATATGTCAAAAGAATATAGTATGTATTTCATATCTTAGCAAACATGTACACATGTTTCATGTGTGTGTAACCATATATAAAGACAAAATATATATATAGGAGCCCTGATCAGATCAAGTAACTTCATTCCAAAACAGAGAAGCAGATTTAAATCACTGGATATGGAACAGAGAAATGTGGGACTATTAGGCATGGAGCAACCCAACATGGATACACAACCTACATATAGATGTTTCACTCATCTGGTACAGTGCGTCTGTAGCATTTACAAGTTTTCATTTATTTATTTCATTAAGATTTATTAAATTAGCTATACATATTATTTCAAAAGCAACTTTGTTAGTAATTCCTTGCACTGCTTGAAGAAGACCTATATAACTAGGAGGAGATATTAAAGTACAACTTCAGATGAATATACAATAATTTTTAAAACTCTAATGTGAGGACTTTGTGGAAAGATATATTTGGAGAGCCATTATATGCTACAAAAATTAGCTCTCCCTTATTCTGGCTGTTATATAATATAAAGGCTCTCACATGGGAAAGCCAGAGTCTTCTCTGCCATCAAGGACTATGTTTACCATGGAAACTACCATAATAAACTAATTTGAAGTGACTTGGCTAACCTGCCTATAACACCATTCTATAAAAGGTCAAAAACTTTAAACTGCAGAATAAATCACCCACTTAAAATCCATATTAAATCAGATGCTAACCTGTCCATCACATAATCTTCTAAAATGACAGAAATTATAAACTGAATAAAATTAAATAATCTGGCAGATTAAGATGAATAAGATTAAATAATCTGGCAGATTATGTTTTTCCTCATAATATATTACTTTTTTTCCTACTGATTTACAATTATTTCTGCATAATTGAAAGAAAGTGAAGATTTTATGAAGGCTTAAAAATTATATAATAATGAACACTGCATGGAAACATTGAGGGATCAGGCTAGGCAAATATATATTAATGTCACAAATACATCTGAAACTAAAACATACTGATTAAAAGATATTAAATATTTTAAATGATGTCTTGCTTCAGCAAGACCCAGTAAAATAAGGTCTGTTTTTCTTTACACAGTTTTCCAAATGGCTGAATATAAAAATATTGTCTTACCGTGCTTCTGAAGGCTACATGTATTTAACATTGATATGATAAACTTCTATCCTTAGACTGCAAATCAAATACAATCTGCAAGACAAAGTGTGCCCTGAGGAACAAGTGTGTATCTCAGTGGGAGTCAAGAAAAGGCAATGGAGATTTTTCATTTATCAGAAAATATTATTCCCAGATGTCACTGGCACATGTGTAGAGTATCATCAAAAGTTCAATAACAGTTTTAAATTCCTTCTTCCAATACAGAATTTAGTTATGCTATCAGATAAGAGAATGCTAAGTTAAACATGTGAAAATGTATTTGATGATTTCTCTCTTGTCATATTTTACAGTACTTCAAATATTGTTTCTCCAGGGAAACAAGACTGACAATAAAAGAAAGGTATTTGTGGTTATAAATGCTAGGAGGCAAAAAGGTATTCTGAATCTATTCATTGTAGATGATATTATAAAAAGATATTTTACAGAATTTAGCTTCTCAACCCCAAAGGCTGAAAAGTTGTTGTTGAACATCTAAAGCAAAAGAAAAGGTAAAGATTCTAGAGGCCAACTGTCTTGGGTTAGTATTCAATTTTTAAAGGAAGTTGAAATAAATAGTTCTTGAGGGAGGAGAAAACTAACAGTTTGTGTTTGGATTTTTAGTTTAGGTTGGGTTTTAAGTGGAAAATATATTTTTGGACTAAATCTGTGTATCACATATAGGCGTGCTGTACTTAACAAGCCACAAGATGTCTGTCTCACTAGCCAAAACTTCTACATGTCTTATTGTCAGGTCAAATGCGGAAAAAAAACCAAAACCCACATATATGATGGGAATACAGAAGAGACAAAAGTCTATGCTGGTGAGATACAGCTCCTGCAAAAACAAGGCAGCTTCAGGTGGGGACTGAAGTAATCAAAGATTGCACAGTTTTGGTATTACTGTTGTGAGAAAATATCTCCTCTAAGAGAAAAAAACCTTGTTCTTTTAAAATCTATAAATTGAATGAAAGAGAAAACTAAGGTTGGAATGAGTTCTATGAAAGTCAAACTACACACAGATAATTCCTAAAGGTAATAGAAATTACGTTTTCCAGTCCCCTGTATTTTTTCAGTGTATCAAGACATAACTTGCTCTGTTTAAGCTCTTGAACATACTAACTAATAACTAGACCTAAAATAAAATTAGCTTCAACTATATTTACTTAGTTCCCCACAAGTTTTGCTGGTGCATTTACAAAAGTGGAACCCAACTTACTGAGTTCAAACATTTTATAACTGAAACATAGTGTTAAAGGTTATTTTTAAACTTGTGGAAAGGCAGTAAGTTAGTTTATCCTCCATTATTCAGTCCATCTACTGATGACTTTCTATTCATAATTTATTTCTATATCATGCTTTTTAACATCTAGCTAATAGAAATGTTTCTTCTACCTATTTAGAACATAGGCACCCATATTGCATACAAAATGGAAAGTTTTTACAGCTTTTCCCGGAACATTCTTATTTGGAAATTTTTCACGGTAACTAGGCATGTGAAGAAAGCTGTAACTCTTAAGTCAGAAAGAATATAGGACCTCTAGCTTTTTTACTTTGTGTCTGGCTATGCCTAATTTTCTAGAGAGAAAGATAGTGTTATATAAATGAGAAGATCATTTACAACTAATGCCTCATGCTTATTAGGAAAAAAAAAAAAAAGAAGAAAGAGAGGAAAAGGTATATTTGGGGGTTTCCTTTCAAATCAACTACATCTGAAGATGTGAAATAATCATTAATGTCCAAGAGCACTCGCCATTACTCTCATACATAGCAGCAAGATTAATAAATAATTAAAAGCATTTCCAAAACAAACATACCTCAAAGACACTGGTGTCCTAATTCTTCTGAAGAATTACTACCTCAGCTGCCTTTTTGTCTTCTGGTCTTGAATTTGTTTTGTAGCCTAGAAAAATAAATCTCGGCTTACTTTCAAACTGAAAGCATAAGGCTAGACCCAAGGAAAGAAAAAAAAAAAAACAAACCACAACTTAATAGCATTGCAGTTAATTCCTCTGTAATCCTACCTCATTATCTTAAGCAAATAAATCTCTAAAAAGGATTGTCTTTTTAAAAGCAAATTAGAGAACTGAATGTCATCTGTACAGGGAGACATTCTCTTAAAATGCAATCGTCAAGGAAGCTCATAAATAGGGCACTATATAAAAATGTTCCTCTCAGGCAATCCTTAGCAGATTTTCAACAGATGTGTATGTAACTATGATTTCACAAATTCCTAAAATAAAATGTGTCAGTATCGTTTACCACAAACTTTCAGGAATCTAAAAAAATTGTACTCATTTGGATTCTAGAGAAAGAACAATATCATAAAGACACATTATTTATATATCTTCGATGGCAAGTGCTCCAGCCATGCTGCCAAAGTCAAGAAAGGCAGATGCAGGGACAAGGAGAATGAAGACCCTAAGGTCACTGTCAGAGGGGATCAGGTTCAACACCATCTAAAGAACCTCAATTTGCACAAGTCCACAGTACCTGATGAGATTCATTCATGGGTCCTGAGAGAGGTGACAGGTGAAGTTGCTAAGCCACTATCTATCATTTTTGAAAAATCATGGCAGTGAGGTAAAGTCCCCGATGACTGGAAAAAGGGAAATATAGCCCCCATTTTTAAAAAGAGGGAAAGTAGACACTCAAGGAACTACAGACCAGTCAATCTCACCTCTGTGCCAGGCTAGATCAAGGATCAGGCTCTCCTGAAAACTGTGCTAAGGCAGATGGAAGACAAAGAAATAATTGTTAATAGACAACATGGCTTTACAAAGGGGAAATCATGCCTGACAAATTTGGTGTCCTGCTGTGATAGGGCTAGAGTGTTAGTGGATAGGGTCAGAGCAACTGACATCTACTTGGACTTATGCAAAGCATTTCATACTGTCCCACATGACAACCTTGCCTCTAAAGTGAAGAGACATGGATTTGATGGATGGACCATTCAGTGGAAAAAGAAATAGCTGGATGGTCACATGCAAAGAGTTGTGGTCAATGGTTCATTGCCCATGTGGAGACCAGTGAAGAGAAGTATCAGGGATCAGTATGGGGGCCAACATTGTTCAACATCTTTGTCAGTGACATGGACAGTGGAATTAAGTGCATCCTCAGCAAGTTTACTGACAACGCCAAGCTGTGTGGTGCAGCTGACACTCTGGAGGAAAGGGATGCTATTCAGGGGGACCTTGACAGTCTTGAGAGGTGGGCTAATTCAAACCTCATAAAGTTCAACAAAGTGAAGTGCAAGGTTCTACACCTGGGTCGCGGCAATCCCAAGCAGACGTACAGGCTGGATGAAGAAGTTGATCGAGAGCAGCTAGGAGGAGAAAGACTTGGGGGTGATGGTTGCTGAAAAACTCAGCCTGAGCCGGCAGTGTGTGCACACAGCCCAGAAAGCCAAACAGAATCCTGGTCTTCATCAAAGCAGTGTGGCCAGCAGGTCGAAGGAGGTGATTCTCCTCCTCTACTGTGCTCAAGTGAGACTCCATGTAGAGTACTGTGTACAGTTCTGGTGACCCCAAATTAAGAAGGGCGTGGAACTCCTGGAGCAAGTCCAGAGGAGGGATGCAAAATCGAGAAGACTGGAGCACCTCCCCTGCAAGGACAGGCTGAGAATGTCGGGGCTGTTACAGTTTTGTGGAGACCTCATAGCAACCTTCAAGTATCTGAAAGGGTCCTAAGGGAACTCAGGGAGAGGACTCTGTCAGTACCTGTAGCAATAAGACAAGGACTAATGGGTACAAATTGAAAAAGGGGAAATTTAGGTTAGGTATTAGGAAGGAATTCTTTACTGTGAAAGTGTTGAGACACCGGAATCAGTTGCCCAGGAAGGTTGTGAATGCCCCAACCCTGTCAGTCTTCAAAGCCATATTGGATAAAGGTCTTCAGCAAACTGGTCTAGTGGGAACTGTCCCTGCCCATGGCAGGGGGAGTTGGGACTAGATGATCTCTAAAGTCCCTTCCAAACCTTTAACATTCTATGATTCTACTTCCAGGGAAGTTAATGTGTTTTTATCTTATTTCCACAGCCATGTAAAATTCTGGAGGCATAACCCCTAGGTGCATCTTAACACTCATTAAGCACTTTTAGAAGTGCACACGGAGTGTATAAGAGGGTGAAGAAGGAACACATGATATAAAAAGAAATCAAACTACAGTAATCACTATCATTGTTAGAATGTTTTAAGTTTTCTCAGAAACCTTTCACCAGTTTTAAGCAATTTTGATATATTAGTTAGAAATAGAAAACATAGGTTATCAAACCCTTGGGGGGGGGGGGGGCGCAATCAATATTATATAGAAAAGACTGTTTTCTCTAAGTGACCATTCTGTGATTCTCTTACAACTTTATTATTAACTTAGAAGAAAACAACAGATATTAATAGAAACAAATTGCCATTTGCATTTTTAGCTTCATTTGTGTTCAACTTCTCAGCTTCACTTTAAAATACTTCTGTTACTCATCCCATGAGTTATTCCTTTCTTCAAATTACTTTGTTTACATGGACAAACACAATTAAGTTATTTTAAATAAAAACAACACAGAGCTCAGCTTGCTTGAAGCGCATGTGTATATAACAAAACTAAGTGAACTCAGCTTTGGAATATGATTCTGTCATATGAAACCTTAATACAATGTGGAAGAAACTAATGAAGACAGTATTCAAATGAAAGTAATAAAAACTACACAAAGCCAAAACAGAAATGAAGAACAACTAAATAGGTTCATTCATCACTCCTACCCACAAGCCAGAAATGTAGTTAGTCCAAAAGGAGTCAAGGAAAAAAAAAACCTGATAATAGGTGAATCTAAGCCTTTTTACTTCAATATTTCTCAAAAACAAAAGCACATAATCACACATACATGAATTTGAATACATGAAAGCCAATGCATGCTACAGAAATTTAAACAAGACATCCAGCATTCATAATAAGATGTAAGAAGTGGAATGTATTATGCTCTCGTTTAAGATTATTTGAGAGCTAGGGAACTGTGTACTTCAGATTCAGAAAAATAAAATAATCACACTGTTACCATTAAAGCAAATTCTTGATTTATTAACATTTATTAGACTGGCTCTGACTTGAGGGTTTTCTATTACTTTTTTCAAATGATAATATAATGGAGTGTCATGCAGTTTTTCTTATTTCTCTTTTTGCTAACAATTTTTGAGAATTGCAAGTTTCAAGATTAACTGATGCCTCTTCATCCAAAGGCTATTGTCATCAAAGTGCTATAACATTTTAATGGTACATTGGAAACAAGATAACGGAGTGACAGTGGTAAAATAACTCTTGCTTGAATGATGCATTTTTTAATAATGTTTAGGTGAAACAAAGCAGTTCCTTCATTCATACTTTCATCTCTCTTTTTCTTATTTAGCTTCCCTTGGATTTAATCTAGTCTGTCTAGACATTTGAAGGCCGATATTTACTATCAGAAAGGTTTTGCTTTTGAAAACTGAGAGCTTTCAGTTTTCTTTCTATGGCTCTAGTGCAAAATTTTGTGCAAGGTTAAAATCATAGAATTAACCAGGTTGGAACAGACCTCCGAGATCATCAAGTCCAACCTTTGATCCAACCATTGTGCTTACTAGACCATGACACTAAAGAATCATGGATCAATCTGTACCCTAATATTCTGAGAACTTGAATTTTTGTGCCACCTAGAGCCTTATCTTCCTTAGTGGAAATTTCTACCACAAATCTTGTACTAAGAAAAATTATTAAAAAAAAAAAAAAAAGAAAATAACAAAATCACAGAACTGGATCAGTTATGCTGTGTTATGAAATATAGACATGTAAGTTCAAAAGTTCAATTCTTGCTATTGCAGTAGTGCCTATATTCTTGGAGATCATCATTTAGAGGTTTCAGTAAAAAGAAAAAATGAAAATACTTTCTTTTACTGGTTTTCCACTGTTTCATGTTATGTGAAATGTCAAGTTATATCTCCTAAATTAGAAACAATATGAGTAAAAACAAACTTATGAAATTCATAATAAATTTATTTCTACAAAATGGAAAAAACCAACCAAACAACCTACCAAACAACTCCAACCCAAGCAAAACAAAACAATACACCCAGAATATTAAAAAAAAGATAATAGGACCATGGGGGTATAATTAACTAATTTTTTATTATTTTGATATTGTGAGGTCTTACTAGCTACTAGTGTCATCTACTCCTTCATTAAAGCTCAGTTTGTTTAAACATTGTGAATGTGGATTATTAGCTACTATTTGTTTCTGTAGCAGTATCCAGATGGAAAGGATACCAAGCTAAGAACAACTAGAAAAGAGAAGATAGTTTTAAAACTTTAATTTTCTCTTGGTGTTCGTGAAGAGATCAAAACTCATAAGTGCCTTGACATATCTTTACCTACAGAAAAAAGTAAACTTGCAGACAACCAAGGGAGTGACTGAAGTCTTCAGCTATCACTTACCTGTAATCTTGAAATCAGTTACTTGATCTCAAACAGTTCAAGGTACAATTGAAAACAATTCATTTTCTGAAGGAAAGAAGCTAAATAATTTTGCTCCTGAATACTTGGTTTGTAACCACATGAAAAAGGAAAGAGAATAATTCAAGCACCAACTCAGAAGAATTGTGTTTATAATAAGGTAGCATTAGCATAATTTAGTTGTCTATGTAACAAGAAGAGAAAAATAATAAAAAAGCAAGCCTCTTATAAACACACCAGTCTAATGTCATTAAAGAGGAGATAAAATAATAAAAGAGATTTAAAATCCCTTCAAACACTTGTTGATCAAAGCCATGTGCTAACCAAGATACAGAGAGAGAGTTATTTGGCACACTTAATTAGTCCAAATGCATTTACAGGATAATCTCCTGAGCTGTAGCCAATGTTCAAAACACTACCCTCACAGAACTGTAGTGATTTTAATATGAAGTGGTGTGAAATATACACTCGTTGACTATATATTCTCTTTTTCTTAGTTTCACACATTATTTTTCCTTTACATTTTTAAAATAGATAGATTTCTAGTGGAACTGATTATTAATTCTTTTATTAATGCTAGAGAAAACAAAGTTCATATCAAAATGTTCCATGTGAAAACAGGGATCAAGGTGCCTCATATCCATATTTTTACTATCAGCATAATTTTTCTTTCTCTTATTTTCCTTTTTAATTTGCTTTTCATTAATCACAGAGCCAAACTAGACACAAAGTAGTGTGATGCCACTTAAAAGCCTTCATTTTCCAAAGTTCAGGAATACTGCAATTGATTCTTCTCACTTCTGTTCCCACTTAGAGCAAAGAGGATCTTGATGTTGTTAATGAAACATCTCAGGGTTTTCAGAAGAACTAAAAGAATACTTTAATTTGCAGTCTAGAAATATATTTTCAGCCAACCTAATGAACACCTTTTTACATTCCCATGCACAGTGAGGCACTGGGTACCTGAAAGTCCAAACAGTAATATTTTCAGACTTAACCTTGTTTGTCACTTTTCAGCTGATATATTTGATTAAATTTCCATTATAAAGAGATTGTGATACTGCGAGAAACATCTAGACATATCTAGGGTAAAATCTTCAAGATTTTAAATTCAACTTTATTTCACTAACTTTCTTGACAATAAAAAAAACTAATGAACATAGTTCTAGAATCAAACACAATAAAGTCTTTCAGTTGGAAGGGACCTGCAATGATCGCCTAGTCCTACTGCCTTACCAATTCAGGACTAAGCAAAAGCTAAAGCATGTTATTAAGGCCATTGTCCAAATGCCTCTTCAACACTTTCAGCCTTGTGGCACCAACCACGTCTCCAGGAGGCCTGTTCCAGTCTTTGATCATCCTCCTGGTAAAGAAATGTTTCCTAAAATTCAGTGTAAATCTCCCCTGGCAACCATTCCTATCCTTCCATCCCTTTCATCAGCTTTGTTGCCCTCCTCTGGATGCATTCAAGGTCTTTCAAACCTTTCCTAAATTGTGGGAGCCAGAACCACACCCATTATGCAAGCTGAGACTGCGCCAATGCTGAATACAGTGAGATAACCACCTCTTTTGATCTAAGAACACATTTGCAATTATTTCTTACAGTTCTAATTCCACAGAGCATAAGTAACTATAAAATGTAGCCTTATTTTTCCCAAGAAAATGCCTGTAAGTTCAATAACCTGGGATGATTATCTTTTTCTTTCTCTGTAATTTTAGATTGTATAATTAAGGACACGTACTATACAGGGCAAATCATATCTGCTGATCATTT
Source organism: Hafferia zeledoni (assembly GCA_035583235.1). Classification (NCBI taxonomy): domain Eukaryota; kingdom Metazoa; phylum Chordata; class Aves; order Passeriformes; family Thamnophilidae; genus Hafferia; species Hafferia zeledoni. The sequence continues at coordinate 73,790,023 of JAWWEV010000083.1, read as the reverse complement.
GATATTTCCAGGGCATTACCATCTGTATGGGTGTAGAAGCTTCTGAGATAAAGAATTGCCATAAATTCTATTTCTTGACTGAAAATGAATTCAGCATTCAGGATTTTTACTTGTAACTATTTATGAATCCCTAAATATTTAGCAGATTTCTCTTCACTAAGAAGAAATGGAGTAAAGAAGTACTCATTTCACCATATCTAGTCTTTCTACTTGCTTCTGAAAAGGCATTCCTAAAAGTTTTTCCTCATACACCTGCTTCTGTAAAGTTCCATAGAAATAGTCATAAAAATGAAAATTAACTATACAGCTACACCAGTGAAGTTTAAATATATGAGGTCAGGGAGAAAATGTTGGTTAATATAAATGCAGCTGTATCACTGAAATGGATATGTATATATGAGGGGTTCCTGAAAACCACATATAAGCAGTTCAAGAGACAAGGAGTCTGGAAATCAGGTGGATCAATAAAATAAAAACATTTTGAGTAGAAATCAAACCATGAAAGGATTAAAATTATTATTTTTTTATTTATTAACTTTAAGGGTCTACAGACTCACATACTTATTGATTCACAGAAATTAGTTAGGAAAGTGCTACGCTTTTTCTGAGATATTCTTTTGAACTAAATTAACTCTGTTAGAATGCAGTTCTTTTGTTGCAAGCACATAGCCTTGCTCTCTTTCACTTTTTGATAAAATTATTTCTCTTTATATTAGATTAAAACATGATCTGAAATATTTGGAACTAGTCCATCATCAGACAATCTTTCCTGAATGAAGAGCAATGCAGTTATTTACTGAAAGGAGAAAAAAAACTCCAACCAGAATTCTGCCTCAAATTTTGGCTGCAATTCTGTCCCTGCCAGCACTCATATCTGTGCAGTATTGATTTTTCTGTTTTGTTTCCACACACACAGGCTCAAATTTACATTCAGAGGTGTGCAAAGGAGAGAGAAATTTTGTGAAGGGAGGAAATGCAAATAAGTGGCTGAGTCACTATCCCTGGAGATATTTAAAAGATGTGTCTATGTAGTGTTTAGGAACATGGTTTTATGTAGATTTGACAGTGCTGGGTTACCAGTCAGGTTTGATGATCTTGAAGGTCTTTTACAACAAATTATTCTCTTATTTTATGAAAATAGGAATGAAACAACAGTATTGTTATACTGTTTTTTTCTTCTTAACAAAAGAGTCCTTAAAATTTTAGTACTTAATAGCATTTTACTCTTTATACATGAATTCCAAACATGGGGAAAAATTCATCTCTACATTTAAATGCATCTACACTTTATTCATAATTTAATGCTTTTATGATTTCAAGACCTGAATAAAGTTTGCTAAATCCTATTTTCACTTAAATATTTTGCTTAAAAGAAATTAGCCACTTAAGTCCATACTATCAAAACTATGCCTATCCAAAGAAGTGGAAAACTGAAAGCATAATGTGAGCATAGGCAACAGTGTTCAGGTATCTGCAAGGATGACAAAATTTACCATAACACTACTAAGGTCATTTTCACTAACACCCACTTGTATTAGCAAAAAAACATTGAGAGATCACATTAGAATTCCATTGGAAAAAGTGACAATTTACTTACTAAACTATTACCTTTAATTTCCAAGGAAGTCATAATAAATTAGTGTTACGGTTTTAGCCAGGTGGGCCTAAATATAGGGTTTAAAGTTCAGACCAGGCCTGAAAACTGTCAGCTGACTTGAGCTGGGCTGAGCTAGCTAACAGCTGACCTCTTCTAACCAATAATATTGTATTCCATACCCTACTACTTCATCTCAAAAGGGGTAAAATCCAGTGTGTGGGAGTGGCTTGGGCAGTTGCTTCACAGCTGTGGTCCCAGCAAGACA
>JAWWEV010000083.1:73752748-73786626 GCA_035583235.1 Hafferia zeledoni | reverse complement strand
ATTGTAGTTTTCTCTTAATTTTCTCTTTTCTGTATAAATACATGTAGCTAGTTTAAGCATAAACCTGGGTTTAGAGGGGTTTTTTTCCCCTTTCTCCCTTTTCTCAGCCAGAGGCTAACTCTGTCTTTGGGCAGTTGGCGTTTTGCCAGCTCAACCCAAGACAATTAGTTAGCTAAAGCTCTGGCTGAAATAGATCATAGCTGACTTACCAATTAACTTTTCAATGCACAAAACCCCAAATGGTTTCCAGTGATTTTCTTTTCCAACTCATTGTAAATGAAAAAGGTTCTCATATATGCAGTACAACTTTACTATCTAAATTCAGTAAACAAACAAAAAAGTTCTTCATATAATGAGATGTAAAAGAGGAAAAAACCAAAACACACTTTACTATTTTAAGTAGAATTTCATTCACACTCTTACAGATATAGAAAACTACCATAAATTTTTACGTATCTTAAGTCCTTAATAACCAAATCAGATAAAAGTAAGAACACTCAATTTAATATCGCTATAATTGCTCATCACAACATTGCACAGCTTCCCAAAACAAAATTTGATCAAATGCAGTGAAGCTTGCTTTAGATAAATTGCATTTTCTGACACAAATATATTCTGTTGTTAAAATTCAGCATGAGTCTAACTATTACTTACTCTCAATTCAGTGTAAGACTTCTGTCTGCAGTGACATTTTAATCTGTATTACCAAAAGGACAAAACTAAATATCTAGCACAAAGAGAAAAAAAACAGACTAACTAAAAGGCAAATACACAAGAAAGAGGAATCCAATTGTATTAAGCAGAAAGAGAACAAAATAGAAAGCAGAGGAACAGCTTTAGATTCACCATGGCAGTATCATAAATTTTCTTCAGAGAATGATAGTGAAAGCAAAAACTGGTATGAGCTCATTTTTCTGTCAAACGATCAAGAGTGATAGCACAGCTTCCTTTGGATACATGGAAGCAAAAGCTCTGCTTTCCTTCAGATTGCTTGAAGTCTGATGATGTTCTTCACATAAAAAGACATCTGAAGATTAAAAGAAAGCAAACAACTTTTTTAAGCCATGACTTATAATTTCTGAGCCCACAGAAGGTCTCACAGTATATTTTAAATTACACAGTGACATACACCTTTTCTTCATAAAATATAACCGAGTCTTGGTCTGCTCAGTAAGGTTATTAAACAATTTTTGACTTCCTACAAACTGACTCGATGTTGAAAACAATCTGAGACTTGAAGGAAAGGACTTGAAACAACTGAAGGTTTTATTTAGTGTACGATCCTGACTACAGTTGTCTGTGTATCAGAGGAGCAGAGCAGCCTACTCCTCTGTCTTAGAAGCAAAGAGAAAGACTTGGGAATACAGTGGAATATCAGAAAAACGCTTTGTTTTTCTCAGCTGAGTTTTAGCTCTGACCAAAATATTCTTTAAATTTTAGAAATACACTAAGTAAAAATGCAAAGGAAAAATAAAAATACTTGTCTGTCAACTGGAACACAATTCAGAGATGAGAAAACTCACTGATTAATAGCCTGATAAGTCATTTACTGCTGTATGATCATGAACTGTTTTGGCAGATTTTGCTTTAGTTTTCAAACCTGTCACATGTATATAGGAATATTTTTTCTTGTCTTTTATTCTCTTTCTTTGATTCATGAGTGGGTCAGACTCTTGCTGGGGCCTGCATAATATGATACTAAAGAGCTATCCTTGGAATATCAGCATACCACAATCAGAAACATATTACAAACAAAGAAAGACTCCCTATTGTGACAGATAAAAAGACTTTACTCAAGGCTTACAAATTTACAAAGGCAAACCTGAAAATTGATTAAAAATAGTGTTCTCCTTCAGCCTGATATATCCAAAGAAGAAGGAAACTGTAAGCCTGAGGGAATAGATACAGTGTTCCATTAGAGACATCATAAAATACCTAAAAATAGAAGAGAATCAGAACCAGTGAGGTTCTTGTATTATAGTGAGCATGCCATCCTGCCTGTATTGGGAAGTGCCAGTTTAAAGTACAATCTTGATGTCTGTTCAATACATGCTTCAACAACTTCTTTATGAGGATCTTACAGAGAAGAAGGCAGTTAAATGCCACACTGACACCCAATCCCATCAGATCTCGGAAGCTCAGCAGGGTCAGGCCCAGTTAGTACTTGGATGGGAAACCTCCTGGGAATACTGGGGGCTGTAGGTTCTAGTCCTGAGGACTTTACTGTCACTGTCCAAACTCAATCAGCCATGGCAGATGAACCTTAGGAGTTAAAGGGTGGGGCCAGTTCCGCACACACTGTGCCTCACCTAAAAAATCCACTGCACAGGCTTGGGGGACACATCCATGTGGGGAGAGCCCTTCCCAAATCTTTGTTCACAAAGCCTAGCAATGATGATGATGATGACAGAGAAGAGTGTTAAAAGCTTAGGCAACCTTGTTGACTGCCCACTGCTCTACACTGATCTATGAAGACAGTCATTTTCTCATGTAAGGTGATTAGTTTGGTCAAACATGACATTCTGTCACGGCCCATTAACTTATGTATGTCTAGTTTGCTTAAATATTCAGGTATTAAGTAGCTAATCCTCTTCCATCAGGAGTATACCTTTTTTACTCGAGGCCTTTCTGTGTCTTCAGGGCTTGAGTTTTCTGAAGCTTGGTTTTGACAATTAAAGCTAAGAGGAATTCTGAATGTCAGACTTCTCCATGTCCCATGCCACCAGGTTCCCTACCTCACTCAGCAGTGGACTCACATTTTCCCTATTCTTCCTTTTATCACCTATGTACATATAGAAATCTTTCTCATTGGCTTTTGACATCTCTAGCCAGATTCTGTTCCATTAGGGCTTCATCCCTCCTAACAGCATCTCTGCAGGCTCAAACAGTGCCTCTATACTCCTCCCAGATCACCTGTCTGTTTTTCCACCTTCTATATGCTCCCTTTTTGTGTTTGAGTTTGCTCAGGGAATCCTAGCTTATCCTCACAGTGCTCCTGATATTTTTGGCTGACCTTCTGCTTCTAGGGATGGACTGAGAACAACAAAATCTAAAACTGTTAAAGTATTCATCAAACGGTCGTCTTAGCAGAGTAACCCATGGGAAGCAAATTCACAAAACTATGCAAAGAGGCTTTTAATATTTAAATAAAACTTGTAGGAAATCAACATAGTCAGAAGGTAAACTGTACACTGATAGTACTGTTCTCATTTTATGCTTAAGTCACTGTCAGAGGAAAAAGAATGCAGCTGCTAAACAGATTAGGGAAAATTAATGAATCTGTGAGACAGTGTTGAAGTTTTGCCTCTTCTGCCCTCCAAAAACCTTTATTATGGTATTTCTGTGAGTCACTTTTTGTCTGAGAATTGTTAAAAAAGATCTCTCCAAGGACTGGTACGGTTCAGCATGTGAATCTTCAACAATTGGTGTACCATCCTTCTACCTGAACAGCTAAGAGCTTTCAGAAAGCAACATACAGGAGAAAAATGTTTCCCTTTACTAATAATTCACCTATGCTTAAGTGCATAACTTACTGCTTTTCAGACTGCAGGTAGTTAGTTCCATTCCCAATAAAGTGAGACTTTATGTACATTCAAGAAGTACTTAAACTAAAGCAACTGATTTAATGCTGCTGTCTGAATCATTAGTGTGCTAGCAGGGGACTCCCAAATCACTAGTTTAAGAACTGCTCTTCAGTCGTTAAGGAATTTTTCAAAGTGCTGCACCAGCACTCAAAAAACTTCAAAGCATAAAGAACTTTTTCTGTACTCAGATAGTTACTGACACTTCTCAATTACCGTGATGTTTTGCACACATTTTGCAAAAGTGCCAGAACAGCATAATTTAAGAAGAAATAAACCATCAAGCCTTCAGAACTCATTAAGTAATTTTAATTGTATATTAAGTTTTGCAACAATTGCAGTTACCCGGATTATTCTGTTGCAAGACAATCATGTGACCCCCTCCTCACAGTTATACAATATTATAGAAAAGTAATGAACGTTGCCTCAGCCAGACTACTAAATCTGGTTTGTGAAGGATATATGCACAGGAGGGCCACAGAATACAGCCAGTGCCTGTCTTCTAGCAGAGAGCACTTTTTCCATTTTAATACTTCCTTTCTTGGTGTCCATGTGAAATCTCATAACAAATATAAATAAGCCAAACAAACTGTTTTCTGTGTAAATACGTCCACACATGGTTTACAATATATACTCTCACACTTACCTACACAGTATGCCGATAATTTTGAGTTAAACCGTTGTGCTTTTAGCATTCTTTCATTTATGTAGGTAATGTGGCCTACTTTGCCAAAGACAACATTACTAAAAATCTTAGGTAAAATTAGAAGTATAAAAAGTTGGGGAAAAGCATGGAAAAAAAATTATCACTACCACCTGCTGCACTGGACTCTTTCCCATTTAAAAGCGATGCCTTCAAACAGGCATTTAAATTAATACTTAGGTTATCTACTTATACATTTTCTTTCTAGTTCCAAATTTATCTGCCATTGTTGATATCCAAAATGCCATTTTCACATAGTCTCACTAAAGTCATTGTTGACTATGGAAGTTGGTCCTATCTTCTCTGAAATAAGAGCATACAATTTCCATCACAATTATTCCAAATAATTCTGCAGGGATGATGACAGTAGAGAGATAACATATTTGATTATCCCTTTCAATTCGCAGACTGAGTTGTAAGAACTGCCATTTAGGATCACTCCTGTCTTTCTCCTCCTGTGCTCCTGAAATACTACTAGCAGGTTAGGAACAAAAATTAGACTAGGTAGAATACAGCAATGGGGAAGAATACAGCAATGCACAGTAACTTTCATCTTCAGGATAAAGGGGATGATTTTCATCTTAAAGACTGCAAAGATAGTGAACAACATATCAAAACCACTATCATACTAGAAATCCTCCTCTTATCCCAGGACCTGGAAAGTGATCAAAATGTAAAATTTAAATTAGAAAATGTAAATAAATAATACATGAAATCTCAAAAAGAATATTGTGCATTTGTTTAAAAAAATCCAAATAAGATCAAAGTCTAGATCCATTCTGGTTTTACTAAGGATATAGAACCCCCAGACTATATCAGAGTACCCCCTGTTTGTGGATTAAGTCTGCTCTTCACATACTCAGCACCATAAAGTCTTCTTAGACTCACTCTTGTCTCAAAGTTCTTGTTGGTACTGAAACAATGAAAAATATGTGTACAAATCTTAACCGAAGGAAAAAAAAAAACACAAAAAACTTGAGTGAATTTATCAGATTCTTCTAATAATTAATTTTATTGCCAATATAGTTCCCACATTTTGTACTGTATTCATCTTAGTAAAGCATTTTTTGAATGCAATGCTGTTAAGTATCTGAATTTACTCATAACATCATTATAATTATTAGCACATTCAAAGGGTTTGGAAAATAGAACCTGGTAAGGGTTATGTTTACACGCACACTTTCCATCTCCATGAAGTAATAACAGATTGAAGATGGATTAATCTGCCAAAATTTAGACCTTAAAAATATCTTCATCAGCTAGCAATTTAGATCCTCCTTAGGGTCAGTGGAAAAACAGATGTAACGGCTCAGACAAGTTGTTTACTTCTTTCCATCAGTTATAAAAGCCATGGGGAGACTCACCAGCAAAAATGATTTTTAGGTAAGTATTTTGTTCCTCATGCTGAACCCTCGAGAACTTTTGAACTTTTGAAGCTTAAGTTCTAGATCTGCCTCCCAAGAACTTCAGAACAAAGTCACACTTACAGTTCTGGTATTATGTACTGCCTCACAACAGATTAAAGGTTCCAGTATAGAATAGCTGAGATCACCTGTCACCTCAGATGTGCTTTACTGAAGCTGGTCAGCCTTAGGAGGCACACCATATATGGACAAATTACTCCCAATATCGCATCCCTTGCCGTGCCTCTGAATGACACATATTCATAGTTTTCATGACTGCTGTTCTCCCCCTTGAATCTTTCTCTCCGTTATGCAATTTTTTTAAATTTTAACAAAACACGTCTTACTCCAAAAATCTTGCATGCATATTTAGAAGGTATTTCAGAAGAAAAAGTAGGTCACCAGTCCATTATTTTATATGGAAATAAATATTTCCTATAGCATACCAATTCTATAGGCCTTTTTCCTTTAAAAATTACTTGGTGTGTCCAAAAAAAGCACAGGAGGCTTTTTGATACCTGTACATTAGCAGTTATCACTGAAAACACAGTATGAACAAATTTTTTCACAAGCAGAGGAACATAGACAAACGGGAAACTTGTAAATTATTCTTCCTACAGATTTGTGTTTCTTCTTATTTATAGGACAAGGACATCAGCTCCCCAACATCCCTATCACTCCCCTACTAAACAAAAGATTACACATGCTGTGCCTGCAGCTATTTGTGCACTGGAAGGATAGTTACAAAAAAATATGATGACGGTTGATTAGCTGCTACAAACAGTATGTGTGTTGCTCAAGTGCTGCCCTGTCTGTTCTCCTCTCAAGGGAACACTAACGGTGCTCCCCATTCAACTGTTTAACTAGTTTCCACACAAATAATGTACAAACATAATGACCTTTGAGACTTCTTTCTTACTTTCACCTTCACTGGCAAACCAATACAGGAGGGACTGGCAAATAGAAGCAAGGCAGACTTGTTAAAAGACATTTTGAAAGGAAAACAAGCCAAGAGCACCCTAAGCACGCAATGAAAATGTAGAAAAAGAATTCATTTTATATAAAAGTAGTAAAAAGTTGTTATAAATGGTAGGACAATACACACTGATGGACTATAATAGCTATGCAGATTCTGTTCTGCTGCTCTGCCAAGATGGTGTTGATTGACTGAGCTCAGTACAGCATTGTGCATGAGAACTAGTTACAAAATTGTTCTTCACACTATGCTTGCCATATGTGCAGGCCTTTTGCTTAAATAAGCTATATGAGGTGTCAGTACGATTTTAGCACACTTGAAAACAGAATACAAATTCAAAGCCTACAACTGCATCCGCATAACCATATGGTCATAACCATGGAATATATGTGAGTAAATGCAATAGGTATTGCAAAATTTTTCCCAGAATTCTAACATTAGTTTAAAAATAAATTTAATCACTTACAATTTGAATTTTAATCAGTCAGTATCTTTTTTTTTTATGAAATGGCACATGCGTAGTATCATAAATACAGTAATGAAGTCCTAATAATAATCCTGTAATAATATTCTCTAAGTAACAGAAAAAAAAATCTGAAAACAACCAAGAAAAGATTTAAGTGTTGCTCAAAGAAAATCCAACAAATTACAAAGGTCTAAAAGGAAAAAATCTACTTTTCTACTTCAGAACTCATCACAATTATTCTTAAGTCATGTATTTAAAATTTCTTTTTCCCATCACCAGCTCTAGCTGAATTTTATTCCTTCATAAACTTTGATGCAAAATAAGTTAGTTCAAATAATGTAAGACAAATTTTGTGGAAGAGCATTCTCATTTTTTAATTCAAAATACAAGGTAAGAAACATATATTAATTAGTAACTGAAAACATGTGATGCTTTTTTCATTTGAATAAATTCCAAGTGATTGTCTTCCTTTAAGCCAATATCAAGTGCAGAGTCTTAAGTGACCTGCTCTGAATTCTTCAATAATAGATATGTATCACTTTTCGTTAATTTCCTCTTCTAGCAGTTGAAGCTTATTTTTTAAAAAAAATATTTGATCCATCTTTGGAGAAAAAATAGATAAAACATAAAAATTGAGTGGAAAAGTTCAGTTTTTCATTAAAAATTAATAAAGAACAAAAGTATGTTAATATTATATAATAATATGGTAAATTACCTGGAGAAAATAATTATCATCACAACCTTACTTACAATAATAAAAGTGAAACTAAAGAACTGAGTGAACTGAAGCTATGACTGAACTAAAAGAAAAATCTTAGAAAAAAAGTCTTGATTATTGAAAAGCACATTGGAATGAAACATGTATAAAAACAGAAAAACAAAAAATTCAAAATACATTAGAAATTCTAAAGCAACCCCCTCGCCCTTCTCTTTCTAAATAAAAAAAAAAAAATTACTACTTTCAGGTTTGATACAACTATTTTCATTTACAGTATAGAAATAAATGCCAATTAATTATCAATATCATTTTTAGACTGTGTGCACACAATATCCCACCGAAATGTTTAAAAAATTACATACAATTATCAATGTACTGGTTTATTTCCTTAAAGAGTTTATCCTTTTAATAACAAATAATTAAAATTACTCAGTGGTTATGAACAGTAACCTGCTTGTTTCAGAAAACAGTAAGAACAACTAGATTTAATTTCTATGTGATGATAGCCATCCTACTCAACAACATAAGGCAGATGTGGTGTTTTGCTTTTTTTCTTTATCTCTTCTTGTAAAAGGAAGTCTTCTCTTGTCATTAGATCAACAAAGTTGAAATATTGACTTATTTTCTTCTCCTTCAATTTTACAGCTTTTCCAAAAGATATTCGAAGCTGTTTACCTCCCTGGACTCATTAATCAATTCACTGAAACAAACACAACATTCTAGGTAACCTTCTAACACTATAATAAAAAAAATAATTTTCCAAATAGTTTTGATATTCTTGACTTTATCAATTAAGCAAATTTTATCTTCCAGTTCCAAACACACATCAACTTCTTATGTATCAATATTGCAGCATTTCTCAAATTACAGCTATCTTCAGATGCTTCTTGGTCAGTCAAGCATAGTTTTCTTTTCTGTTGGAAAGGTTATTTCATATGCCACTATCTCATGACCTTTCCGTAAATAAGCAATTCACAGTGTTGAAATGAGAAATAAGTAAAAGAGGGAGCACAACTTAACTGAAGTTCAAAAAACCCCAAACAAACACAGCAAACAAACCACCAAACACAAACCCACAAATAAAACCCACTTGTATCTTGGAGCCAATCCAGAAAATTTAGAGTAACATTTCCCCCAAACTATGATAAGGATAAAGAATGCAATTAAACTATTTTATTATCCACCCAAGTACTCCAATTTCTAAGATGGAATATTCATGTGTAGACTGAACTTCAAATCGTGGCTTAGGTAAATAATAGCATTCAAGGTGTGGAAAGCATACCCCATTATGGTACAAATGATACACAGCTGGCAATAGAGTTAGCAACAGCTGCAACTAAACTGGTACAGAACATGATTCTACTTTGTCTTCCAGATGAGTCATACTTACAATTGAACCAGCTGCAACAGTTAGATTCTTTATTTTGTACTACACGTGACCTAAATCTCAGTTCCTAAAATTTTTAGGAGGGTGTGTGTTCCTGTATACTAGGCTGACATTAATGAGCATAAAATACAATAGTTAACTAAATGAATGAAGCCAGAGTATTAACCTTAATAGCTTGCATTCTACATTCTGAACTCTCATGAAGAAAATATTAATGTTTGTAATTTGTGAATGATTGGAATTCAAGTAACGTCATGGCCTTTGAAAAAAGACGTTCTAGACATTTTCATCAATACCTATGATTCATCTGATTCTATGTAAGGCTGAGTCAGAGGAGAACTAATGGATTACTTTCTCTGGATCATTACTTAGTAGAAAAATAGTCTACTGGGTAAGATAACTTCTTTTAGAAATGTTCTTTGCTAGAAGACACTACTTATTAAAAAGAAAGAAACCCAGAAAAACACCAACCAAAAATCAAAAAACTTGTGAAAAAATTAAATGCAATAGCAGCAAATTCCCCCTTTCTTCCCAATAACTGCAAAAATTGCTGTTGAATTTACTGTTGCTGCTTTGCTCAGTTCTAATCACTTTTAAATTTTGTGACCTATCATCAAAGAACATTTGTTGAAAATCAGTAATTTATATTTATTTTTACGTTTTATTTCCAATTTTGAAACATAGGAGGAAAAACATAATTGCAAGTTTTGGTAAGTATGCCTATTCTTAACTTCCAATTAACAGGTTTCACTGGCAGTTGTCAGCTCTTCAGCTGCTTGACTAAACACAGAACTAGTTTGTACACACAGCTGATTATCATTACTCCAAAGCTTTTTAGACACAAGATTTAGACATATAAAAATTCTTCAAACAGCCTTATGTGACAAATACTGGCTATTGCACAATTAAATCAATTACCAATTTTAGTTCTGACTAATTTATTTGTTCTCTTAGGAACGAAATAGCCAAAAGAGAAGAGATCACTTGTAGCTCCATGAAATTCTTTATAATTTAGGTGGATTTATTTTTTCAAAATATAATCTCTAACGAGTTCCTGGAACTATAGCTTAAATTTTTTAATACTTATTTTCTATTTAAATCTTTGTTTAACATGACCTTTACTTACCTAGGAAGATTCTAACCTTTTCAGCCAAAATCCTAAGGCTGGAAGAAACTGGTCTCAAATTTATATCTTTAGTATCATTAATTTTTCTCTACTTATAAAAATGGTATATAACTTAAGAAACACTGTATTCATACTACTGTCTTTTTGAGGGTCTTCCTTACATATATTCAAAAATATTGGCAGTCTACATGTGCAAAACAGGTTAATCTGAACACCAGTATTTTCTTACCTATTCAGCATAGATAACAATCACTACTTAAATAAACATCCAAGACCCCATCCAGTAAGCATAAAGCTAATATAGAATTCTCCCATAATCTAGGGCATCCCCAAAGCAAGAAGCACTCCTGAACTACACTCTTTGATACTCTCTGTGTAGAATGAATGGGAGGGTACATTATAGCAGCTGTTTTTGCTGTCACATGAGACGCTGAGGATGCAGAAGGCACGCCAAGGGGAGTGTGGCACTGTACCAATATTGCTCCCTCCAAACCTTTCTCATCTGGACATAAGCCTCACAGGACATAAGCTTCAAATACAAAAATGCAATTTTTAGCCCTGGAGTCTCTGAAGCTGTAGGATTTGTGGGTCTCTTAACCCTAACTCTAATGGCAGTGGTTATGAGGCTGAGGTGCATCTGAGGCTTAGGTCCCGTGGGTGGCCCAGATGAGAAACATTTGGAGGGAGCAATGTTGGTACAGAGCCACAGTCTCCTTGACATGCCTTATGCAGCCCTAGTGTCCCTGGATCTGTAGGCTTCGTGCATCTCTGAACCCTAATCCTAATGCATTTTCATTAACAGGTTAATTTACACAGCTGTTAAATGATCTTTAATATAATCTAGACTTAATACTTTTAAAAATTAAATAAAATTAAAAGGTAAAAACAAACAAACAAAAAGAAACAGACAAATAACATAACCCATTTTATGAATCTAAATAATTGGAATTAATTCCCTGTTAAGTACATTAATAAAATATCTGATTTACACATTCATAAGATTTGAAGATGATAAAAATGTGAGATAAATTTATTTCTGTAGCCAAAATAAGCGTGACTTACCTTCTCTCAGTCTTCAAGTGACTCTCATTTGAAAGTTCATCACACCTTAAGTTCTTTTACTAAGCACTTTGCAGACAAAAATTTTAAACCTGTTAAAGGTAACTTGTGAACCATAACAAGATTAGAGTGGTTATCACTTGATTAGGAGAAAGTCTAAAGAATTTATTTAAATACTACTGCAATGTTTAATTAATTCTAAATTTACCACCTGCAGACTTTTTGAATATGCCCTAAACAACCTGTTTGATTCATTAGTCCCAATTTCTCTTCAAAGAACTATTTGCTTATTGCAGCTATTTCATTTTCTGAAGGCAGTAATACTGACGTTCTTTAAAATCAGCAGTGTTGTACAACACAGGCTTCTAGTGTAACTAGCATTCCTCCACCTACATGTTTATCTGTTTAGTTATAAAACGCAACCAACTGTTAACAAAAACAAAGAAACAAACAAAAGAGATGCTATAGTTAAACATTACTATGTTCATAGAACAGAATGGTATTGATTTCTAAAACTCCTGATTTCTTTTTTGCAGGAGAAATGTCATTACTGAAAGACAAGGAAAGGACCATACTTAATTAAAAAAAAAAAAAAAAAAAAAAAAAAAAATCACAAAATTGCCAAATTGAAACAATAAGATATCTAACAGAGCCATGACTAAGACTTTGAATAAGTTTATAGTTCATTTATGTAAGCAGAAAAAACCAAAATTGTCTTGCATGACTTTCCTTAACCAAATACAGATTACTTTACAGTCCACATACAGTCAGCGCAAGAAACTTACGAGAGAAGAGAAAGAATAATGAAAGTAGAACCGCAAGCTTTCGACTTCCTCCTATATTTAGAGTTTCAGACATAATTATTCAAACACTACTGAATCTTTAAGTGTATCTATAAAGTAGCAAAGAGGTCTTAAGTGAAAGGTAAATCATTTGCTGAAATGATGAGTCTTCTCTCAAGCTGATATATATTATTTTAATACACAACACGCTGTCTATTGAAACATATAGAATTTTGAGATCCATATATGTAAAGCTGTTGGTTTTGATGACAACACACCATTATATATCAGTAGAGCATCCAATCAGTAATCACACTGCTTTTTCTGATACATAAGCTGAAATTCTGCAGAATGAGTTGGGTACACAAAAGTAGAAAGACAAACTCAGACCATTAAGCAGAAACCAGCTACCTCAATGCAGGTCATTCTTTATTTTCGTCTTCTGATATGAACTGAACAAAACCCCAGAGAATATGTAGGAGTACTTTAAGCCAAATTTTACTAATGATTTGAAAGGGAAATAAAAATGTGTCATTTTTTCTCTGTGTACAAAAGAATAATAGATTATTCTACCTAAGCATAACCTGAGAGTACTCTCAGTGGTCATCCATTTGCAATTTCCTTCTACTGTGCTCACAATCAGTTATCTGCAGGTTTTATTTGAAAGAAATTTTACTTTACTTATTTTATTTAAAGATACTTTAAAGAAAGAATGGAGTTATACCAGCAAGGAAAGAGAGAAAAAGAATCAATGACTATATACAAAACACTGATGATCAATCACCAGTGTTTTGTCTAGAACAATCTGTACAGTGTTGGTCAATTTGCCCAATGCCTTTGAACTCAAATAAGAGTGTAGAAAAACTAGTAACATATTAATGAAACTGCAGGGACTTTACATGCAAGAAAACTAAAGACGTTAAACAAAATAGGACCTAGAGAAAAATGATTGCTATCGAAAAATTTATTAAGTGCTACAGATTTGGGACAGAAAAATATTTAAATAAAAGATATTAAAGATAGTTAAAGGAAATTTTAAAAATGGATTTAAAAACTCCCAGTCTTTCACAAACAGAATGTCCATGAATTCCACATGGACAGCTTCTGCCCAGCAGCTGGAGTCCTTAATGTCAGGTATCTCACCACAACAGGACACTCCAAGTAATCCACTGGCTAGGGAAACCACTTGTGCACCTAAAATCAACGCATTCTTGATTAAACTGCAATGTTCCCATACCCACATGAAGCCACATCTAGTTCAGGCATGAATTCTGACTTCACACAGTTTTGGCCAAGTGTTTAACTGAGTGTGTTGCTCACTTACTGGCAACATGCCCATGGCAGTACAAGTGAACACTCTTTCCCTCAGCATCTCTTCCCTCCCTTGCCACTGGTATAGAGACTTTGCCTCCACTACCTCCAGCTCTGCAGTCAAACATCTGCCCTGCCTTGCTGTGTGTGTAATGCACCGGCGTAACTGTGGAATCTACCCAATGTGCTTAATTCAAGGGAGCCATCTTTGAGACTGGCCACAAGAGCCTGGGACACAGAAATGATAAAGAAAAATACCTGTTGCAACCAATAACAAAGAGGGTCAAAAGAATAACTGATGAAATCTACAGGCTTGTGAACCTCAATTTCATCCCTGCAAAAAATCACAAAGAAGCCTTCTTGGTCTGCAGTCCTTCTTCAGCTCTCCAGAGTGAGCCCTGGGAGACCAAAGGACAGCACAAGGGTGAGTGGAACATCAGAAAAAGGGGTAGATCCTTTGAAGATTTGTATTTATATCATTTTTACTGAATAGATTGAACTGAACTACAAGTTTTAGCATTACTGTAAATGTATTAGTAATAATATTCTTGTTAGATTAAAAATTAGACTGTAGCACTCAACAAGACTGTCAAATTGATGGGAATTTAAGCAGGCTAATCTGAAACTTGGATGCAAAAAATTGGTAACAATTTTATACTTATCACTTTCACTTTCCACTCAATTGTCTTATTTTGGAGATAAAAAAAAAAATAAACTAAGTAATAACATGACAATACTGAAAGCCTTTATTTGTATCAGATAACTCCTCCTTTTGTCTTGCATTTCTTTCCTATATCAATGCTGTTCTAATAAAGACCCTTTCATTCTGATAAGCTAAGGACATTTTTGATTGCTTGTAGCTCGAAATAAGCAAATTAATTTAAAGACTTTTAAAATGTTCATCATTACTAACTGTCTTATCATGCAGTCACTCATGCATATTTGTTCCAAAGCTGCTCCAGTCACTTAGGGAACTAAGTATGTGTTTATCCTGGGAGATGGGGGAAGACAGGATTTGTTTTCAAAACTGACTAACATAGAGGAATGATACTACTACTAAGATGAATGGCAAAAGCTGAAGGAAAAGCTTGAAATGGGGGAGAGACATCCAAACATTGTTAAATTCAGAAATCATCAGGGCAATATGCAGCCAAGAACCCCTTCCTGACAAGTAAGAATTTCTTAGGGAGGTAATGGAAGCACTCTTAAGGATAAGCCATGGTCAAATTGAGAACTGCCTTTCCTATGGATGAAGCAACCTTTACAAATTTCGAGTTTTGTTCTACAGTTTCCCTCATTGGTGATCATTACCAAATGTTACAGCTCAACCACTCTACTTTGAACAAGAGTGCTCTTCAGCATTTTCAGGAGCTTTGTGGAAGCAACACTTCTTGTTGAGTTCCAACAGACACAATAAGTTATTTTCCCTCATGGAAAGAAATAAAAAACCCCACCCAGTACAATTTTCAGTTATGGTAAAAATTAAAAAAAAAAAAAAAAAACACACCAACAAACAAACAATCAAACAAAACAAACAAAAAACCCCATGCAAACCACACAGTAAAACAAAAACCTTGGATAAAGAATGATGTGGCTGCTGTTCAAACATTGTAAGTATATGTAGGTATAAACTACATATACAGTCAAGTTTTTTTTAATCAGTTGTTATAAATATAATATGTTACATTTGAAAAATGCTAGTATCAGTATTCACTGAGGTCAAACTTTTTATCTGGCATCTGGTGCATCTTGTTTAGTTTCGCTCACAACTGCATGTGAGCAAAAATCTCTCTCTTTTTTCACCAGAAACAATCAGACTACTATAAAAAGTCAATTTATCTCAATAAATGCCTTCATTTTTCACTGTGGGAGATTCCTGTATCTTCATACTAATTTAGAAAACCCAAACTAACTCATCAATGTCTAACAGCAAAAACACCAAATACATTGCTTCAAATGAAAATACGAAAATGCTCATGAATATTTTAGGCAAATTTCAGTGTCAAGGGATGAAAGTTCATAAAATTTCACAGCCTGAAGACATCATTAACTTTTGGAAATAGCTCCTCTTTTCTAAAACACTAGAGATTAATTCAGTGCTTCAAAATGAAGAACTTTATTGTGAGAACTGAGATGTTCAAATTATAGGAGACCCCTAAGACAGGTGGTTGAAGCCAAAGGATGTGCCACTTTAATCCTTTAGTTACAGCAATTATTTAAAGGTCTTATTGTGGATACAGTTTTTTCACCCTCAGTCTCCATCTCTATGGATTGAAACACAGGTTTGAAGCAGATAAAAATCTAGAATCCTCTAAAATTACGTGTATAAATTAAGAAGAAAAATATTTAACCAACAAAAAAAATCACACCAAGCCAAGACTGTTCTTTAGGTTTGCAAGGCAATATTACAGATTTTCTTCTTCAAATAGATTTTGTAATAGTTGAACGCCATAGGAACAGGGACACAATGAAGTAGGTACAACCTGCTTTTGTGGCAGCAAACACTGCAGCCCCTTGAAATACTAACATGATGAAGACTTCTCTTTGGCTACTATGAATTTAAAAAATCAGACTTTGTCATTGTGGAATAAAATTTGCTTGTTTCCTATTGTGGATTTAAAAAACACCAACAAACCAAACCCTAAAAAAATTAAAGTGCAAACCAGCTAATATTTTGCTTACATGTTCTGCTCAATGAAACTCCATAAATCCAAATATCTTCAGAACTGGTACCTCATAATGCTTTCCTTTTTCTCTTGAGATTGGTAGTTTCAATAAATCTGCAACTAAAGGAATGCATCAGTGCCCCTGAGGAGCTGTGACTTTTTCACATCTATTGAACTAACCAACTGAGCTAATTTCAGACTTGCAACATGTGCCACTTATTTTTTTCTTTTCAATGTGTCAATATTTTTATTAAAATTATAAAGCGAGACATTCTCAGCAACTTTCAAAGGGAACAACAATTTGTTTCAAGCACTGAAATTTGAAATTTCTAGTGGAAAATAAAAATAAATTTACTAATAAAAATACGATAAATATAAAAGACATAGAGTTTGCAGTAAATTATCTGTGATACATTTAAAATAAGTGCTTTGCTACCTTTATGCTTGTTGTAGAACAGTTACTTTTAAATGAAATCCAGACTTTTTAAAAAATATACTTTCAGTATAATTCATGAAAAAGCTTTTAATTTTTTTTTTTTTTTTTTTTTTTTTTTTTTTTTTTTTTTTTTTACTGCACAGCATAACAATTTAGTTTTGGTCCCTGTTTAGAACTCTCATGTATATATTTAAATGTGCTAATGGAGTTAGATAAAAAGAAAAGTATGCAGTTTTCAGAATTAATCTTTAAAATATCCTATCCTGCTTGAAATGTCATCTAGGTATTTTATGGCTAATGGTATTCCATTATTCTCCATTTATGGTTCCTTGAAATAGTCATCTTTAGTTTTTTTCTGTAATGGAAACAATAGTGCTTATTACATTTTGTCTGCTCCAAAGAAGAGTGATTTTCTGATACGAGCTAGTTCACGTGAAAGTTCTTTACTTTCTAGTGGCTTGATTTTAGGATAACTTAGTATTAGATTTTATTTTTTTTTAAAGAATATTCAATAACTTTTCTTCATACTGAAATATAATTGCAGGAGTAAAAAACAAAATATTAAAAAGCACATGAAGGGAAGAAAAAATAAAATGTAATAGATGAAAATAACATCCACAGAATGGCATTCCAGGCATTCAATGGCATATGTATGATGTTTAAAAAAAAAAAAAAAAAAGAAAGGTGAAGGACAGCTCAAGTGTGCTGCTGTTGTCTTTGGAAGAAGCTCCTTTTTCCTACAGACTGACTCACAATTAACACGAAGTCCAATCCAGTACACACTGCCAGTACCTCAGACATAAAATCACAACTCACACTTTCATGGAGTTTGTTTTCTTTTGAACCTGTGCAAAGATGATTTTCAGCCTACATTGATAGGAAGCCAAAGAACCTGATAAGAAGTGGACAAAATATTTTGATTTTACTACTTCTCAACTATTATTCTATGACAGCAATTATATTCTGTATTTGACAGAATATTTTAAATACATTTTGAAGGTACTGAAAGTTGAATAATAGTTTTAGAAGATCTTGTGTTGACTGGGAAAACCCCTAAAATATACTGTGTTAAAATTAATCTTTTATCTTTCTTTAAACCACTTACTCATACAAATGGTTTTCCATTTAAAAATGACATAATCTGTCCTCACAGTAATAAAATCAGGAATTATTCCAATTCATTTCTGGTGTTGTTGCTGTCTCTAATTAAAATCAGAATCTAAATATAATAAAACTATGATAATGCATTCGAGCAAGACAAAACCCAGCCTTGATCTGTGAAACACTCGGAGAGAAGTAGGTTAACACAGGCATGAGCCAGAGGTCCTAAACATGCTTTTGATAAATTCCCTCCTGAACTAACAAGATGAATTTTTTTGTGAATGTTTTGTTTGTGTGACTTTGCATGAGTCTATAAGAAGCTCTCCAAACTCTTTTTTATTCATCTATTATGATCTAGCATTTAAGAAAGATGTTTGGGAGAAAACCCACAAATTATAAGAGAAAAACTAGGTACTCAAACAGATAATTTTATGATTAGTTTGAAATTCAGAGAAGGACACTCACACACACACAACACCATTAAGCTTTCATGAAAATGTGCATTTATGCAGAGCCACATACCTTATTAGACAGGCTGAACTGCATTTCTGCTGTTAACATTTGAGAGAAGACAACTCAAGAATTTGGGTAAGTGCTCTGCTGCCTGATGAAACTCACTGTGAAATAAAACCAACCACATCAGCAGCAGACAGAATTAAACCTAAAATGCACATGCCAGACACTTAGGGATGTGTCCACATATTTTAGATTTATTTACTCCCTGCAAAAGCAAGTATACAGCCATACAAGAGGAAAACACAATTATTCATAGCTAAGGCAATGCAATTGTACAAGGGTTTAGTTATAACAAAAAATCCTTTTGCTTTTTCTTTTCAATACAAAACCTTGAATGAAAGAATATAAATGGATTCACTTTCATCCAGGTTTCTTGCTTCTTTTTGTATCAAAGCTCACTTTGAGGTGTAAGACTTCCTTTCCAGCAGATGCATTTCCATTCAGTAACACCTTTCCAACCATATAGCATGGAAGTTGTGCAACACTCTACAGACCTTCCTCCCTTCTTTACACTTATTAAGTGCTTATTCCTTAGAAATATTTATCTAAAAGCAAAAGAATAAAGCATATACAAATTTTGTAAGGTGCTCATAGAACACACTCATATTAAGAACTAGAAACAGTATTTTATAAAAATCTAAGGTCCTAACCACTAAACCTGTGATAAAACAATCTCCTTTCTGTTTTAAGGATATTTAAACTTCAGAAAATTATTTTTATGCCTCTGCTTTATAAAATTTTAAATAATTCAAAATAATTTTGCTATGATAACACATATGCTAAACCATATATATCAAATCCTGGAATTTAAAAAGTGGATTTTACAATCTCATAAGAACAGATCAATCTCATACTGGTTTTACCCTAGTTAGGAAACTGCAACAGAAAGCAGTGAAACAATGGAGCTACTTCAGCAGATACAGATGAAATTGTTAACGTTTGATTGATGATCAAATTGATAACACAGGTCTCATTGCCACAAGATGTTTTGGAGGCCAAAAAGAGAAATATGTTCAAATTCACAAAGAGAACACTATCAGTGACTACTAATATGATGGACCTTTTTAACAGAACCCTAACTGCATATGAAGTAAAGAAGTTGTGACAACATATGAAGAAGCTCCCTTTGTACACGCTCTTTTCTTGTATTCTTCCATAATCACTAGCTACTTGTCACTGGCAGAGGTACCATAGTTGACTATATGTAATGTTAATTTGACACTGACTGGCAAGTCTTATGTTGTATTCATATTCCTGTGTTTATGTCATGTTGTTTTCTCAAAAATGTTATTCAGCAAAATCTTTGTTTTAGGCACTCAGTCCATAATGATAAAACCTGACATTGCAGGAATATATTTCAGTATTAATTTCAAATGGTATTTCTATGCCAAAGGACAATAGACAGCCCCATATACTTTTAACTTCTCAAAGGAGAGACCACCATAGGTACATTTAGATGTTAACCAGTTTAGGTCTTCCCTAGGTTAATAAGTTTGTGTGTGTCCAGTGTTTCAGAGATCTCTGAAGGAAGTCCATTATACAAAACAAACATGATGAAACTGCATTTTGACTTTGCAGAGATGGGTACATTGGCAGGGAATCAGACAGATCCCTTGATTCAGTCAAGGGATGTGTGTTTGTTTTGGTTTTTTTCCCTGAAAAACACTTTTCAGTGCTCATCAACAATACTGACAAGTTAACCATAATCCAGCTCTATAAAAATAGGATTATTAGTCCCTAAAAATGGTCAGTCTTAGATATTCTGCGATTGGTATATGTCCTCATTATTAAAGTCACCAAAGTTTCCAGAATAAATCCACAGCTATTTCAAGCAACACAGGACAGTTAATATCACTGCTGAAATAATATATATATATTTTACAACAGACATACAATGATGCTGCTAAAGTCTCATTATAAAGAGAAAATACCAATATTATTTGCAGTTACCAGACTATACTGTCAGAGCTGTCAGCAGTTAAAACCAAATTAGATTTGACAATCAGGACTTCAATTGCAAACTGATCTTTGGTAATTAATGTAATTAGCAGTCTGAAACACAGAGAACAATGTACTAGCACCATGAACATACTGTTTGTTCAGATGAAGAAATTTTCACAGTGCTGTTTAATTGATGTGACTTCTGCTATAGATATACTACAATTACCATATCATATTACTGATAGAGAGAAGAAAATACTGTGTAAAATACTGCAATTTTTTTTAAGGACAAAAGTTTAGTTAATGGTTATAAAAACTCCCTGCTTAATAATGTGAAGAGGGATACACAAATGTTGAGTATCTATATCTAAAACTCTCCTATTTCAAGATGGAAATACCAAAGCTTAATTACTGCTACCAAACAATATGAAACTTATATAGAATATTTCCATGAGCCTACTTGCAGAGGGTAAAGTCTCACAGAATTGGCAAGGCTAAGCATCCTGTTGGAGAAAGAACATTTCCTAAGAGAAAACTTTTTTTAACAACACAGGCAAATGGAAAGAGAATTCTAATATACTTGTATAAACCTGATTACAAAGGCAGACTAAAAGTTGTTGCCATTTCCATCTCATTGCTTCTCAGCACCAACTCATAGAAGTGTGCTAACTTAGAGGTTTAATAGAGCGTCTACAAAAAACCCCAACCAAACAAACAAACAAACAAATCATGAAGTTCTAGCTAAATCATATGAAGAACATAAATAAGATTTTCTTCTATGAAGGTCTTCAGCAAACTTTCAAAATGCTGCGCTTGCAATCACAGTATCATTTTCTTCACAAATGATCACGGAGTAAGTCAGTCACTGCCACAAAACACTAAACCTCTACAGTTCAGGGGGAAGAACGTACTTCTGGAGGACCAGAATTTTATCATGAGAGAGGAGATAACATAATCAAATGCAATTAATAAGTTTTGACTAAGGCGTATCTTTGTTTTCAAGCAAATGTCAGGCATTGGCAGTCAGGGAAAAAAAAAAAAAAAAAGGAAAATTACAAAACAGAATGGAAAGCTTTTCTGAAAGAACAGTCCCCAATATTGCTGTTTCAGTGGTTCCTGAAAAGCATAAATGCTTTTCCTAAGCATGGATAAAAAGCAACAATTATTTTAAAAAAGGATTGCCTTTTTTTAATTCCTCCTTTCCTTTCTTCAGTTACTTTGGATGGTGTAGAAAACAAAGATATTAGCAAAAATCCAGTGAATCCTGTGAAATTAACACATAAATACTTTTTTTGATAAGGACCTATGAACACTCGAGGTACTTTTCATTAAATTTCAGAAAATATACAAGCTTTTATTCTAAATCCAAGTGCATTATAAAAAGTAAGAGTATCTTTAGGCTGGATTACACATAGATTCTTTCAGAATTTCAGGGATCTGTGTTGCTTTTAAAGTGAAATTTTGTGGCCTCAAGAGTCTAAATAGCTACCATGCTGTGTCAACACCAATTCAGGATAACACTGATATATTAAAATAGGACACTACTAATTTCATGGAGTCCTGACTTCCACAATACTTTCCTTTCTAGAACTAAGTCTGCATAATATTACCGTATACTATCACTGTATACTATCAATCTGCATTGGCCTTCTAGATGGCCTTCCTTGGGTTAAAATTCCATTATTATGAAGAAGAAACTGAAAATAGTTATACCAACAACTATCTTCTTACAGCTCTACAATGTGTACCCTGGTGCCACTCACTGATCGCTCAGGCCCCAGCATTGTACACAATTTGTCCTTGTTTCATGCAACAGGAGCTCACACTTCGGAGGCTGCACTGGAGCAGCTTACAGGTACATCTTCATTTCCTTACAACAGTTATTCCTTATCACAGCTCTCCATGCTACTGACCTGTCCCACTCAGTGCAGGGACCACTTTTGTGTGCCCAAGTATTGTCACGTATTGACCATGATGAGATCAGCTGCCCAAGTCTCTGAGTCTCTGTTCTGAAGGTAAATTTCATTTAGGTATGAAATTTAATGCTTGTCTGAGTGAACAGGTAAGGAAAGAACAGTTTAATGCTAATTTGAACTATATGAATTAAAAAAGCAAGGGACAGTTCAGGAGAGGCAGGATAGCAAGACAGTGATGACATAAAATGGTTGATACCTGGGCGGCAATAAGTTGGATCATGTATTGCAGAAAGTAAAACTTCTAATACAAATTAAATTAAGCAGCTTAAACCCAAGAAACACCAAACTATTTTTAGTTTCCAGAAAGACTGGACGGTTTGCAGCAACAGCAAGATGAAATACCTTCCAGGAATTGGAGAGCCAAACCACTAAATTGGCTTTCCTCAATGTTGTCAGAAGTTGATTTTCATCTCTTCATTTTACTGATAAAGAAAGGTTAGAAATGCCTATTGTTTTCCACCCATAGCTTGGAAAACAAGGCAATTTGAGACTCTGAACTCAGTGATTTTTCTTCCTATCACAAATGATCTATAAGTTTCATTACTCTATGATCATTGATTCCTCAGGCAGAAGTTCTGTTACATAAAATAAGCCTTCTAGAAACTGAAACAAAACCAGACATGCATAGAATTCCAAACAAAAGCATCTCAACAGAAAGCCTTATTGCATTTTTTCTGCTTATCTGAGCTCTGCCTGTAGAGCTACTACCACTGTCAACTTGGCAGCAGGTGCTATATTCATGCAATTTGTTCATTCTCAAGTGAAAGTACTTTTCTCAAAACGAAAACAAGACAAAACAAAACCCAAGCACAATACCCCAGCTACCCACAATGTAGAACCAAGCAATCTAAACACTTCCCTCTGGCAGCATAAGCCATTTTCTTTTCATTGGCTGTTGCTCTGGAAGTTGTTTTTTTATTGCTCCTCATATGCTTGTTTTCTTGATGCACTGAAAGGCAGGCATAATGATGTAATTTAAAGCAGATGAAGGTAAAAACAATTTCAATATTTTTTCCAAAAAGCAAATCTCAAAAAATAAGGCTTCTGGATTATTGGAAAGTATTTGCAGTTGTCATTTTGAAGTGCCATCATGAGGGAAAAAAAAAAAAAAAAAAAAAAAGAAAAGAAGTATTTAACAAATCAAGATGGGTTGTTATTATTAGTGACTTTTAACTCACTGAGTCTTCATTCACCTGTTGCAGTCATGATCAGTAGAACAGTTAATTTTTTATTCTTACCTCTCTGGGAATAAATAAAATAATTCAGTAGTTAGAAACACATAGATTGGTAAGTACAACACACTATCTAATAATAGCAGAAACACAGGTGAGCAGTGATTACTCCTACACTGGTTTTGTTTTAATAGCCTTTGTGTTGGGTTGAGCTGGCAAAATGCCAACTGCCCAATACAGAGTCAAAGTCTTCCTTCTGCTTCCCCCCGCTCCCGCCCCAAGAAAAAGGAGAAAGGAAAAAAACACTAGAAACTCAAACCAATTTTTACTTAAACTAACTACATATATTTATACAGAAATGAGAAAATTAAAGGAAACCACAAAATAACACACACACAAGTTAGAAATAACAAGAAACGACTTCTCGCTCCCCATTGAACATAAATCTTACTATTCTAACTACAAATCACTCTAGAGAAGTCAATTCTCCAGAGACAGACTTAAGCAGAGAGAAAAACTAAGAACAAACATTTTACTTCCCTAAGATAACATGGTGGTGAGACAGTGCTCTGGGTCTGGGCTTCCCCGTCCCTCCTGGGATGGCCCAGTGTATCTTCTTGGTACCATAGCTGTGAGGGAACTGACCAAGCCACTGCACACCGGCTCCCATGAGATGATGTTGGAATATGGTATGGAATACTACTGGCTAGAAGAAGTCAGCTGTTAGCTTAGCCCAGGTCAAGTCAGCTGACATTCCCAGGCCTACCTTGAAATCTAAAGCCTAAATTTAGGCCTACTTAGCTAAACGCATAACACAGGGATACTGTGTAAGTGAGAGAAGAACTGTTTTTAAAGAAAAGTAGGATAAAGGAAGGGTTCCTAGTTATTCAGATCAGCATTTTAGATATATTTCTATTACACAGTGGAAAAATCTCTATGTAGAAACAGCAGATTTTCTAGACAGGAAGACCACTCAAAGTAGGCACATTACATGGTTTGTTGTTGTTTTGTTTTGTTTTGTTTTTTTTTAAAGTATAGTATGTTGTGACATAAAGCAATTCAGGGTCACAGGAAACAAGTACATCTAGTACACCCCTTGTCCATATCCTGAAGTAGCTTTAAAGTCCAAGACTTTTTTTCAAAAGGGAGAATAAGGCAGAAACTAAATTTAAAATAGAGCAGGGATTCCAAACTTTGTATTTGTAATTAGCATAAAAAGGAAACAACTTCAGAAACTAACGGGTTGAGACAGTAAACTGTCCTGCAAGAGACTGTCATTTCAAACAGTTTTCTGCATGTTTTGGCAGGACAATTTCAACAGGCATTTTTATACCTGTTAGAATTTCTTCATCATTAGAATAATATGAACTTACTTCTTTTTCCTGATTGTTACTCAGTATAGTTATTATAATGCTATAAAAAATGAAAAGGCCAGGAGCAAGAACAGTTTGATGGAATGGGCACACAAGATAAAAACAAGAATATGAAAAAAGAATAAAAATTGATAAAATGTTGGAAAAAAACAGGTTCTAATCTTCATTTTCTCTGACTCAGAGTAAAAACTTGAAATTATGTCTCTGAAATTCTGCATTAATTATTCACTGGTTTTATGTGTGTAATTTCCATCTACAACTTAAAAATATATTTCCAACAAAACCAAATTTTATCTCATTGCTTTTTCATACTTCTAAATACCTTTTTCCATCTAGTTATTTTATCTGCCTTTTGCACCCAAATTTTCCTACTGATGACAGGGAAAAAGGAGGATAAAGAAAAAGACAAACACCCACAACATTTAGGTGTAACCTAAAAAAAACCCAAATGTTTTTGTGTTTTTGTAGACAAAATAGAAACAAGATTTCTTGCAATCAAATACAAGTGTTATTTCCAAATATCTAAGTGTTCATCTAAAAAACAGAAAAAAACCCCATTCAATTGACCAAGTTTGATATTACTTACTTTAACATTTCTCTGAATTGAACAGCAACATCTGTACTGCAGAAAGAGTAATCTAGAAATAAATTATGAATATATTTCATTCTATTTAAATTGATATATAGGAAAGAAAAAGGAACCTCGACCTAGATGAATTATGTCAGAATACTGTCCCTCTATTCAGTTTGATCATGAATTCCTCACAGGACCTAATATAAAGTCTTGAGGTAAGCTGAAATCAACTAAATTCATGATTCAGTACCACTTATTTGAAGGTAGCATTCTGTGGTCCTCCTCGCAATCACTTGAGAAGTTTTCCTTTTAACCCTATTATTATCATATTTTCATGAGGCAGGAAAAATGTCAATAATCAGTCAGAACAACATACAATTATGGCACCAATTCCAACCCTCTAATTAAAGAAAGAAATTGCTTTTCCTGTCTATCAAAAGCTTCATGATCACTTTATTCAGGCTTGACATGTTCACTGTAAATATAGTGCTCTTTTTTATTACTATACTATAAGAATGGCTAACAAAATCTTTTCATAATTGTATTTAAATACTAACATCAGAAAATGGTTTTAAAGGCTTACATTCATATTTTAAATTAGAATTATTTGGAGCTCTGAATATAATCCTTTGAAGTCTAATAAAATAAAATTTTCTGGTATAACTTATATTGAGCAAATAAAAAAAGACATTTTACATTTTTTATTATATTTAATAAAATACAGTTATGCAAAGAAGATACTGGAATAATATTGCATTGTTATTTTGTGAAGCACATGAATTATTCAACTCTTACACTTGGAAAATTAATTCAGAACACAGCCCTCTCTCAGATATATATGATAAAATAGTAAAGGTATTATTTCCAAATGTTCATACAGATGAACAATTTTCCTTGTGCAAATGGCGTGTATGTATGCCTGATGCAAGCAGTTCATGGTACACAGAGACAAAGTAATCTTTTGTAAAGTGAGAGCAGATAACTCCAGAAGAAAGCAAAACCAAGTCCAACTGCAGACAGTTGTACAGGACAGTGTTGGAGAATGAGAAATTGAGCTGTTGGTAGAGCTGTTTCACCAGAGGACAGTCAGGTGCACACTGAACATCAAAGACAAGCCCCACGAGGTTACCTTTTTTCTATTTTTTAAAAGTGCTTTCTTGTTTGTCTGCCACTCTATTACTTAATAAAAGAGAACAAGAGACACAAAGATCAAGCTATACATGAAGTGTGTCAAACTGGAAGAAATGAGATTTTTCACTGATTTTCAAGTAAATAGTAGTAGGATTGAAGCATACCACATTCTCATCCAGAAACAGATAGCACCTCTCAAAAATCTCTATTTTATGACTATTTACAGAAGATTTGAGAATTCTGTTTCCAGAAGTAAGGGGAACTGCAATCAAGCCTTTTGTACTCAGTTGTAGCAGACAGTCCCCACACTTCATGTATATGCACTGCTGCATCCCTCTCTCCCAGAGCCCAGCATGTCAGATAGTGCTGGATGAACTGGCTGAGCCTGTGAACCTGCTGTGCTGGGACCAGACAGCAGCTGCTGACCCGAGTGCTGCGCTGCAGGCATCAGCTTTTTGATGAGGTGAGTTGGCTGAAAGTAGTCCCATGAAAAGAGTATTTCTCAACTGTACATTTATGCTCTGGCATCTTACATGTCTCAGAAGGTCATGCAAATACAACATACAAATGCACAGTAATCCATGGGTCTTGATATCCCAATGGGACGAGACACATCTGCCATGTGGTCATCAACACAAGCTGTATAGTCTGCATTTACTGAGCGGTCACAGCTTATTTTTTTCCAAAGCAGGAAGGACTTACATGTCAAATTCAACTCTGGTCATGAGGGCCAAAAATAAAAATGGGGGTTCTAAAAAGCTGGAGAGTGTAAAGTTGTATTTATTAACTTATTTATGTCCTCTTCAGTGCAACCTCTACCATTAAATAAAACCAAATATTCAGATTCCCCATATATCTTTAAGCTATATAAAATAATGATTGGCAGGGAGCAAATCTTTCCAAAACCAGTTAATTAAGAGACATATTTAGTAAATTTGTCTCTTGGGCTTTTAATCAAATGTAAACCTGAAATTAACTAAATCTCAATTTAATGTTCACAACGTCATCCATTTTGGTAATTTACAACCTTATGGAACAAGGTAAATGCTGGATCTTTTCAAATTTAGGTATCTGACAAACTCTAAAACAAGAACAAAAACTGATAATATGATGCAGAATTCTTAAAATACAAAATACATCTTCCTTTTATGTGTGTGTGTGTCATATTGTGTTGAAATCTCATGTCTGTATTTTCAATTGTGACCATTTATAAGAACTTCAATCTGTTAATAAACCAGCAGAGCAACAACCCATTTCCTGTAAGATACTGTCAGTTCACTCAATAGCAACAGCAATTCTAACACTTATTTCCATAATTTCCATAAAACCTGGGATGTGAGACATGCAATATAGGAAAGATCAATAATGCATATAGTCCTATGAAAATTAGTAATATAGGGTGGTTTCAAAAGGTAATGGCTGGGAGGAACCTATAATGCATCCAACAGCCACACATAGTTCTACACCTGTAATCCCTTCCAGATACCAGTGATGCATGAATTTATCACTCTCCTCACAAAGACTGTCAGAGGTTTTTTTTGTTTTAACTCATGCACATTTACCAAGACATTTACTTGGTTTTATTACCTGTGATGGTGACTCATCCAGACTGTTTTACATGCTGCCTAATGAAATATTTTCATTCACTTGAAATGGGATATATTTATTGAAAAGTAACCCATCTATAAAGTGTAAAAAAGAAGAGCTGCTTTGTGGAGTTTCTTTTGGTACTGTATGACCTTCTGAATCATGAATACCAGAAAAAACCAAAAAACCACACCACCAACAAAAACAAACAAACAAAAATCAATATAACTCCTAATATGTGAAATAAATTTTAAGATCTTTTAATCTGCAAAGTATAATCTTCCTGGCAGTGGCCATGCCTTATTATTTCCTGGCATTCAATGCTGACAAAAAAAAAAAAAAAAAAACCTCCTGCAAATCTGAAACTATTTTGGCACATGGGGAAAAATGATTGAAAACTTTGGTTACACAACCTTCAAGATCAAATGGTGAGTTATGCCTTTTATACTTCCCTGTGTTGTGCAGTATAGAATTCGAGCAATTAACTGTAAGCAAATATCCATTATAATTCTCCAGTAATTTATAATGGAGTAATTTCTCACAAAGTTAAACATATCCGTTTGATACTTTGATTGTAAATATTTTTCATATTTTCTCCATGCTTTCACTGCTGTCTTGAAATTTTTCAGCTATATTTCAGCATAAAATCATCTGTAATATTTTGATACATTTGTTGGAAGCATCAGTGATGTGAAAGAAAAAAGTATGCTCTTTTTCAGCCAAACCTGTCATATTTCTTTTTAACTAAAAGAGGTGCTAACATGCTGGTGGTAATACACAAAGCTATTTCTCTCACATTTAGCACCACCAGAAGGTATTTCTTTCATAGGTCAATGTCAGCAAACTAAAATAGTTGTTTTTCCACCTTAATCCAACAATCTGTTTGAGTGACCACAGATCACGCTGTCACGTGGGTTAGTTTGTCTGCAGAAGATACCTTGTTTTCTTCATTTCCACATTTGCTAGAAACAGCTACAACTTTCACCATTTTTCATCTTTAAGGTCACACTAGAATTATTTTTATTACCTTGTTGTGTCTTAGATTCTGGAATGATGTCTTCTTCTGGACAAAGCACAGAAAAATCCTTACAGAAGTTTTTATATTCTTAACCGATCCATGCACAGTCTTGTTTCCACTTTTGTTGTGGTTTGGTTTGGTTTGGTTTGGTTTTCTTTTTTTTAAGCAAAATTTCACATTGCTACATTTTGGGAGATAAAAGTAGATGAAAGAGAGGGAAAACAGATGGAAAGGAAGATGGGGGAGGAATGGTTCACATGAAAATGCGACTTAACCAACTGAAAGTGAATAAATTTTTGATTCAACTTTAGTTTGGGATCACAGTGCTGAACATCTTTTATGTGGTAGGATAATACAAAACATATTGTGTGTTTGCATTCCATCACACAAATACTTATCTGTGCAAAACATGCGATATAAAATAAAAGCCTGATCAGAAAAAGCAATCCTAATTACTATTCTTCTAGATAGAATAAATATACTGAAAAATGCACTTCAACTGAATTTTTTGTTTCCTTTCAGGATTGAAAACACTTCTCTTTGAAGTTTATGATGACACAAAGGAATCTTTGGTTTTAAAGCTACTTTGTAAACACTATTTGAGGTCTAGGACCAAAGTAATCCAAACATCAAGTAATTCTTGGAAAAGAGCAAAGCAGCTCAGACTCACTTATTCAAAAGTCCTTCATAACTTTTGGTAAAAATGTTACTGTACCTTCCTCCATTATTCCTAGTTCTTTACACTCCAAACTTTTTTCAGTTTACAAGCAATGTTCCTGGTTTAGAGCATGAATCAATCTCCACCAATTTTGGAGAGAGTTCCTCTCTCTCATTCTTTGACTCTTTCAACAAGTCTTAAGCTTAAAGAAATCTCACTCCTTTTCCCAGTTCAACTCTATGGCTTTAACCCTCTCCTACATAAAGAACCCAGAAAACATTCAGATCAAGTTACAGTGATACAGTGTAGTCTCCTTCTTCACTGATATGGTGCTGAGCCTGAAAGAAATTTCACAAAGAACTCTGATAAGACCTTCACCTGGAAAATTTCAGTGTCCAATATGAAGCATTGACTTGCTACCTGCATTTAAAATTCCACTCATGAACACACTATTCCTTGAGCATAGTGTACTTATGTAGAAAAGTATTTGTGGGTTACATACGTGTAAATCTTTCAAAAGTTTGGGTTGACTTGATTTTTTTCTTACCTTTTATTTGTTTGTTTGTTTTTCTGGCATGCCATGTCCTTCTGAGGCTAAATAAGGCACTCAGAGGCAAAGAAATGCCTATTATGAGACAAAGAGTAAAACATTAAGCCACTGCCATAATTTTGTTTGAGATGTAAAAATTGCTTGGTTTTGGGAATGCTAAACAAGAACAAGGATTATCTTCAAAAATAAAAGACACCTAACAGAATTGAGAAATTTAGTGACCATCTCAGATATGATTGAAAAAAAAAAATTGTTTCAGGGAATCTAAGGTCTGGGATGAGAGGAAAATGTAAGAATGTAGTCCTCAATTGACTAATAGAAGAAAATAAATTAAAAAAAATCACCTGGCACTTCAATTTTTCCATCTTCTCATATATAGTCTTATACTGATGTTCTCATTTAAGAAGATCTACTTAAGGAGTTCTCATTTTTTCTTCTTTCCAACTCACACAACTTATTGATGGTATTTAGAGTTCTGTATCATTTCCCAGGTAGATCTGATACAACTCCATTTTTTATGTCAGTCATGTCCAATACAAATTATTTCTTCCATTCTAAAGGCCAACAGATCAGATATTCTCACCTCACTATGCCCCATCTTATTTATGTCCATATTTTCTTGCTATTGATTTTGTATTCTTCTGTGAAAGCTGGTATTTGAACAACTTCTTTCAGAATATTCTTGCTCCTCAACAATAAGAGCTGACAGCTAAATGAAACTCTTGCAGGCTTGAAAATATAGCAAGAAAAATTTTATGCTGCTTGCTACAAAATTAAAAAGGACAACTATAAAAGGAAACATGGCCTTTTTGCTTGCATTAATTGTAAAGTGAAAAATGTTTCAAAACCAGCTTTATTACACTATACTGGTACAGATACAATTGTATATGACCTTAGTGCACAGTGTGTATACAGGGCAAATCTGTCACAGGACTTTGTATGCAAAGTAACTCTTTTCAAATACAGTAGAGTGCAACATTTTTTATATGAAGAAAATTAATTTTCTGTAACAGATTATTAGGTAATAAGACCTGATTACTTGGTAACAGCTAATATCCCTATATTACTCACATTAACTTTTAAAGCAATAGGAAAAAAAAAAAAAATAATTAGGATGATAAAATATTCTTTAAATAGCATTTAAAGTAATCACAGAATTAAACAATGCCTTGGAAGGGTCCTTAAAGCTCATTTAGTTCTAAACCCCTGCCATGGGCAGGGACACCTTCCACTAGACCAGTTTACTCAGAGCTGTATCCAACCTGGTAGTGAATACTTCCAGGGGTGAGGCATCCACAATTTCTCTCTGGGTAAGGTGTAACAACCTGTGCCTCACCACTCTCACAGTAAAGAATTTCTTCCTGATGTTAGATTTAAATTTACCCTCCTTTTGTTTGAAACCATTGTCATTTACTACATGCCATTGTCAAAACAAAGGGCCTCTCCTGCTCTCTTGTAAGCCCCTTTCAGGTACTGTAAGGCTGCAGTGAGGTCTCCCTGGAACCTTCTCTTCTCCAGGTGGAACAGCCCCAACTGTCTCAGCCTGTCTTCATAGGAGAGATGCTCCACTCTTCTGATCATCTTCACGGCTGTCCTTTGGACTCACTTCAACAGGTCCATGTCCTTCTTGCGTAATGATAGGTTATGATACATCTCAATGAATGTGGACATCTTGCTTGCAAAATTCTACTAAAGTATTTCCAAAAATGGTTATAAAAATACACAGCAAGTAATTACTCTTACTGCATTCTTCTGTTTACTTAGAGAATAGTATCTATGTTCTCATTTGTCACTGCTGATAAACTCATCACGTTTAGGATCAGTTTCTGTCCTCTGCGGAAGTTAGTTTGAATTAATTTCTATTCATGAGTATTAGTAAAACCATATTTCAGTTGTAATTGTTACTTGCTGCTTCTTGTGTGAATAATCTTTTGTTATGTATAAAAGCCATTTCTAATAGTAGGTTCCCATGTACTTTCTATCTCACTTGCAAAGCTACATAGATCAGTCAGAAAAATTAGAAAAGCCTGCGGAGATCACAAATTGGCAGCTGTCTATATGAGCAGCACTACTTCACTCAGTAGACTTTCCAGTGGCTCTCAATGGGTTATTCACTGTACTTTCTTTAGAAAAAGCACCTTCTGAAATCCTGTGCTATTCCCAGATAACTACACTGTAAAAGGCTGGAAGACTTAATTTATTCTGTCATCATTTGTATTGGTAAGAGTTTAACTGTCTGAATTTTTAGGGAAAAAGGTAGCAGGGAATGGAAAAAACCCCCTGAGATTAAAGGCACTTCTTTCAGATATTTAACAAAGGAAACTTAACTCTGACTTTAATGATTGTTAGAGTTATCACAACGCTTAATATTTCTCTTTCTCTTGAATACTTAGATTTATGCAATATATATTAATGAGTTTATGTATATTTCAAACTATTGACATAGCTGTAAAAAATCAATCAATCCTATATTTTTCTATTTGATGACCTGTGATAAGTTGACCTTGTCTGGCTACTAAACTCTCATACAGACACTGTCTCGCTACCCCTGCTCAACAGAAGGGGGGGAGAAAATAACACGATAAAAGTTGCTTAAACTCAAGTTGTGAAGAAGAGCAATTATTCTGCCCCTTTGTCAGCATTTTCCCCATCTGGATAATTTAAGACTCCACTGAAAAGGAAGAAGTTCAGTTCATCTGATGATCATCTTTAGAACTGAATATAGAGACAGTAACAGCTAACTTGGACAGGCAGGTAAGCATTGTCTTTCTCCACATTTTCTGCTGACAAAATTTCCTTTTTAAATATGTGATTATTTCTAATTTCAAAATTTCTAAGCATTTAAGCAAATAACCAAAATTTCTATGCTCAGCTGTGAAATGGCCTAGGAAAATGTCCAGAGAAAAAAGCAAAAGATAACCTGTAAACCATTTCAAAAAAGCACTTCTAGTTTTGTAATTGCCTTTTTTTTTTTTTTTTTTTTTGGTAATGTATACTGAAAGTAACACAGTGGGGTTAGATGGTGAGGTGTTTTTACTTGTTTTCCTCGGATAGTCTCAGAAGTTAAGAAATTATTGGAAAATATCAGAGCCAGCAGACCTACAGTATTGCCATTCAGAGAAAGTAGCAGTGGCAGATAAAGGACAGCTAAGAGCAGCATTATAAATATTTCAAAACAAAAACATAATACTAAAACAAACCAACCAACCTTTGCTAACTAATAACCACCCAGAAAAGAGGCACTCATTCAGCACCTGACAGATTCTGGAAGATGTTTAAAATCAGACCAAGATCTAATTTACTTTCAATTCTGCCAAAATTAACTCCAACCAACTAAGATTTGGGGGAAAAAACAAAAAGAAAAAAATAATTTTAACCATAATTAAGATCTATAGCTAATCTCTGTCTTCCAGGGAAAAGCCCAAACAAAATAAATTCAATGTACATAATTCAAGTGCAAATGTTATTACTATTTGGAGTCACAAATCATTGTAAAATAATGCAAAAGAGTTTTGAATAACTGAAGACAAATTCTTGATTTGAATAAAATTAAATATTATATTCACCACCATTGGGTGCACACAGCTTTAAAGTGTGTACTGACGTCTTTATTATGATAAATTACACTTCCAGTAGATACCTAAAAACTTGTTTATATAAATGAAAC
>JAWWEV010000083.1:73727111-73742785 GCA_035583235.1 Hafferia zeledoni | reverse complement strand
GTGGCAGTGTGTGGAAAACAGTCTACTGACTAGTTACTAAAAGAATCATCCTTCCTGAAGCAATGGAGACTTCGGTGATCCACACGTATCCTAGGGAATGATTCAAGTCCCAAGAGAAACAGGCCACTGAGACATAATGTGCTATTAGTCAAACAGGTCCAGAAACAGTGAGAGGAAGTGCTTTTGGAAAGCAGGATCAGAAGTTATGGTGCTACTTGTGACTGTTCATCACTTGATATCAGTAAACTTTTATCAAGTTGATGAACTGAAATCACAGTATGTGCAAGATTTTTTCCCAAGATCTGTAAATATTGGAAGACGGCATATATATCAACAGCAAAAAAATTTAGCATTTATGTCTTTTATTTAAAAGCAAACTGCTAAAATATTCTGGCAGATAGTAGCATTTTCTCTTCATTTTTATGGCCACTCACTATTCTTGACTATCTACTAGGAGTTTTTGTAAAAGAAAAAAACTCCTTAAAGCAATGCACACAGTTCATCATCTAAATGGAAAATCAGAAGGAAAATACATAGACTAATATTAATATCATCTATGCTACAGAGTGACCTTGGCAATCAATAAAAATTAATTTGTCTAAGAAAGCATATTCCACTTCCAATGAACATTCAGCTAAACAGAAGAAAAATTATTTTGAGATATGAAATTTTTTATTATTTTTTACTGCAATACTTGACTCCCATTTTGCATGTAAACTGACTAATCCGAATGACATTTATTGTCCTCTGTATTAATTCTTCTAATTTTCAATGAATCACAAAGTATGTTAATTAAAATTATGTAATGTTACTAAATAGACAACATAACGTGTTTACCACACTGTCAGAAGAATAAGTGAATTGCAGTATCTGTTTCACTGGAAGTAATCATTGTTTTCAACAGGGACAAAATATGCAGGAAAAACAAAATGATGAATGTTAGCACATTTGTGATAAAACAGTGTAATTACTTTACTTAGCAAAACATTACAAAAAGAAGATTTACTTTTCCTTCTGAATTAAACGTCCAAATGAAGTTATATTTTACTCTAAGCACTTCATTAATTTTGGTAATTATTTCCTTTGTTGAATTCTTTCACTATTCTTATTTTATTCTGAATGTTCAGTAGTGTTTGTTTCTCAAACATCACAGCAGTAATAAATCTTAAAGGCCAACTATGAACTCACACAGAGCTCAAAATTATCTTATGTTAGTTACGCTCAGCTAAATACACCCACACTCTCATTGTGTTACTTTCACAGTTTCCAACAACAAGCGTAGTCCAGATAATTAGAAAAGCACCTCATAAATAAAGAGCTATTGTTTCATCCCCTAGCACAGTGGACATTTGTAGATCAACTATACCTCTTCCCTCAAATATAATTAATGAAGAAGCATCAAAAGGAGAAAAGCATATGAAAACTGATAGGAATTCTACATTCATTACAGTAGGCACAGAAGAAAAAGGATAGAGAAGGGGATGTTGTCATTTATATCTGAGATTATGCTCAACAATATGCTTCTTGATTGTAATAGAAAAATTCACAAGTTCCACAGTGTTAAAAAAAAAATCATGTGTACAAAATGTTAAAAAAAAAAAAAGTTTTGCTTCAAGTAGGTGAAATGAAAAAGACTATAAGACTATGGGCTGCCTATATCTAATTTTTCATAATAATTTTTATGTTTCTCATATGAATGAAACATTGCTGATTTCAAATTTCTCTTCTAGGAGCCAAATGATTATGAATATTCACAAACTTTTGTCATGTGTAACTATGAATACACATTATTAAACCATGAATAGTGAATGATGTTGTTTAACCATTAAGAGATATGATTGGTGTGGAATTAACCATAAAAATAAATGTTGCATCAACCTATCCACCTTGATTATTCTAGTATTGCAATATGCAGAAGTATTGATAGTGTATTATAGGCTTTAGCTTAAAGTACTTATTATTTCAGACTTGGAAGATACTTCCTATTCCAGCAAAGAGACTGTTCTTTTTGAAGTTTAAAAAAAGTATAGACTTTTCCCCTGTCCTCCTCCTCTCTTCTTCCCATCATATTTTCTTCCATCTCCAGAAAGTAAAAGATGTTAATCTTTCTTTTAGGTAGGAAAATGGGACTCTGATACTCTTTCTCGTCTCTCTTTTCTCCCCTTGCTCTGTTGTCAGCTCTGCTCTAACATTATAATTATCTAACTCCACCATTTGATTCTTTAGGTGCAGACTAGATCTGCACATCATAGTTATGATGTTAAACTACCAAAATCCAAAATAGATGCAAAATGATGTTGTCTTGCTCCCAGCCATGTTTCTTCCTCTCCTGATACGGTCCCACATTTTGTTTCCTTCATTCCTACTTGATTTAGAATAATCTTTTAGATATATTTTCTCTGTTAGGTACTTCAAGCTATTCCTAAAATCTAGTATGAAAGAGTTTTGGACAAAATACTGTATGTTTTAGGTGACAACAGACCTGACAAATCATTTAAGTAAAAGATCATATTACATACTACACCTACATATATTTTATTCTTATTTTTGTGGTGTTAACTTACAGCATTTAAAAATCTGAAAATATATGCTTTGCTTCATTTGCTATACATATAATCAAAAGAAATTAAAGAATATTTTCATGTTGCTGCTGGGATGAAGGTAAATGCTCATCTGTTTTTTTCCTATATGGAGAAAATATGGTGACTTTAATTATTGATAGCAGGTGAGATCCCATTGATTGCTTCCTTCCTGCCCTGAGGAAAAAAAAAAAAAAACTATGTATTTAATTACTTCATAAATGTTTATGATTGGTTTTCACCTCAGTATGCTGCAGTAATGTAGATGCTCCTGATATCAATAGCTTTAAATGTATTTTATTTTTAAACCTTCACATTTTTAAAGTTAATGTCAACCTTCTCTGAACTGTTTTCCCATACATTTAACCTTGCAATATCCACAATTTTAATCTTTAATAGAGTTCAAAGGAACCATGTCTGACAGTAACCTTAATTTTGAAATACAACCAGAGGCCTTCCAGATAAAAGTAGAACAGCAACTTCTCATCTCTCTGCCCCCCACCTTTTCTGTTGAGGGAGGGAGGTGCATACACACATTTGTGCACATTTAGGAAAGGAAACTTGCTTGTGTTCCTCAGCACAACAAAATTCGTGAGCGTATTCAGTCTCATGCCAGCATCAAGCCTTTGATAACTCTATCTTCTCCTTGATTCATAGACAAGGTTGAAGCCATGTTTAAAAAATCAAAATAACCCCCCAAAACCCCACCACACAA
Source organism: Hafferia zeledoni (assembly GCA_035583235.1). Taxonomy (NCBI): domain Eukaryota; kingdom Metazoa; phylum Chordata; class Aves; order Passeriformes; family Thamnophilidae; genus Hafferia; species Hafferia zeledoni. The sequence continues at coordinate 73,739,491 of JAWWEV010000083.1, read as the reverse complement.
CCCTCCAGTTATTGGAGCATCAGCTCTGCTGTGCTGAAAGCTACTTCTCCTTAACACCTGAAATTTAAAGCTTTCACTCTGTGAATATCATTTTCCAGACATATTTTGAAAGACATTTTAGGAAATGGAAGCAAAACCTGGATAGCCACCAGTATTTCATTCTGCAGATGGTCTACAATGATGCCACCAGTGGTCTATTTCATGTATCCTAATATTTGTTTTATATTTATTTAAATTTCTTTAATTATTGAATATACTAATTGGTGTTCATTTGAAAATAAATATACTCATTTGCCACTTCCTATAGAATTCTTTTTTCCAGACTTCACTGGATACTCAAAGTCTACATTTGCCAGACATTAATTTTCCCTTTCTCTACAGTGTTATGGGTTTAGCTAGGTAGGTCTAAATTTAGGCTTTAGATTTCAGACTAGGCCTGAGACTATCAGCTGACTTGAGCTGGGCTGGGCTAGCTGGCAGCTGAATATTGGCCAATAGTATTCCATACCATATTCCGACATCATCTCAAAGTGTAGGAGCCGGTGTGGGAGTGGCTTGTTCAGTTCCATCATGGCCGAAATAGAGGCAAGACATGCAGCTGCTGTCTTGCTGTCTTGAGCCCTGTTGCTGATGCCTCTACTTGCATTTTGTTTAAGTTCAGGGAAGTAGAAACATTTTGTTGTTATACTTTCTGTTTCTTGCTGCGTTTCTTTTGCGGTGCTTATGGATCTAGAGTGATAGAATCTGTTTTCGGTGGAAGGTAGAAAATTGTTTTTATATAGAACTAGTGTAAGTGTGTGTTATATTGTAGGTTTTTTTCTTAATTTTCTCTTTTCTGTATAAATATATATAATTAGTTTAAGTTTAAACCTAGTTTGAGTTTCCAGAGTATTTTTCCTTTCCTCCATTTTCTCGGCCAGGGGTGGGGGGAATGTATGACTCTGTGTTGGGCAGTTGGCATTTTGCCAGCTCAACCCAAGACAGTTACAGATTGTCAATGCAAAATTCAGTGGCACAATAACAACTGAGAAGATGAATGTACAAACAACTAAACATTAAAACAAAAATACCTTTAGCAGTATATTCTTGGCATGTTTCTTCAAGCAAACAAGTAAAACCTAATTCTTGATAGGCCACAGAAGCTGATACTTTTTTTTATAGGGCAATTTACATATACACCTAATTCCAAAGGTGATTCAAAATGATATTAATGTCACATATTCAATGTATGTTATTATACCATGCAAGGCACTAAAATATTATGGCAGTGCATAAAACCCCAAAACTTGAAGTGCAAGTTCAGAAATTATTTTTCTCTTCCCTCTTCACACCGTGTTGTTTTTTTACAGAGAAAGCTTGAAAACAGTAATGAAATCACAGCCCTTTTGTCTTCAAAACCATTGTTATTACTGTAGAAAATTCCTAGCATGATCAAATGTATGTAGCTCTGTATCATACAAGCAAGAATATTAACTGATCATGAAACTATTTTTTGATAGAATAGCCAATAATATGACCTTTTCTGCCAAACAAATTCAGAGATTCATTCAAAAAATTATCATCAATGAACACATGAATAGTCAGCACATGACTGTACAATTCTTCCAGATCCTTGACCACATTTATGGGCCCTGACTGCAGTTTGTCCTTCTGCCAGAATTGTAGCTGGTATGTAAATCACTAAAGAGGAGAAGGTAGCGCTCAGTAGCTGGTGACCACTTGTCTCTTGCTTAAAATCCTGTATCACTGCCATGTCTCTGTCATGAGGCCTCAGAAGAGGATGTGCCTCATGTCATCATGATAAGTAGGTGGGTACACTTGAGAGAAGAGAGGACATACTTCAGGACTGCATATGAGCTCATAGCTACACACGTCACAAATCTACTCTGTCATCTGCTTTCACAATGGATCAGGGTATCCCTATGGGATCATCAAACAAAATTCCAAGTTGTTTCCATTTACAGTTTGTGCTTTTCGAGACTCTAAGTTTTGATTATTTACAATGTGTGAGGTAAAGATAGCACTTACTTGGTCATTTTCTGAGCATGTTTGGTTTTTTGGTTTGTCGTTTTTTGTGTTTTTTTGTTGTTGTTTTTTTTTTAATTATACTAAGTGTAAGGTTTGAGTGCATGCAGGCACCCCCAAAAAACCAGGCAGCGGAAGGATTTAGGAAAATTTATTTTCAAAAGTTGAGAACACTTTACATTTCAGTACAAACTGCACTGGGCCTATGAAAGACATACCCTCTGTTCTCCTCAGAGCTTTTATAGTCCTTGGACTCGCTGCTGCAGGGCTTTAAAACATGTCTGTGAGAACTTATCTTCTCTCATACCCAGGAGTTTCCCCTCTGGAATGCACGAGGAGAAAACATCTAAAACTGTCTCTGGGAAAGATACCTCTTTCTAGGCAGGGAAGCTTTCTTAAGCAAAATAAACACTCATCTCTTTGTAAGGAGGGTCTTCTACACTTACACCAAGGATATGGAGAAACCAGCATTTTAAACAACAAAGAAATTAACAATTTTATGAGGTCAAACAGTATTATTTCAATGTAGCCAAAGATGTCTCAATTAGTCACTGGCGAGTCCCCAGAGAGCAAAAAAATTGTACCTAATATGACTGTAGATCTAATCTCTACTTTCCCATCTTCATTTAGTTATTTTTTAATAGAGTTTTCCTTAACATTTTCAGAATAATTTTTGAGAGAACATTTCAGAATACTGTTAAGATCTTTATGCATAAACCACACACCTCAAAAAAAAAAAAAAAAAAACCAAACCAAAAAACCAACAAACCAAACAAAAACAAAAAAATCCACCAAAAAAACCCTAAAAAGGATGCTTTTGTAGATCTTTAATCACAGCTAATTGTTTTACTCAATACAACATAAAATGTCATAATTCTTTCCATTCAACACTAAACATTGGAAATTATTATACTGTGGACAGCAATGAGGATTATAACAGCCCTTATATGATAATCTATAATCTCACTGGAATAATTACTTGGAAGACAACGGTATAAGGGTCAATGAAATGTTTAAAAAAACCCCAAAACATTGTAAATTATTTGCAACTCCAAAAATACTATTGCAACAGAGTTTTGGTTCTACTCTCAGTAAGGCAGTTGCAATATAGAAGACAATAACTGACTCAGAAAAGATGTCATTGTTTTTAGTTTGTAGGTGACCACTTAGTGCACTGGGCACTTAGGGGCATGCAAGTGAAAAAGGTCCACTAAAGAGTTTAATAATCTCCAAAACTAAAGGGCATGCATCAAAGCCTAGTATTCTCGATGAAGCCAAATATATCAGAATCCTGCAGTAACTATTCTTGTAAAACTAGGGTGCTTGGAGAAAACTAGTCATAAAAAAACAAAAAACCATGCATGCTTACTCATCTGTATGATTTCGTGAAATACAAAGAGGTTAGCAATATTGCCAGAAGAAGAAATTTAGCTTACCCATTGAAGTCAAGGCTTGTTATTCGTTAGGGTAACAAAGACATGTTAGAATAAGCTACAGCACAACCAGACTCTTAATTTACAACAAAACAATTTCTTACACTCAGCTTCCTCACACCATTCATATTCAAATCATAAACACTGCATTTCTCTAGTGGCTGGTCTGCAGCTGGGTTCCTCATAACAGTGTTGCAAAAACACATGGCAAGGATAGCAAAAAACTTTGTCATCTGATCTGACACTGGTTTTGACAGTAATTAGTTTCATTCTGTGTTGGGTTGAGCTGGCAAAGTGCCAACTGACCAATACAGAATCAAAGCCTCCCTACCCCTGCTGAGAAAAGGAAGAAAAACAAAATTCTAAAACTTAAAACTGTTTTATATATTTATACAGAAAAGAGAAAAATTAAAAGACAACTACAATATAAGACACACTCACAAAAGTTAGAAATAACAAAGAATAACTCCCCACTCCCCATCGAACACAAATCCTACCATTCTATCTACAAATCACTCAAGAGAATTCAATACCCCGAGGGACAGACCCAAACAGAGTGAAAACTAAGAATGAACATTTATTTTCCTGTAGATAACACAGCGGTGAAGTGGTGCTGGGCCTAATCCGCAAAGCAGCACAGTGCACATCCACCTAGCACTACAGCCATCAGGAACTGAGAGAACTCCTCCTACTCTACTGTATTTATATTTGAGATGATGTCTGAATATGGTATGAAATACCATTGGCCAGTAGCAGTCAGAGCTGTCAGCTGGCCTGAACCAGCTTGAGTCAGCTGGTAATCCGAGGCCTACTCTGAAAACTAAAGCCTAAATTTAGGCCTAGCTAAACCCATAACACATTCACTCCCTGAAAAACAAAAAATATAGAATTTATGTTCTGCAGAAACCAAAACAAAATAACCTGACTGTTGTCTCTGTTACTAGAAAAAGAAATGATGAGTATAATACAGCCTCACGAAAAGCTACATTCCCTAACACCAGAGCAAAGTTGCAACTCTGTGGTAGTCTTCTATACAAATGTATTTTCTAACACTGTTTAAAATACCCCACTCTAATTAACATGACACATGCTCCTCACTTCAGTGTTTTTCCTCCCGATGCCTCCAACAACTGTGAATTGCTCGTTTCCTTATATGAGGATTGCATACATTGAAAAGTTGCAACAGAAAATTTTTACAAAGAATGTTATTCCCTCCACATAAGCCATACTGATTACTCATTTATGCTTATCAGAATATTTTACTATGTATAAATACTGTTTAAAAACACCTTGATTAGCTGCATTTTGTTACTTCATTCTTCATTACATTGAAGCCTCAATATAAATGGTAAGACACAGAATAATCAAGAATACATACATTTGCTATCATGTTATGAAGAAAATAGAGCACTTATCAGTGTGGTTACATGGTAACCTGTTATTTAAAATTAACATCAGAAGCCCACTGAAATTTGCAAATAATCTTCACTGGTAAATGTCCTGGAAGGAAAACTATGAAAAACTGATAGTCTTTTTTATCTTCTTGTTTTTTAGAAGAAGAGAAGGTATTTTTTCTATTTTATAAAGCGAATCAAGAGGGATCTGAAGTAATATGAAAAATTATTTCTAGTTAATATGCTTATCCAGTAGTTCAAAATAACTATTACTTTGTGTGTTTAATAGTTTAATTTGATTCTTCTAATTTGTCTGGCTTATATCCATTTTTTCACATGGCTTGTTCAGCAGCTATATGCTCTATCCAAACAGTAGTATGTTGGCTGACTTAAACATTGGATCATATTAAAAAGAAGTCAACATTTTTGAAATACAATCTAATAATCACAAATCATCCCAACTTAAAGAAAATAGTATGTGTGTGTATATATATGTGTGTATGTGTATGATAGCAAAGTATATAATAGCAATAAACACTTGATGCAGGGAGAGTAAAGAAAATTGAACCAGACTTCTCAGTGGTGCCAAGAGGCAACGACCACAGATAGCAGCACAAGAGATGTTCAAAACCTAATGGGACAGACTTCTGAACAACCTGCTGCAGCTGAATCTACTTTAAGGAAGGAAGGTGAACTAGGGGAATTGTCAGAGGTCCCTTCCAACCTCTGCGATTCTGTGATTTTATTCAGCTTAGTTAGCTGAAACAAGTCATGATTTGTTTATTGGCATTGGCAGCAGTTTGCTGATTCCTTAGGCATTGAAAACAAATGCATTAAAAAAGCATAAGAAAACATCATTAAGGGGTTGAAACAAAACAGAAGAATGTGGAAGGTACCTTAAGGAAATTCAATATAGGAGGTTATCATAACAGTATTTTAAATAAAATCAATACTAATTTTTAAAAAAAATCAAACAAGCTTCCTGGATGGCAGAAAAAAAATTGCAATGATCCATCTGTTTGCTACGGAAATTAAAAAAGATACATTTGTCAAACACTAACAATTTCATAAAATGCCCCGAACATCTAAACAAAATTTTTTTATGCATACAGCATCATCAACATTTTAGCAATCTACATATGGTATACCTGATTTGTATGTGTGACAAAATATTACAGTTTGGAGAAGCTGAATTTAAGTAGCCAAGATTAAAGCAGAGTTTGAGACCCTGCATTACTAATCTACACAATTCTTGAACCAAAAGGTAAGTGGATTATATTACTGTATTAATAGTCTTGATGAAAATGCTTCTGATTCATATTAAAGGATATTAAACTATCAGCAGTAAAGCCTGGATTTATTGCAATGTTATCTGCTAATATTTCCTTAAATACAAAACAAAACTGAAATTGCTGCTGAAGGCTGGTAGTTCCTGACTTCCAATATAATGAATACCACAGGGACATGAATGCACAGTTTCACAATCAGTCTTTCATTTTTCTGGGAAACAAAAGAATAAGGAGTGATGCCCTATCAGGAATAGCAGGAAAATTTAACTCTATGCTCCTCATGTCAAAGAGCAGTGCCTCTCAAGGCTCATCAGGAGAGCTGCCCTTTTCATTAAGAAAACTATGAATTTTTTTAGAACTGCCAGTGGAGTGTGAGACTCTCAGAGGGAACCTGACTATTCCCCTCTATCTTTTGGACTAGCAAGATCTCTACTTTTTTAGTTCTTGACTGTCCCTAATGCAGAGGACACTATGAAGCAGGAAACAAACAAACAAACAACCCCAAAACAAAAAAACTTCTTGAGGAACAGAAACATGTGGAAGTTCAAATCAAGTAAATAGAAACAATGAAAACTTACATGAAAGGATTTGAGTTCTTAAAAATCTATTGCTAGGAAAGATCAGCATGTGCAGTGTTATGAAGATCTCAAGCACACATTCTCTTCATCATACATGGGTTTTTTTCCTCATATTAGATATACAGGAGCCAATTGGGTGCTTGGCAATTTTGTCTCAGAAATTTCAGGAGGTAATATTATTCCAGCAGGTTCAGACACTAAAGCCCGTGGACAAGTGGAACAAGAATTAGGGCACTTACTGTGTACCTGGCTGTTCACATGTTTGTGTTTTAGAAAAGCACAGCTCCTGGGAAGAGCACAATTTCTCTAAGTGCCAGATGGTGTTGAGCTAGTCTCTCCACCTGCTTCCACCAGTACCAAAATAAAGGATCAGCATTCAGGAATGACAGTTCCCTCATTCAGCTGTACAGTTGCAGTGGTACTGATCAGGAAGGATGCAGAAAAGCAGTTGAAAGTGGTGAACATCTCCTTTTATTAGTGGCAGCCTGTATTTATCTTGGCTTAAATTGAAACTAATCTTAGAAACTAACTAAAGGCAATTTATTTTTAGGCAGTTAAAAGGTATTCAAAATTCCGTTATATCTAGAATATAATTACTGATTCTTCACTGCTGTTATTTTTACACTTGTCTGGTAAATTTCAGCATGGGAAACCTTAAGAGTTGTGCAGAATTTTCTCAGAGAGTGATAATGGAACAGAATTAAAACAAATTTTAGATTAACAGTCTTCATTGATCCTGGCTGATTATTGAGAAACGTGCCTTTCAAAATAATTCAAAGCAATTTTAGAAGTAACCTTTGCAGGATATACATGATCCATTTGCTGTTTCCCAGCAGTTATATTGATTTTATAAAACGATCATGATTTATAAAAATGAAAAAAAAAAATTTCTTGAAAATAACCTGCTGCTATTTTTGCTATTTTTTAGTTGTGGTAATAATTTGATTCAGCATTCATTAGTGATGAATACAAGCTTTCAGAAATTACAGGACAAATCACAAACTTTAATTTAAAATGAGATTTTAAACAAAGGTCTCTTTCTTGAGCTGCATTTTATTTTTTTCTTGACTAATATAGTTCAAACTTTCAGGCAGCTAGAAACTAAGACCTTTTATCTGAGGTGAGACAAGCCTAGGATCTCAAATTTTAAAAATGTCTTATAAGTGACTTATGCTTAGTCTTGAAAGTTAACTGAAATGTCAGATCTGCAATACTATGATGTGTATTTAGTTTGTAACGAACAGCAGAAATATCCAAACAAGCAAAAGCTGGCTTATAGTTTTATGTAACACTTTGGGATGATAAAACCAAAACCAAACATATATATGTATTTGCAGACTCAAAGAAAATACTTTAAAATTAATTGTAAAAAAATATGACCATCCCCATAACAATTATTACCAAGTTTATTGACATTCTGCAGATGGCACACAACAGGGGGAAAAATAATTTTCCTTCCCACAGAAACCAAGAACCAGTAAAATTTATCCACCATTCCATATTAATTGCATGTTCTTGAGCCAACCAAGAAATTCCACAGAAATTAAATTGCTGTTAATCATGTTTCTAAATAAAAAATATTAATGTATGATTAACTAATGTATCAGCAATCTGAAATGCCGCAAAGAAGATTTCATGAACCTCTATATAGCACACTTGTAAAAGTCAAATATTTTCCCTTAGGACAGGTGCACTCTCATGAGATTTTTAGTACCTTTTCTCCTAGTGTAATGGTTACAACTGGAATGTGAAGGAAAACGTACCAGTTGAACACAAATGATGTAGGAAAGAAAGGTTACCACATATAAAATTAATGACTGACCACAGAAAGGTAATTATATGTTGCATGATACATAAGCAGAATCACAAAGCACAGCCTGTTTCAGCAGCCTTCCCTGGCTAGAACAAGAAGTAGCCACTTGTGATAACAAAACTGATTTTTATATCTTCTTAACTGTTCTACATCTATGCAGAACAGAGTTTAAAGTATTTGACACTATGGTGGTTGAACCTTTGCTAGTAGAGATTTGATAAAGAAAAGCATGGGAGGAAAAATGCTTGATTCATTGCAGAAAGATGTTTTGTTTTTTGTTTTGTTTTGGGTTTTTTTTCACTTATAATTTGCCATATGTTATAGACAGTAATTGTGTACCATTATAGAACAAAATTTGGGAATGCAAGATCTGTTCAGGATGTACTTTATCTTAAAAAGAACATTTAGCACTTGTTTTCTAATAACAGTTTCAGGGAAAGTTTACAAAATCTATTCTTCTATGATACTGAAAATATGAAATATATCACTACATTTCATAAATTAATAAACAAGACATAAAAGAAGATGCACAGTACAGTGAGAAAGTCTGCGAACACTAAGTTACTCATGTAATTAGGACAACCATTGACTGCAGAGAAGTGCAGACTCTACAAACCCTCCATGATTATAAGTAAAACATCACCCAAAAGTGAATGAGGATAAATTTAAAATGCAAGTAAGAGAAATCAATCCCAGCTTCACAAAAAAATAGTGACTCTTAAGTTACTTATTAAAAAATTAAGCAAGTTCATAAGTTCTTCATAAAAAAAGTCTTCATAAAAAATAGTCACCTTTCTTTTTAACAGTAATCCACAATGATAATCAAATATTAAGAAATATGAGGATGATTCATAGGAGGGAAAAAAAAAAGAAAAAGAGCTAGAACAATATGATTCCTGGATTCATGAGAATTGTGGATTTTGGAAAACTATGGTTTTCAGTTCTGGTCCCCTGTCTTAAAAAGAATCATAGAATGTAGTAGAACAAAACAGAAAAAAACAATCCTATGGAGGAAAGTCAAATGAGTTATGAGAGATATATCATACTATGTAATAAATACAAGGCATGTAGAGGATAGATAATGACTCATTATTCACAGCTTCCAAGAATGAGATTATGAAATGAGACTTGCAGGAACCAGACTTCAAACAAATATAAGTAGATGGTATGTGCAGTTGGCCTAAAAAAAGTTTAAAAAAATTGCTATTGATACATAAAATTTACATGTAGTCAACACAGAAAATGGACAGATGATAGAAGAGACATCTGCTGATGGTTACAAAGTACACAGATACAATATCTGGTATCTGAGAACATCTTAAGGCCTAGAAAATATTTTAAAAGTTTCATATATATCTGCCCTATTTGTACATTTCTTCCCTAAACATTTGTTTATGGACAGTTCTGGGCACAGGATATTGAGCTCTTTCAACTTTGTGGTGTTGACAGAAGTAAAAATTACAAGAAGCACTTTCTTTTTTTTCCTCATGCTAAAGTGGTAGCATCTGAAGAACGCTAAACATCCTTACAATTATTACCATCTTTGGCTATATGCCGAAGCTTTCAAAAAAAGACATTCTGCTTTGGTACATCTACTGCTGATAATCCCTTTCCCCCTTTCATTCTGTTCTCCTCAGCAATTGTTAATAACTTCCTTAAAGTTTTTGAGTAGAAAACCTGAGATACAAAAAATACAAAATAATGTTCAGAAATTTCAGGAAAGAGTGGGTCTACTGTAAAACATACAATTAGTTTCATCTTAAATTGCATTGTTTTGAAGCATTTTCACTTGTTAGCTCTCTTTAAAAATCTCAGATATCAAAGAGCACGATGCCCTGCAAAGTCTTAACTTCTGCCTGTTAGAAATGACTGATTTCTGAACCTAGTTTTAAATTTATTTATAAGTCCCTGGATTTTCTGTTCTTAAGCCAATATACTGTAGAAATACATTGATGAAATCAATAAATTCCACAGAACACTTTATCTTCTAGAATTAGCTATTTATCATTATAAATAGCCAGAAATTTTCTACCTGACCTTTCTCAAGCTATTACCTGGTATGGTTAGATAAATATTTTTGCAATACATAATTACTGTAAGAAGATACAGACTAACATGATCAATTGACAGTAAATAATGAAAATAAATAATTTCCTAGTCTTATTTTCTTCTCACCCTTTTAAACTGTACATGGGTTAACATATGAAAGGACTTTATGCAACTGACAAACTGATACATTTTCTTATTCTAAAACTATTAAGTAAAGTTAGAATTTGTGTGCCAAGTTTGTATTTTCTAGTGATATAGAAGATTTTGTGCATTTGAAATATGAAAAAGGAGTAATTTATTTTTGCATGAATGGTGTGGTAGCCCTGGCAGAACAGTTCCAATGTGAGAACTGACTCCTACTTTGTCCTATTTATATGTTCTACTTAAAATTCTAGTTTAGGGTAGAGTAGAATTGTTTTGAGAATGGCTGTCAAACAAAAACATAAGAAAATATTAATGTAAAATTAAAATATTAATATTCCAATTAGCACATACAATGAATACCTGTGTTACTATGGCAGAAGCATTGATATATCTAGAAATATTATTTCACTGTGATCAGGGAAAATTATACTCTTCATATTTGTTTGCAAATCATATCTACTTTTTTTGTTTTGGTTTGGTTTGGGTTTTTTTTCTATTTGCAGAGACTTACAGAACTTGTTTCCCAGAAAGAGCCACATTTTCAGCATAATGGTGACTGTCCCATTTTGTTACTCTCACCAAGACATATGTAGGTGGTCTGTTTGATGCATCTCCAGCAATCATTCCTATCTGTCAGACAAAGGATACAGCATTACCCCGTGACTGAGACAGGACTTCCTCCCCTTCATACATATACACACATACATGGTCCCCCGCCTGCCTCAGCAGAGCAGTAGACAGTTTCTTGATAACATTTTACCTGCTCTTCATATCTTTTATCCCATGAGTCAATGCATGGGAATTTGTCCCAGGAAGAGTGGAAATCCAAGGTCTGCATCACACAATTCAGGATGACTAAGACGAAACTTTCTAAAGCCCATTATGCATCCCTATTTTGTCCACTGTGTGTCAATGCATTATATAGCACAAGCCATTTTCTGATAACTATTGGCACAAAATTTCTTTATTCAGTTTTCCACTAGCAGAATGTGATGATTGAACAATATCGGTTTGACTCTGCCTCAGGGGATATGTTAAGACATTATCGTTAAAGATTTTCATTATGTCTTTTTTCCAAATAGGCATTTTTTGAACTATACTCCTTAAAATCTTTTTCATACAGAAGACCACTATAATACTCATTATTTTTTTCTTCCCCCCAAGCCCCCCTACACTTAAAATTTGAAGTGATCATGAAAAATAAGGTATCCATTTTTTTACAGAGAAACTAGAATGAATTATACCAATCAGATGAAATTAATCTCAAATTTAGAAATATTTTTGCATTTGTATTATTTAAAGCTGTTCTGTACAAAACAAGTAATCTTATAATTTGTTAATATTGCACTGAATTGGATGAAAGCATTTTATTGCTGTTCTCCTCTTTTTTTCTTGCATTCTTCTTTCCAAGAAAGTCTAAAATGTAACAAAGGATGATCCCACAGAGATTTTAATAAATGAGAAATTGGAGACAATTATAAGAGCTAGTAGTACATATATTTGTGTAAAACAGTGTCCTAGTTTAGCAGGTGAGACCAGTTGGCACTGTGTGGGGGTGATCAAGGTCATGTATTCTAGCCCCTCTATTCATTTCCAAACAATGGACCATCTGCCAGAGGTGCCCAGGGAGTCGTTAACACCTTCACACCTAGCCT
>JAWWEV010000083.1:73700991-73717987 GCA_035583235.1 Hafferia zeledoni | reverse complement strand
TCAACCCCCCCCCCCCCCCCCCCCAAAAAAAAAAAAAAAAATTACTTAATGGATGGTTTGGTTTTTTTCACTTTTGCATATGTATGCATATATATGCTTTGCCTTAATTATGACAACACAAAAGTCTTCATACACGAGAATTCTGTAGATTCATATCCTAAAAAAAATAGATTCTCTGCTGTAATTGTCATTTGTGTACTAAAAAGCTTTCCAGAAAAATCTCAGTAACGTTTATAACAATTAAAAAAAATAAAATAAATAAATTTTTCTGAATCTTTCCATTATGTCCCTGAAATTCTAAATATGCTCTGTTTAAAGTTGTAACTGTCTTCAAATGCTGAGTATGCACCATTAATACATAACACCTGTTCTCATTTTAAGATTTCTATTTAGCTAGATGAACCACTTAATTGTGATTGCAATCAATTGTCTGGAATTATTTGCTAAAAAAAAAAAAAAAAAAAGTCACTGAAATTTAAATAATTTGCAAATTGCAATTTTCCCCAGGAGATCCAAGCATCATGGCCAGAAGAGATGGTAATCTATGATATTCACTAAAGCTTCCTTTATATGTGTTCAACAAAAATGAGAGCTAATTAACTATACACAACCCAAGGTTTAATTAACATTTCAATGAAATAGAATTAATATTTTCTTCACTAAAATTTATTTCTGTTAAAATCTCCAAATCAAGCTCAGACAACCAGAGCATTTCCAGACTTTGAATTGTAAGATCTCATGCCTAAAATAGCTTGTAAGGATTCACTTGGCCTGGGAGCAACTGAAGACTGATCACAAACAAGAAACTAAAATTCTAAACCACAAGGACTGTTTTCACAGGCATCAGGCATTTCTTATGTGACTAATAGAACCATGCAGAATACAGCACACACTCTCCCATGATGGATCTTCCTTTCACTTTCACATTTGTTACATAGCCACAGTGTCTATTTAAGTTTCATTCTAGCTTAAACTGAATGCTAAAAATAATGCCTGCTTATTAAAGGTATCTCCTTCAATGCCTTAGCTTCATACATGCAAGAGAACAACGCTTCTTTCTGATCAGAAACAGTGTAAGTCATTTATTTTTTCCCTAATTCTAGAAGTAACTGAAAGATTGCTTTTACATTAATAAAAAAACCCAACTGCAGATATGCAGATTAGGCCCTTGAGTTATTATCTAATTTTTTCACATGCATTTGAAAAGGAAAAACAAAAGGTATTGGTTTGCTACTGCAGCTGTTACAGTCATGGTATATTTCTTTGACACAAAACAAAGCAGTGCAAACTAACAAAGTGTACCTCACATGTGCTCAGCAAAACTGTAAGATGCAGGATAGTGAAGGCTAGATAAGGTGTAGTTACCTTGTGAACAGTGTGAATAGCTGGCAGGTTTTGGAGACTGAAATATTTAATCCACTGAAAGCAGCAGGAGTTCCTCCATTAACTGCACCAAAGAAGGCTTCACTAACACTTGTAATGTGAATAAACACTGAAATTTGTGTTACTTGCTAAAGAATCAATATATCTCCAAAAGAAATGTCATCCACTAGAATATTCACACTGGTAAAATGCTATCAGCCTATGCTTAATATCTGCATGCTTGTATTTCACAGGATAATTTACATATTTCAAGGACACCCATTCCATAGCCAATAATCCTGATTAGGCGAAATCAAGTTATTTGAAACTGTGTTAGAAAAGAAATCCCAACCTATTAATTACCTCCAAAATGACCTTGGTAATAAAGATATATTCACAATCCTCTGTGACATTCAGATAAAGTTGACTGCACTGTATATCAAGCACCATGATACTCTGAAGTGCAGAGTCATAATTCTGTACATGTTTATGTATTTACTGACTCATATGCTAGAAAAAACCAAATGCTTATTACTTCCAACACTGCTATGCATAAACAGACTCTGATGAGAATGCATTTATGGTAGACTACATGTAGTCAGTGAAAAGTCACAAAGGAGAAATAAAAGACTGCAAGAAATCATCCTGACTGCTGTACAGGACACAAAGGTCATTTTCCTGTGAACAACACTTAACAGCATTTTATGCAGACAGATAACCCCCTATAACTTCTTTTATAGAGAAAAAGTAGTGGTTTTTATGAAGATTTGAAAGTTGTTCTACAAGAAAAAAAACCTCAACAACACAAACCCCACAAAGAATAATGTTCTAACTATATACTGGTAAAGGTTCTCTGTAAATCTGTATTAGAAGGTTATCAGTCCCCTCTGAATTCTTCAAGAACAGAGGCAGAAACAACTGAAAAAGAAAGACAAGAACAAAGCATAGCACTAGTCAATAGTTAAGACAACAGTAAAAGTTAAAGAAGACTATGACTTTACACAGCCTGGGTAGAGACTGTAAAGTTCTGAAAAGGCAATATAGCCAACAGAAAAGCCCTGGTCACCAAATAACATAACATTTGAAAGTTATGATACACATCTGCATGTATGAATTATTTCTTTGTATTAACTTACAATAAGGGCGAAGAGACAGAATAAATATATAATTATTGCACTAGTCTCAAAATCTATCTTTTCTGACATTATTTGTTAATGAATATTAATGAATATCATTTCTTTATTATTCTTTTTAGCATGCAAAACAGGATGAACTCTCAGTAAAACTTTGTCTGAAGAGCTAAATATCAACAAGTTCAGGAACGTCACCACCTACACTAAATAGACGAAGTAAAAAGAACTTTAATTTCTACTGAAATCAGTGGAGATGCCTTCTGACACAGCAGAGCTCCATCAAGCATACAGCTATTGCACAGTTGTTGACATTAGACTTATTATTCATTTGAGCATTTGTCTGTCTGTAAAGGATTCCCTATTAGACATAGATTATAAATCTCAGAGCAATTAAATCACAGCAACTAGACATGTATATTCTGAAGGATCAGGCTTACTTTCTCAAAGAAAACAGAGTAAAAATACCAACCCTACATTTCTGCCAGTTTAATGTTGGAAAGAAGACTGTGGAAACCAGTAGAGTACTATGATGAAACCGAAGAAAAATCTAAAACTAGAAAAAACTTTTTGATCTCCTGGGCTGCATCTCTATTTGTTTTAGCATAACAACACATAACTTCTTCAAAAGAATGATTTAAACTTCATCATAAACTTCACAGGTTTTTTGTCAGGGAATCAGCAGAGAGAAGTAAATGAGTCAAGTAAAATCATGATGAATAAATAAATATGTACAATTTAAAAGAATATATATATATATAAGATGAACATTTGCAGCAGATTTGGTCCCATATCCACCTTTCCATATGCATGTATAAATGCACACATCTGTGTATATATATCCATATACGTAAACAAACACATGCACAAAGAATTTTTATATATAGTGATAATGTAGAGCCATACTTCTCTAATATCCCAAACAACCTGAATGCAGGAAGTAACCTGGTTGGTATCCCATATCTTACTTCTCAAATGTAACCCATGCAGCTGTTTGCTGAAATGATCTGCTACCATTCATCTTCTGAAAAAGAAGCTTCTGTTCCATAAATTTGTACTTTTACTTATGCAGGTATGAATATTTTTCCCTTGTGTTCTACTTCTGTCATTTGCATGAACCTCACTTTTCTATTCTGCTCCTACATTCCAGTGGCTGCTCTATTTCCCTTTCTCTTACCATTGTGATCTACCAAGACCTTCTCTTCCACATAGGTTCTCGGGCAAATTTAAGGAACGGTGGAGTTTTTGCATCTATTCACATTTAATTTTTCATTGCTTCCAATCACTAATTTATATTTCCTAGTTTCTGCCTTTAAAAGCATTAAGTGGTAAACAGTAAGCCCTCTCTTTTACCCTCTTGCCCTTCCTCTTTATATATAATCTCAAATGCAAATCCCCCTCCTTTCTTATTTAGACTTTAGAGCTGTTATTTTTTACATTTTTAAGGCTTTTGCCTTGACACTTATGACACGAGTAAACAAAATCAGTACATATTTCTCATACCTTCAGCAATAATGCTTCTGCCTATACATGTACATTACGGAATCCCTGTAAAATAATTCCTAAATTTTAAGATACAATCAAGCTGAATATGATCAAAGTCACTTCTAGAGGAAGATGACTTGCTGCTAATTCCTCAAGGGCAAAGCTCTGACACCTGCAGTTTAGAAATTACTGGGCTAATTAATAAATATCATCTGCATATACATGACCTTCAATGTTTTGACAGTGATAACATATAATACTAATTAATAACAATAGCAATAACAATAACAGTAGTAATGGTAATAACAATAACATAATAATAATAATAACAACCACGACCACCCAAGAAATTGTTACAGCACTGCCTGCTAGCTTGTAAGCTTTTCATAGCAACCATATGAGATGTAGTGATAACTCTTCCTCCACTATCTTGGAAGAGAATTTTTTTACTGTGCAGCCTTGTTCTCTGGGTGCATACTAAATAGAATACTGAGATTTAATCATCTCTGTAAGCAGGGAGATTCAAAACTTAACATTAGAGTTTTATTGATTTTATTAAGCTCTGGCACAAGATTATTTGTATTTGTAGTAGTCTATTAGAATTACAGAATCATTTAGGTAAAAAAAGACCCTTAAGATTGAGTCCTATCATTAAACCAACCCTACCAAATTATCCTTACAGCTTAGGTTTTTTCTGCATTGTATACAAATGATGCAAATAGAAAAACCAACCAGCCCATATTCTTTTCTTCTTGTACTTGTAAGGTATAACCTTAACAGCTGTCTGGTAATTTTGTTCCTTGCCATACAGTAAATTATAGCCTCCTCCTATTGCTGAGTTGCCTGATCCCTGCAGTGTGGAAGATGAACCTCTGTTTGCTATTACAATGTACAATGTAGAGAAGCATTCAGACAAATCTTTGGAAGTACAAGTTCTTTTTCAACAAAGTTTATGGCATTTGCTAGTGTGTCTGAAAACAAACAGAAATGGGATTTTGCCAGTGTTGAAAAAACTGATGCAGAAAATCTCTGAGATGCCAACAATAAAAAAGTTCTAATTCACAACAAACGCACATGAGGAGAGCATTTGGGACTCTGGGCCACTTCGAAAAAATGTGATTATTACGCACTATTAGAAGAAAAATTCATTCACTGGCTAATAAATTCAGTTTTTCTTTAGAGCAGACACAAGGCAGTATCACATGTCTGCACAAGCAACCCTGAAAAGATAATGCATCAGCAAGATTGAGTTATTTCCCACAAAATCATCATTAGTCAGCAGAAGAGAAGTAAAACTAGCTTTAGGTGTTCTTTTTATAACTAGAAACACCAATCTTTCCCAACACATGAAAACCAGCTCTCCTATGCATGTGTTTTTTTTTCAGCAAAATGTGAACTTAGTAAAAAATATGTGTGTATTATTATCTAAACACATATTTTTTAAATTAAAACGTGTGAGACAAAGGATATGATAATTTTAAAGTATCTATGAAAGGAATGTCCAGGAGAATTTCTCTTGGCACCCTATTGTAAATACTGGTAGTTCTGTAAAAATTGCATGTCCATGGAGAACAATTGTGGTAGTTTAGCTTAGTTAGGCCTTAGATTTAGTAGGCCTCAGTTTAGTAGGCCCTAATAGTGTTATGTAGATTAGAAGGGACAGGTTATCATCTGACTTAAGCAACCAAAGAAATATTTCACACCAGATGACGCACACTGGGATATAAATACAGCAGAGTAGGAGGAGTTTTGTCTTTCTGATCATGGCTGGAGTAGAGACACGACACTGCTGCTGTTCTGCTGAGTTAGGCCCTAGCACCACCACTTGCTGTTATGTTATCTTATGAAAGTAAAATATTTATTCTTAGTTTACTCTCTGCTTGGGACTGTCCCTCAGGGGTTGAGGTCTCTTGGATGATTAGTAGCCTAAATAGTGAGATTTGTGTTTGGAGGGGTTCAATTTTCTGTTGGTTGAGGAGGTAGAGGAATTGTTTGTTCTATCTAATTTTTGTGGGTCTGTGTTATATTGCATTTTACCTTTTTCTCTCTTCCATGTAAATATAAAAACCTTGCCATTTTAAGTTTTAGTTTGGGAGTCTTTTTCTCTCTTTTCTCAGCAGAGGGAGGGAACTTTGTTGTGTGTTTGAATACTTAGCATTTTGCCAAGGTTTCAAACCAAAACAATAATTCACTTAAATGAGGATAAGTTTGCTGTAAATATTTTTAAATATTTAAAATAAAACTGTACTGAAAAGTTGTCCTTTCTTTATTCCCCCAAAGTAGCCCTGATGCAAGCCTTATGAGTCAAAACAGTAGCTAGAAAACACTACCGGTGTAACACATCCCAGCAGCTGAATTTGGTAGATTAGATAAAGCTCAACTTCTAAGGCACATCATGATTAAAGTGAGGTGGTAAAAGAAACTGATGGAGTATGACAGATTACTTTTATCATAGAATAAAAGCATGGAATGGTTTGGGTTAGAAGGGAGCTTTAAAGGTCATCTAGTCCAACCCCCCTACCATGAGCAGGGACATCTTCAAATAGATCAAGTTCCTCAGAGCCCTGTCCAACCTGACCTTGAATGTTTCCAGGAATGGGGCATCTACTATCTCTACTACCTCTCTGGACAACCTGTTCAAATGTTCCACCAGCATTAAAAAAAAAAAAAAAAATTCTTCCTTACAGTCTCAATCTACTCTATTTTATTTTAAAACAATTAGCCCTTGCTTTATCACAACCAGTTCTGCTAAAACATTTAGTCACCATCTTTCTTTTAAGCCTCCTTTAAGCACTGAAAAGCTTCAATAAGGCCCTTCTGAAGTCTCTTCTCCAGGCTGAACACACCCAATTCCCTCATGTTTTTCCATCCCCTCTGATCATCTTCATGGCCCTCCTCCATGTCTCCCTGCTGCTGGGGACCCCAGATCTGGATGCAGTACTCCAGGTGCAGTACTCTCTCCAGTACTCCTGAGAGCTGAGTAAAGGGAGAGAATCATTTCCCTTGACCTGCTGGTTACACTTGTTTTATACAGCCCAGGATACCATTGCCTTTCTGGACTGCAAGCACACACTGCCAACTCATGTTGAGATTCTCATTAACTAATGACTTCCTCTTCCCTTCTCCACAGGGCTGCTCTCAATCCATTCATCCCACAGTCTCTATTAGTATTGCAGGTTGACCTGAGTACCTTGTATCTGGCCTTGTTAAACCTCATGAGGTTCACATGGGCCCACTTCTCAATCTTGTCCAGTGCCTTCTGGCTGACATCCCATCCCTCAGGCGTGTCATATGTACCTCTTAGCTTGGTGTCACTCAGTTTGGTTTTATTCAGGTAAATAAATGTGGTAGCTGCTTTTTTATATGCTATAGAAATATCTTCTTTTTCCAGGTTTTTTTACATTTCACTAACCTTTCATCAAAGGGTTATGGTCCAGTTTAAGTGCATTGTTTTGAAAGATGTTCTAGGCTACTGTCTGGTTCTAATTTTCACCCCTGTCCCTCCCCTCCCCCTCAGTTTATAATTGTGGTTTCCTTTTCATCCCCCACTCCTCCCTTTGTTGGGTATTTTTTTCTGAAGTTTTCATCATTTCCAAGGTGATTATGGCAGATTACCTAATTAGAATCTTCTCCAAACTAAATATTTTAATATAATCCTTTCTAATTACAGCAGAAGTCAAAGAAGGAACACTGAAAAAAATAGTAGATTGAAACTGCAATCCCTTGAACTAAACTCTCAACATCTTCAATGGAAAGAATTACTCTGTCATTTCTACACCTGCTTTCATCTACTCTCTGGGGTTCTTCCTGCTGTGAACACCCTAAAGGCTATTTCTCCTCTGAGTACACAGATCTCTTTTTAAGCTGCCATCTTATACACTTAACATTCTGTGCACTTGAGTGCACTTACCATTTGCTTTTTGCTGCAGCTATAAATAACATTAAGAGAATGTCAGTATTTAGATGCCTTATCCACATATATGCAATAGGATCAGCAGGTTTTACAAAACATTTATCAACATAACATTGGGAGTTTTCACTCTGCTTTCATTTGGAAAAGCAAGTGCTGCTAACAAATGGTTTTCTCTAGACAAAGTGGTATTCAATTATTCAAATTACTTTAGGCTATAATAGTTGTACTAAGCATTGTTCATTTTATTAATGTTGAATGCTGTTAACATCTTTAACAGTGATATTTTAATTCACTGCTTAGACAAAGATTTGTGAGTAAATATGATAAAGAAGAAGTGGTGGCTAGTTTATTTGACCCAGTCAAAAATACACATAGCTTTCTAAACTGATAAATTCTTAGATGAAGCAAAGTAATTCTGTTGTAATCCAGACCACACGGTGTATAATGTAACCAAATGCTAGGGATTAACATGCTAGAAAAAGAAAAATCATTGGCAACACCCTTTTAAAACAAACATTTTCTGTAGGGGAGAGGAGGATGGAATCAGTTCACAATGTATATATGCTGCAAGCAGAAGAAGGAAAGAAAGGTGGAAATTAAGTCAGAAGTCCTTGGTACTGTATCCTGCCTAAAATGGAATTTCTATGTGCCTGAACCACATACCTTCTACCTCTCAAGATAACATATACTATTGTGCAAAATTCGAACAATAATCATGTTTTTTAGTATTGAAGTTCAATTAAGATTATGAAAACCCCTGTCTTAAGGCAAATAATGTATTCCCTAAGGTAGTCTAACTTATCTATGTTTTAGATTTTACCATATTTACTCAGATGATAGTCCATTATGCCTAGTCTACCAATCTCTGCTGCCTCTTTAACAGACCCCCAAAAAACAGTCTGTCATTTGAGTGGGGTTTTCAAAAAATGCGTTCCACAGATTACCTTAATTTACACAATATCACTGTTTAAGTCTCCTGGCAGGAACCAAGATTTTTTTGACTATATTACTATTTGACTATTTTTCAAAGAATACATGACTTAAAGAAGCAATGGGATTTCCATTACCAAGGAGGTAGCTAACACTGTCTCCTCTTCCCAAAGGAATAAATGAGCATTATATTTTCAGTTGTTTTTTATTTTCTCCAGACTTCAATACATCAAATAGAGGTTTACAGCCTTGAATATCTAATCTTTTGAATAACAATAATAACTTTGTTTAAGTAGATATTTAAAAATTGCAGCAGCACAAGTTAAAAAGCACAGCTGATTAACAAAATTAAGTTGCAAAGGAATATTTATTTCTATTAAATGTGTGCTAATAGTGACCAGGATTCTATGTAGATTTAATACCTGTATTTCTTTCAAATGATACTTCATGTGTTGCTGGTAAGAAATATGTGAGTCAAGATCAAGTGTCTAGAACAGATTACCCTGGAACTGTTTGCTGATTTTATCAACAGACACACTGGTATTGTGAAATAAATGATGCTAAGTCTGTCCCATAAGAAGCAATAGAGGAAGAGACATCAATGAAGAAACCCAGCGATGACATTCTGCAAGTGTATCTGTGTGAGCAAGGTCCTCTGAAGCAGTTTAATGATACAGATAAACATTATAGAAGCTGTTTATAAAATAGTCTTTCAACAGAAAAAAAAAAAAAATCTAGGAAAGCAAAGAATTTCACTTTCAGCTATTAACTCTGTGACAATTTGGACATAAACAGCTGTGTTAATTTTATGTAATAATTCACCTTCTGTTCAATGATAATACATTTACTTCATTTTGGTCTTATTTAAAATTTTCATTTAGAGTTTTAAAAAGAAAACTTAAAAATTGTTGTTAATCTCATATAAATCAATCAATCAACCAACCAACCAACCAATCCTTTATCTCATGGAAGACTTCTTATGCAGACTTTTTATGCAGAAAAATATTACTATTTCTCAAAGTTAGACTTCTTTAGAAAAGGACTAATAGTAGCATATCCTCCTAATCATTGGCAAAAAAGTTGCAGATT
This sequence comes from Hafferia zeledoni, assembly GCA_035583235.1. Classification (NCBI taxonomy): domain Eukaryota; kingdom Metazoa; phylum Chordata; class Aves; order Passeriformes; family Thamnophilidae; genus Hafferia; species Hafferia zeledoni. Next base: position 73,708,078 of record JAWWEV010000083.1, on the reverse strand, counting down.
CATGAAATTTTGGCCTGGGAAGTCTGCCCTCAGTAAATGTATTTAATGCATGGACATGATCTTCTGTATGCTTACACTCACAGCCATCTGCTATGTGGGCACTGTTCCCATTCACAGGTGGATTGGAAATTTTCCTCAAAGTATTCATGGCAAACAACAGGAACAATACGCCAAGGCTTTTGCCTTCTACCAGAATCAATTTTGCTGCTTATAAACACTGATATAAACACCTCAGTTACAACACTGAGAAAGTATGTTTCAGAAAACAATATATGAAAATTCAAAAAAAAAAAAAAAACACCCAAACCCGTGTAAGGAAAAAAAAATAAAGTCCTGTCACCGATAAGTTTTGTTGCAATGCACTGTAGACAATAAAAATAACCACTTGTGGTGAGAAGAGGTATAAATAAGAAAGTATCAATGTGATAGAATACTCTCTACAAGTAAAATCCTACAGCAGAAAATAACATTAGAAAATGGAATTTATTCTAGGGAAGACGGACATTCTTCATAGAACACATCAGAGTATCAGTGTTTCCATAAAGAAATTTGTCATTATGAATTCCTTTGTTGGCATAACTAGCTTGAAATGAGAAAATGGATTGCCAAACATCTTAGAAATGCCGGGTCTCAAAGTAAGCTGAGGAAAAACTATGGAAAACAAAATAATCAGGAATCTGCTTGTGAAGTTTTTGATTACAATGTTCACAAACTAATAGCTCTGAATTCACCACTGAAGTTACATTGAGAGAAGCTGCAGTTTCAGTGAGTACATGGTAAGAAACAAAGTTGGTGTGATGAGCAACATCCTATCCTTCCTGAAACATAAAATTTCTATTTTCATCAATGTGTACTGTTTTATTCTGTAAAAAGTATGATAATGCCAAATCTCCTGAACTATTTCCACTTCTTGTGTCTTGACATCTTCCAGACAAAAACAGTCAATGAACTGAATCAGTGTAACTGTGATGAACTTGAGAGGGGAAAAGAATACAAAAGAGGTTAAACTACCTCTTGATAATGAAGGTGCACACAACTCAGACAAAACCAAATTATAAGGGCACGGTAATGGCTAAGAAAAAAAAAAAAGAATAAACATACTAAAATCGTTTTGGTGGAATTTGTTCTCCAAAATTTGTGCTGACACACCATTTTCACTGTCTAAAAATACATACAGCAGTTCAATGCTGTTCCTACTTCACTGCATTTTATATTCAAAAGCCAAGAAACTTAATTCTCAGAGCACTGAAGAAGAAGCCATTACTACTGTTAATATTATGACAGCTTGTTTAGATCAGTTTCTGCTTCTGGAAGTCAAAACAGGGGCTCATCAGTGCTGAGAAGGTCTGTATTTTCCAAGAGACTCTGCACTACACAGCACCTTATGAAATGAATTACATTGATACAAATGGGAAGAAAAGGTTATTCTGATTTAGTACAGCTTTACTATGGTTTTATTTGGAACACATGTCCAAACAAGAGTAAGGTAAGTCTTTATAATTCATATTTGCATTTTGATCAGTAGGAAAAATGAAACCATGTAGAAGGATTTTATACAAAGCAAGGACACACAAGCAGAATAGGCAGCTCACCTTACATTACTTAAAGAAGAAACCTAAAAGGACCACTGAATTTACATGGTAATCTTTTAAAAATAATGATAAATAATAATAATAATAAATAATGCTAAAAAGCCAAGCTCTTTTGCAACTATATGTAGAAGTCTAGAAGATAAGGGGCTAATGTGCATGTCTCAAAAATGGATAGACAGATAGCCATGAAGCCAATCAAGTATTGTTGGTAAGAACACCCCGTGTGAATGGGCAAGTAAGAGCAAGATATGGCTGGAGAAGGGGGCCACACTGAGGTAGGACAGCACTTTTCTGGGACAAAGATTCTTGTTTTAACTCCTGGAGACAAACACAACACAGTACAGAGCAAGGCAGGAATGAGGCTGAGAAGCAGGCATAGACTGTCAACCAAACACCAACACAGCAGAGGGGGAACAAGACCATTGAAGACAAAGGCATCTGAACCATTTTCAGAAAGGTCTGAAGGTCTAGAAGCATGAACGGTGCAGGATAACTAATTTCCATAGAAAGCCAGAAACTTAGCTGGGGGAGGAGGGACAGGGGGAACTTATTTATGAAAAGCCACTCCCACAAAGTCCTAGTGGTGTGCCCCCAGGACCCTGGACACCCCACCACCTACATCAACACTAAAGCAAGGATTGCCTCCCTCCCTCCCTCCCTCCCTTTTCTTTTACTGTGACCCTTATTCAAAAACCATTGCCCTGGATTTATGCTATAAGATAAGGGACTAGTTTGTCCCAATTTCCACGTTGTGTGTATATAATTTACTCCTAAAAATTTGTAAGTTTTTGTGGATCCTCTGACTTTTCGTCATTCCTTTCTCAACTGACTACAGGCATCTGCAAGTATTGGGTTCTCCCTCTTCAGGGAGAGATGCCACACTATCTACAGTTCTACTGCTCAGGATTAACACCTTACTATAGAGTATTTCTTAAACCATAGTACTAAGAACATGGGAAGAAAAGCAATTTTAATATGCAATTGGGAAAAACTAAGTATAGAAAGCCTAATGAAAGTATACTATGTTTGAAATTAGGTCACAGCCTCAAAGCTGAATGTTGATTTCAAAAGGCAGAGAAGTAGGACTCTGAAGAAAAGCAGATATCCAATGAATTGTCCAAGAGGACTTTGGTTAGGAAATATTTCTACACAAGCACTTGTACATGCAGCCTGTAGTGAGTGCCTCTCTTAGTAAATCTTTTAAAAAATATTGTTCTTGAGATGTACATCTATAAATAAAAAGCATATCAACATAATGATATAATTCTGGTACTTGTGTCCCTTAATGTCTCATAACTGTCTCACCCTTTTCAAGAACCAGAGTGCTTATTCTAAATCAGAAAATTAATTTTACCAGACATATGTTGTATTTACTGTCCATAGAGCAAAGTCAGATTATTTCTTCAAATCTGCATCCAGTATTTAAACATTGGATGGCGCCAATTTCCTTTATGGAAGCATAACATCTTTAATATGTATATGACTAAGGATTAAGTATTTTGTTTTCATGATGTTTAGAGAAGGCTAAGCACATACCACAGTGAGCAGAAACAATCTCACAAGAATATTTTCAGCAATTATCATAACTAGGTACAATTCAGGAGTCCATCAAGGGATACTTAATTGTTTTTAAATAATGATCTGATTATAAAGACTGCACATAATTAATAATAAACACAATCTGCAAATAGTCAGCTGTCTCTCATTAATCTCTACTGTACAACTCATCTATATCATCCAGTTATGTAAAAATGGCATGAAGTACCTGAGAAAGTAACAGAATTTTACAATGATTTCTTATGCTAAATACTCTTTAGAAGTAATAAACATTGAAAAAAAAAAAATCTATGATAATATGATGATGGTAATGGAACAGTCCTCATTCAATACTAGTTAAAATGAGAACAACGTGGCTCAGTTCCATTCTTCTAATCAGACTCCTTCTGATGTTACAAAAGATCCAGGAATGGATGAGAAGTTGCACATTGTGCCAAGAAAGAAAACAGTTCTTTGTCTGAAATTCTGTTAAATTCTTCTAAATTCTGCCTGGAACAAAAAGACTGATGGGGCCAGAGAGAGTATGAAAGTGCAAGGACATAATAAAAAATATATATTGACTTATATGCTGAGGTAATAAACTAAATTTAACCTTTCTGTGATTTTTTTTTAATTTTTTGTCATGTTATTAAGGGAAAATGAGATCAAAAGGGACACGTATTCCTTAAAACCCTAAAACTACAATAGCAGATTTTGTACTTTATTCACTTACTTTGTTCCTCTATCTTTTTAACTGCTGTAATTCTTCTTCTCTTGACTATTCATTCTAACAGCAACATTCAATTTTTAATCTTACACAAAACCAAATGAAAATAAAACCCCCAAGCCCCACAGAAAACCCAAAAATCTTCTTGCTGCCCTCTAATTTCAAAGACACACGAATAAGCATACAGATTCCTGCCAATACTTTTCTAACAATTGTTTAAAAATATATTCTTCACATTCCTGAGTAGGAACACACAGTTCTAGACAGACTTTTTTTTTAGTCAGTAAAGACAGAAGGAATGTTTTAAATAATCAAAAGTAAGCTTCTTGTGAAATGCATCATTCTCCTACTCCCAACACACAGTACAAATCAATATTCATTCTGTGTGTTTTTCCCAGCACATCCTCTACACAGTGTTCAAACAGTTTTTAATGAATCCTGCACTCTATACTTATATGCTATGGCTTTCTTTGTATATCCAGAAAGAGACACAGGAGGGAAAATTACAGCAGACAGAAATATAAGGTGTGTTAGGATGAGATAAGTTACTTTCAGAAAAGTAATTTCAGTTATTACTAACAATCTGAGCCAGTGTTGCTCTGTAGGCTTCAAAGGGTACTTGTAAGAGCAAAGACAATGTTTTACCCACTGTCAGCAATTGTAGCTATGCAGGAATTAGCTGATACGAACCACCACAGAGATGAAAATATCATTTATATTGCGAGTCCAAAAGAAAATGAGATGCTCTGTTACCTAAATTAGTTGAATTAAATTTTCATTGGCCTCACTGAATATTAATCACCCTCACAGTTTGTCTTCATATTGTAATCAAAATCTTCTCTAGTTCTCATTGCATGTGCCTCTCAAATCCTTTTCCTTTTGCATGTATTTAGAATTGTATAACCTGAATCAAGATGTTAGCTGGGTATATTTTTCTTCAAAGCTTAAATGCACATCATCCACTAGCTATTTTTCTTCATAAGTTCATTTTCTGAATATTCTTAGTAAAATCAACTTACGCATTTTGGACTGTGCCTGGATCTTGCAGTGCATCATCAAAAAGAAGCAAACAAAAAAATCTCCTCTTCCTGCATTCCTTTAAAGCACTCTGGGTACGAGTCAATTGTCTTCTATCACTGTTACATATATCAGTTAATTAAGTCTTCACACACTATGTTTTTTGTGAAACTACTACATTTTTAAAGATAAGTATTTATTTCTAGACATATGCCTCTTCACCTCATTTGTTGTCATACACAAGGTGCCGGTCCCTAATCTAGCACCCTATGACACTCCTGTGACAAATGTAATTGAAAACTCATTACAAGTTCTTCCACCTGTTCACAATTCACCCATGCATTTCTTTTTTAAAATGTATCTTCCTTTTTAGAAAGTTTACATTTCTTCAGGATGCAACAGAACAGCTGCACTACACACCAGTTTGTTGCAATAGAGAATCTCAAACTATTCTGAATGAATACCATAAAGCCAATACAGCTGCCTTCAGACCAAGTTATCCTCTCTGAACAGTGAAGGTCCCTCAAATAAAGATGATATAACATTTCTTAGAACCATAACAATTCTTCTGATGTTACTAGAAATCTACACCATACAAACATATTTTCATTTCTTGCATGGCCTGTTTGTCTTCAAACTAAAATGAGTGCATGCTAGCCAACAGCTACTTTTCCTTTGAGCTCAGAACCTTTGTTTTGCTGTAGTGCAGCTGATGGTTTATTTTCTCATATTTTAGTATGATCTTTTACTTATATGCAAGAGGGCTTTTACTAAAACAGCAAATATTTGTGAGAGATGGATTAATTATTTATTTCTTAAAAGCACTATGACAGGTATTTACTGAGCATATTCAACCTATTCTCAGTTCACTGAGTACCAAATCTGTAGAATTGAGTCCTAAAACTAAAGACTAATTTAAACAGAAATGTAAACATCAACTCATATAGAAGTAGTTTTGTTCCTTTTGCAACTAGTAATTCAAAGTCCCAAACCTAAATTTTCTTACTTTCATCTAAGTAAAAAGAAAAGAAAATATGAAGCAAGGATGAAATAGTATCAAGGAGATATTGAAACTTATGTTAAGTGTTCAGGAACTCATATTACAGAAAATTATAGATGAAAAAGCTGTTAAGACAATATGAAAACTTACACTGATTACTTATCATATACTTCATTACTTAATTAATCTATGACTAGCCTAAACATACTTTCAGAATGCATAGCATGCCATAATAAAAGTGATGAATGTCTGTTTTGCTCAGTAACAAAGTATGTGAAAGAAAGTCAGCTAAATCTAATCACAGCAAAGTTTGTCTCCTATTGACATAAAAGGGAACTGCACAGCTAAAGCTCTTCAAAGGCTTTAAAGATGTACAGCATTGTAATATTAGTCAAAGAGATCATGAATTTGTGAGTGTGTCATCTGATGAGTCCCTTATAACTCAATGTCTTTATTCCACCTCTCTGAGTTACACTTTAACCTACTCAATAAGATCATGCCAGTGTCACACCACTGAAGCAGCAACATCCTTAACTATGACTCACTGACATCAATCACTCCCTTGCTTTTTTAACACACTAGAAAAAAAACCTGCCTTTGTTCCCTATAAGAGCTTTTTCACTTTTCTGTTAATATAATAAAAGAAAATACAGAAGCAACCCAAAATTATTCAACAATTAAAAGAGTGAAAAAAACTTCATGACATTCAATGACATTGAACAAAACACCTATAGCATTCCCATCCTTAAAATACTCTTCTCTACTTGGTCATACATAACTGACACAATGTACACTGCGGTTACTTAGATATAGTATGATTAAAATTATGAGATATAGTATGAAAAAATTATTATGATAACTTTCTCAGCCTATGAACAGATGTATAACCAAATATGTTTCCTTCTTGTATTTGTTCAAAGATAGGACACATGTAAGCATTTTGTGTAACCCTTTCAGTGACACAGATGTGCACTCTAATGTAATAATTTCTGCACTTTACAGACATTTAGAGTCTTAGAGGTATAGAAAACCCCAAGCATCCCAAATTAATCCAGAGAAAGAACAGCTGTATAAATTTGCTAGATAGTTCATCTAATTAAAAATTTTACATTTATTTATTTGATTTCTAATACTTGATTTGTGTGGATTGGGGGGGGGGGGGGGGGGGGGGGGCGGGGGGGGGGGGGGGGGGGGGGGGGGGGGGGGGGGGGGGGG
>JAWWEV010000083.1:73684151-73696930 GCA_035583235.1 Hafferia zeledoni | reverse complement strand
CCCCCCCCCCCCCCCCCCCCCCCCCCCGCCCCTCCCCCAGCACCCCCCAGGGTTAAGCCTAATTTTGCTTCCCACCTTTAGGTTACATATTGCCTTCTTCTATGAGAGCTAACTGAATTAAACAGTTGAATTTCACCATTCTCCCTGATAATTCAATCAACACCTTTTTTTTTTTCTTTTTAGAATTAAATTCATAAAATAGCATTAAAAAGATGACATAGTTCGTACTCCATTATTCTAGATGTTGTGATCAATTTGACCTATCAATTTGTAAAATAAATAATCTTGATATTTGTTCCCTATAGAGAAATACATCTTTATTTTTGATATTGCCAAGTGGTGAAATAAGATTATGTTGTTGGACTGACTAATTAGAAATTATTTCCATGTCTAAAACTGTATTTTATATTTCTTTAAATAACAAATAAAGACATACGAATTCCTAGATTTTATGGACTGTGATTGTTTAAGAGCAGAAGAATATTTTGTAAAAAGATCCAAATACATGTTTTTGAGATCAGTTCAAATATTAACATTCAAACTGAAGCAACTTTTTAATCTGAAAATTAAAATAACATTTATGTATTCAGTGAGGGAAAAAAAAAAAATCAGAATTACTATATTTTGATAGAAAGTGACCTAAACAGTGCATAAATTCTCCAATATCCACCAGCATAATTTTTTTAAAAGGTTAAATCTGTTATCTGAGTGGAATCTGTAAGTACCATTTAAAGTTAGCTACCCCTCATTTTACAGTTTTATGGTTTGAGGTTTTTCCTATAATGTTCCTACTTCAAAGGCTTTCTCATACACCCAAATTTCATCTTTAGGATTAGGAACAAAGTAAAAGAGTAAAAATGAAAAAAAATTATTATGCCAGACAACAAGCATAAAAAGACCAGAATAGACTCTGCTTTAAATGAGTGGCTTACTGAAGGGGGGGAAAAAAAAAAAAAAAAAAAAACAAAAAAAAAAAAAAAAAAAAAAAAAAAATTGGTATGAAGAACAAAGTATTTGAAATAGTAAGAAAAATGAGACAATCTTAAAATCAAATAGGTGGAAGACAGTAGCAGAACCTAGCTGTTTGGTAATCATTTAACCATTTCTTAAAGGATACCTTAAGATTTACCTACTTGACACCATTCTTGATCACTTTCACCAAATTTTAGCAAATGGAGAAATACATTTAGACGATCTGCTCAATTCTTATTCCTACTTAGGCTTCATAGTTTGGGAGTAGCACAGGTCACTAAACAACATTGTGTTTGATGCTGAAAGGGAATATTAAGAAAATGCCTTTTTTTTTTTTTTTGCTTTTTATTTTCTCTTTATCTTTCGTCTTTTTTTTTTTTTAATACTTATAAACTGACTTTAATGTATTATAGACTTTAAAGGAACATCAAACATTATAGAAAAATGTTTCAATATAAAGTAAAAACAATGCTGAAGGAATTAAAAAACAATATTACCTAAAACAGCACAAACACTTCATTGGAAGTAAAGGAAAACTATATAAAGCATGAGAAGCTACTTACTCAATGACTAACCAAGAGCTTAAAAATATGTTTTCAGTCAAATAGCCTTGTAAACCTTCAGTGAAGATACCAGAAGCCTGAGGATTCAGCAGCTTTCACTGAAACAGAACAACAAAATTTTGAACATGATCAGGAAATAATGTTTTTTGCGGCATGATACTTATGTAAACAGACAACAGCACAGGCATTGGATTGCCCTTTGCACCAGGACATGTAGATGTTAAGGTGTGGGGTTTTTTTACCCTGGTAAATCTATAGAGTCAGTACTACAGTAATGTACAGATTTTTATTTTTAAGCAGCTGTTCAAAACTGGAAATCTAATTGAAATAATTAAATGCACAGCAATGATATTTTCAAGGTTTTTAAACAGCTTGGGAATAATATGTGAATTCATATCTTGTCAAATTTAGGAAAATGAGCTAATTTGAAAACCTTGTGATAAAATCAAATGAATTACAGTCATAGAGGAATAAGGAGGCATTGATTCTGAAACTGTTCAGAAATCACAAAAAATACTCAACAAAAATAATCTAGTCCCAATTTTGCACAAATTTAGAACTGAATCTGTTTTAGAGAATACTTCTCTTCATATATACATTACTTACCAGCTCTTCTCAAATATACACTATATCAATATAATCTCATTAAAAACTTTGACTTTTCTTTGCTATTATCGCCTAACTAATCTCAGAGTTTATGATAATAATAAAAAAGAATAAACCAATGAAGAAAAACTTAAATAAAGATATATTAAATCACAAAAAAATTATTTTTGCATTATTCCTGTAAGTACCCTATTGGAAAATCCAATGACATGTTTGTAAATTCTTAATTAATGTGAAATCATAAACAGAATCTAGGTATACAATTTAAAACTGAAATAAATTTATCAGGTTTTTGTTTTGTTTTGGTTTTTTGTTTACTTGATCAGCTTTAATGTCTATAGATACATGACACTGGAAGAGTATGCCTTCAATGGAAGAAGAATTAGTTTTAAAAAAATCATATGAGATAGAGCATTACTCACTGTAATGTCAATTCTACCAGTAAAATATTTGAATTTTATTTACATAGAAGCTTTGTCAGTTTTCTTAAAATGCACTGCTTGCTCTAAAATACTCATGAATCATTGATGATAAGAAATAGGAAAACCACAGGCAAGCCAGGCCTCTGCTCCACATGCAGATGTTTCGGGGTTTTTTGCGTCACAACAATATATCATCTTTCAAGTCAAGAAACCTTGCAACTGACAAGCAAAACCTCAAATGTACCCCAAAGTCCTTCAACAAGTCTTTGGGTCAACATAGGAGAAGTTGCACAAATGGCTCCACAGTTACATAATTTTTACTGCCTTTCATTTGCCTCCCTGTAATACAACTGGTAAGTATCAGAGATCTCTAGTCACCCCAGAGAAACCACAAATATTCACAGCTAGAAAACCAGCGGTACCTACGTTGCACAGTGTAAGCCAGTTACAAATAATGTGTCAACTGTGCCAGAACTGCTGATTCTTGGTTACTTCTGAGATATGTCATGAGGGACATGACTTACTGCACGAAGGCCTGTAACTCTTCATACAACAGAAAAATTATCAGTTTTGCTGAGTTTACCCTTTTAAAATATAATAAGATTTGCAGTCCCATCTGTTCTTTTTCCACATTCTCGTCTTCAGAATTAGGAAATTTCTTCACTGCTAAATTGTCTGGTTTCATATTTGCTAACTTTTTCTGATTCACTTCCACTGATCTCCCATTTACAAATTTTCCTGCAGTTGCAGAGCAAGAGAGTAGATTTACTTTTAATATCCCACTGGGATAATTGGTCTCTAGCTAGTCTTCAAGAAACTGTTATTGATAGCTTTACGAATTATAGTTTTGTTAGGAATGACAGCAGTGTTGTTCTTTGTATGTATGATCCTGATGTGTTTCCTCTTAGTATTAAGGTTCTGTTTATACATTGAGATATGTTGCTGTTGTTGTTGTTATTATTATTGCCACAGTAATCCTCAATTGCTGTTGTCCTTAATAATTCTTTTCAGAGCTTGTTTCCTCTAAGCTACAGAATTCACAATGAGTGGAACACAAAACATTAAATTAAACCATTGTGCTACATTTATTTATTTATTTATGTTAGCATGTTTTCTCAAGATTCCAAATTTGCTCAAAAGTTTTCTTATTCCTATACTTTTTCTTGGAAATTCAAGACTGAATTTTTCTTCTTGATGTGATGTGTAATTAATTAGCTGATATTAGACTAGTTGTGATCTGTAAAAGTCCAATTTTGTCTGGGTTTGTGAGAATTCAGCTCAAAGGCATGATAAATAAGCCCTAAACAAATTATATATTCTGAAAAGCACCATAATAGAAAAGAAAAAATAAGATGTTTGTCAATGGGAAATTGCAGAGTTTTGGTTGAAAGGGCAAATGGAGATTAGTGGTCAGTCATCACCTTCTTTTATAGAGATATTCAGAGCCATAAAACATTGTAGGTGAGACTGGCTAAATATAGGTATCGAATGACACTCAAATGGGACAGTCAGATATAAAACTGGATTCTACAGTAGATCTTTTGAAGTGGATATTATTAAATATCACAGGACATCTAACATGACCTTAAGGCAGCTAAATCCTTAACTATTATGTGGTGTTTTCAGACCAGATTTGAGATTAGTACTGAGCATGCCAAGAATAGTGAAATGAAATCAGTAGAAGAGCATCTGTCTTTTTAAGAGGATGGCTCTCCAGCTTTAGGGTGAGCCACACTTGCCCCTTAGAGAATATGGCATGCAATAAGTCTATCCTAGGTATAATAGAGTTCAACAACATACACAAAACAACTCTGGATCTAAGAGATCATAGACTAACATATCCCTCTCAATTTGCTTTGAAGAGATACATATTGGAAGATATTTTTTCTTCTAGAGTTGTTAATCTTAAATGAGGTAGTTAACTGGAGAAGACAACTTAATTATAGGGAACTCATAGTCCAGGATTGCCTAATTTTATTCTCAGAGTAAATGAGATTAATGCTAAAGAATGCACAATAGATTTTTTTGTTGTTGTTCTGCAAAATACTTACCAGACTTTCAAAGAAAAAATACCTTGACTCTTACCTCTCACAAACAAAGCAATTCCCATTGTTTTTCAAAATTGCTCATTAAGCAATGCAACATGAAATATTCAAAAACGGCTAGCAAGACAAGGTCATAAGAAAATTATATTGCTTGTAGCAAATTTCAATTACACATTTCAGCCCATAAAGTTTATTTACCCTTTGTGAGTTTCACCTCTAACCACATAGCCCTGCAATACAGTGCTGCCATTGCCAATAGGCAAATAACAGACCGTTACCTCTCCACGGAGGCTGTGCAGTCTCCATCCCTAAAATGTTTCAAGACGCAAGTCTTGAAAGACAAAGCACTTGGTCATCTGCTGTCAGACAAATAATTTGAGAAACAGGTTGGACTACGTGACCTTCAAATTTCATTGATATTAATACACATAAAATGTACACATATACCAGAACACATACAGTTTCTTTGTTCTTATTTCCTCATTAGGGATAATTATAAAGCTGTAAATATATTCTTTTTACTTGTTTTATGAAATATTATGGCTGCATTCTTGATTCCATGAAACTGGATGGGAAAACTGCCAGTTACTTTCACATGGAGAGTTTTTATCCTGCTCATATTAGACAAAGTCTAGTGGATACCAAGCATAAGTGGAAGTCAGGACTCGAGTCTTGATCACATAAGTTCATGTGAATGCTGTGATTTTAAGAAAATGCTGCCTCCATATGCACTAGAGCACTTAAAGGCAGGCCTACTCTGATGTATATTGTCTATCTGAAATTTAGTAAAGCCTTTGACTTTACCTTCCACAGCATTCTCCTTTGAAATAAAGCTGGGAGGAGTGGACTATACCTCAGAGACTTACAGCCCTTCAGAAGGACCTCAAGAGGTTGGAGAAACGGGCAGAGAAGAAACGTCTGAAATTCAGCCAAGGCAAATGCAGGGTCCTGCACCTGGGGAAGTACAACTTCATGCACTAGCACAGTCTGGGGTCAACGTGCTGGAAAGCAGCTCTGCAGAGAAGGACTTGGGCGTCCTGGTGGACCATAAGCTGTCTGTGAGACAGCAGTGTGCCATGGTGGCCAAGAAGGCCAATGGTATCCTGGGCTGCATTAGGAAAAGCATTGTCAGCAGGTTGAGGAAGGTGGTCCTGACCCTCTACATAGCCACGGTGAGGCCACAACTGGAGTGTTGTCCAGTTCTGGGCTCCTCAGTACAAGCCAGATATGGAGCTCTTTAAGCAGGTCTAGTGGAGAGCTACAAAGATGATTAAGGGACTGGAATACCCCTCTTATGGGGAAAGGCTGAGGGAGCTGTTCATGTTCAGAAGAAATGACTGAAAGTTGACCTCAGCCATGTCTGTAAGTTTCTGAAAGGTAGTTTGCAAGAGGGTGGCGCAAAGAAGAAGGATGAGGCAATGGGCAGAAACTGCTGCATAGGAAGTTCCACACAAATGAAGAAGGACTTCTTCGTTGTGCAGGTGACTGTGCACTGGAACAGATTGCCCAGAGAGGCTGTGGAGTCTCCCTCATTGAAGGTCACAGAATATTCTGAGTAGGAAGGGACACACAAAGACCATTGAGTGCAATTCTTAAATTAATGGCCCATACAGGGATCAAACCCACAACACCTTGGTGTTAATGTGAATGCCGTGATTTTAAGAAAATGCTGCCTCCACATGCATTAAACCATGAACCATGCTCTAACCAACTGAGCTAATCTCAGAGTCAAGAACTGTCTAGATACAATTCCATGCAATGTGCTCTAGAATGACCCTGCTTGAGCTGGGACATAGGAACAGATGACCCACAGTGATACCTTCTAACCTTATCCATTCTGTTATTCTGTGATTCTGTGAAACTGGCTGCTCATGGCTTGCACAGGTGCACTCTTCACTGGTTAAAAAACTGGCTGGATGGCCAGGCACAGAGAGATGTGGTGAATGGAGTTGTGTTCTGCTGGTGGCCTGTCGCAAGTGGTGTGGCCAGGCCACTGTACTGAGGCCAGTTATGTTTAATACCTTTATCAGTTATCTGGATCCTGGGATAGAGTGCACCTTCAGTTAGTTTGCAGATGACACCACATACTGGAAGGTAGGAAGACTGCAGAGGAATCTTGACAGTCTGTATCTATGGGCTGAGGCCAACTGTATGAGGCTAAGGAAGGTGAAGTGCTGGGTCCTGCATTTTGGTCACAAGAAACCCACACTATGTTACAGGTTTGGGGATGAGTGTCTGGAAAGCTGTCTGGCAGAAAAGGTCCAGGCAGTTCTGCTCAACTGCCAGCTGAACATGAGCCTGCAGTGTGCCAAGGTGTCTAAGAAGGCCAAAGATGGCCTGACTTATATCAGAAAGAATGTGGTCAGCAGGACTAGGGCAGTAATTGTTCCACTGTACTCAACACTGGTGAGGCTGTACCTCAAATCCTGTGTTCAGTTTTGGGCCCCTGACTGCACGAGTAACATTGAGGTGCTGGAGTATGTACAGGAAAGGGCAACAGAACTGGTAAAGGGTCTGAATCACAAGTCCTATGAGGAGTGGCTGAGGCAGCTGGAGTAGTTAAGCCTGGAGAAAAGGAGGCTGTGGGAATACAATCTCTACAATCATCTGAAATTAGGATGTAATGAGGTGGGGGTCAGTCTCGTCTCCCAGTTAACAAGGCACAGGACCAAAAGAAATAGCCTCAAGTTGAATCAGGGGAGGTTTAGATTAGATATTAAGGAAAATTTATTCACTAAAAGGTTGGTCAGGCAGTGTAATAGGCTGCCCAGAGAAGCAGTGGAGTCACTATCCCTGGAAGTGTTCAAAAGATGTGTGGATGTGGCACTTATGGACATGGTGTCATGGTGAATACAGTGGTGTTAGGTTAACGTCCAAGTCAGTAAACTTAGAGGTGTTGTCCAACCTTAATGATTCTATGATTCTGTGTGGGTGCCTAACACAAGATAGAATGCTTGGCATTAGCTATGGGGTGAACTTGGTTTCAATAACAGATGATTCAGAAGTTTTATACTTAAATATAGATTCATATTAGAGGATTTGACTAAAAAGCAGAGGTGTCACCTTCTGAGAAACATCACGAAGCATTTCAAATGCTTCTGGTCTCAATTCTATATTTAAAAAAAAAAAAGTCAGTAAGGACAAAAATAAAATGTTATTGACAGCTACATCTACTAATGCTTTGCTAGAGCATGCTAGAGTAGCATCAATATATCTTACTAGAAAACCCATTCCCTGAACAAGTACAGAACTACCTTCTTAAAAACCTGAAACTATTTGGTGTTTTAACAGTCCTTGGTCATAATCATTCTGTAATGGAAAGACTTTGAGAAGGGAAATTGAGCTGATCAAGTTACCAGAAAATTCTGCTTTTGAAATGCAGTATTGGTGGTTATGTCTATTTGTGGTTAGATCTGCACCTGTGAACTAAATAGGGCCAGTGTATAGGAGTAGGCAATGCTATGCAATTGCTCACATTGTTTGACTACTGGCATCCTTCTCAGCATGTTTTTAACTCGTGCCCAAGAAGGGCCTTCTCAACACTTTGCACAGTTTGTACAAGTGCTCAGTTTCCAACAGGCAGGTAGATAAACTACAATCCTGTTTTTGCGAGGAGAAAACTGTAGTAAAGACAACCTGAGGGAACACTCCTGTCTCCCACAATGCCCATGTTAATGATAATAACAACAGGACATAAGAAATTAGGCAAGTAACATGAGTAGGCAAGAGGCTTGAGATCCTCATAATTAAATTACTTAGATAACTTACCCAAATAACTTACAAGTTGAAGCACCCTAAATCACTAAAGACTGTTAAAGCTTACAAAATTCTTCCTATTGGAAAAAGCACGGACTTTTCTCTGGTTTGCCATACAAGGAAAATAGTTTTGGGCCTGTGAGTTGAAAGAACAGCAACTGTTTGCCCTCTATATTTTAACATGTAGTATGGTGTTTGCTGCCTGAGCAATTATCAATTGTTAAAAAAAAAAAAAAAGGACATGTGAAATAAAATTACCAACATATGTGCTTGCTCAATGTCAAGAAAATTTCAAGTATTTCAAGTCTGTTTTATGTCATAAAAATATGTTCCCTACATGAAACCATTTGCTTTAAAATTTATGGTTGTTCTTTATAGCACCGAAATGAACTGTCATTAATTCATTAAAACATTAGATAAAACAAGTCATTAGAATAGCATATGGAAAAAAAACCAAAAACAAAACCAACCAAAAACCCATGAAGAAGTGTCAATATAGTATAATGGCTCAGATGAAAAACAGCAAAAGCTTCACTTTGGCAGTATGGTTTGAAAATGGTGTTCTTCAGTAATGTCTGTTTTCTTTCAGTTCAATGAGATTATTAACATTGATTTCAGTGCTATGATCATACTAAAACAGAACACTGTACCTTCAGGGATCACAATTTTTGGTTCACAGTATGTTTTTCTGTAGAGGTAAAATGCCAAACCAAACCATTACTTTTCCAGACTGTTATTATTACACTATCAAATACTTTTAATGAGAAAGTTTATTCTCTTTCATTAAGATTTCACAAAATATTAATAACTAGGAAAAAAAGTCTTGTAACCTTAGGTAACCTAACCTTCTTCAGGCAAAAAAGTATTTGAAATACTTCTGTCAGTGACTGTAGCTGAAAGACTACAGTCCTATTGTCTGTGTAATTCTCAGAGAAGAAAATGGAGAAGTGTTCACTTTTTAAATGCAAACTCATATATTGTTCAAGATACATTATGCAAACCTGATTAGGTAAATCAAAACTAGTATTAATTAGATGTCAAGACTCAGTAAACTAAAATGACACTTCAAATGTTATTGTTTAGCAACTCAAAGGGCAGAAAGCAACCTGAGTGATCCTACACTGAAGTTACATAAAAGGTAAGAAGAAGAAACTCCACTATTATTTCCAATATACCTTTCCCCTGATATCCTAAATAAGGGTCTGGTTACCTTGTTTTTTGCAAAATAAAAGTATTGATAAGGAGAAAGGAAAGCAGGTCATGCCGAGAGTCTCTGCTCTGCCTTGGAAGACTCAGGTTTAAAAGGAAACAAAAGCAACTACTTTTTTGCTAGCTAGTCCTACCTCCATAAGAATATATGATAAAACTGTATCCTTGTAAAAGAGAAACCTTTATACAAAATCACAACTGTATAGTTAGGTAGATTTTAACAAATTATCATTTACTAACACAAGATTTCGTTTGAACTGCACTTAGAATAATGTGAGAGTTTGGTTTTCCTTATCCATTACCATGCTGGCTATGACAATTATCTTAAAGAATTTCAGGTCAGTTATATTTCTAACTGAACTTTTTTAAACCTTTATGTTAACCTGCAACTTCCTTTATAAGTTAGATAATTCTTTCTCTAATTGGTAAGATTTCAATGACCATTCTTTGTTTTACTTTGCAAATGATCAGTTCACTGCTACATACATGGAAAATAGTCCCTTTGTGTAGCAAGCAGACAAGCCATTCAGCATAGAGAGTATTATATGCAAAAGAATTAAAAATCCTAAAATGTAGCTATGAAAATTATTAGAAATTGAGAAAATGTTGTCCCATAGTACTGATATTGTACTCATGTTAGAAGCTCAATCTGACTTCAGTGGGAACTACCATCATTCAGTTCCACTTACAGTTAGACAAATTAAATTTCAATATGGTGTCAGTTTTAATATTATTTATTTTAAAATACAGTAGAAAACATATGTTATACCTTCTTCACAGAGAAAATGCTTATACATCCCTGTAAGAACTGAACAGCCATCTGGAAGGTCCTACTCACAGTGCAGGCATATGCAAATCTACTGGCTGATCTTTCCTTATATAGAGCTGCAGCTGCTTCACAGCTGCTGAGGCAGCAGCTTCATCAGCATACAAAAGGTCCCCAGAGGTCTTCACCTGGTTTAATCCCTATGGCAGGTTTTACTTTTTAGTCTAGGGAGAGTGCTGTTTGGCACCATGCTCTATGCCACCCACACAGTGTTCCTTTCAGACTATCTTGGTTTATAATTTCTGTTATGACCATCAGGATGGACAACCTCCTGGGCCTTACTGGTACAAAGCTGTACAGGAGCCTATTAATTGCTGGTGATCAACTAGGCTTGAAACATGCTAGCTGTCCTTCTGAAATTGCAGTTTATTCTTCTCTCTGTATCAATATGAACTTTAAAATGTGGGGTTCCTTCAATGCCTATGCTTCAGTAACAAATTTTTAAAACATATTAAGTATGTTTTCCTAGTTCCAAAACAAAACAAAACAAAAAAATTGGAAAAAAAAAAAGCAAAAGCAATTTATTGACCTACATACATATAGGGGATAGGTTTTAATGTACATGCTTTCTGCATTTCCTACATATTATATCAAAACAAGAAACACTTCTGTGTCTTCAGTTTATTCCCTGCACAGTTTTTATTTGCCCAAGGAGACCATCTTTTGTATGTTGCACTCCCAACAACCTGTGCTAGTGGGAGGTTCAGGTCTGAGAGAGGAGGCCAAGTGAATTGAAGCTGCATTGGAAACCTTCCCAAATACCAAGATACTCACAAGTAAGCGATCACTTCCCAGTGTTAACAATTTCATTTTCATTGAGTAAAACCAACAAAGTGGGCACCTATACTACATTTATTAATTTTCTTTTCCATAAATGAATACAAAGAAGCCATTTGAAAAATAGTTCTCACTCTCCAACAAAGGAAATACTGCAGCAACTAAAGTCTTTAGTTTTATAATGACTGATTTCTTTCCACTATGTGAAACTCTCATCCACCATTCAGCATGCTTTGGACTTCTCTTCCTCCTCAAAACTACCTTTGTCATTCTTGCCTGAGATTCTTCTTGCAGCTCAGCTGACAATCCATACTGAGGTTTGGTAAAACTTTGCTGAGAAGAACCTATGTTTTTACCATCTGTGCTCTCTTCAAGTGTCACTAATGTGACATCAAAGTCTGAGTTTTGATACATGCTATTTCTAAACTGCATGCTAAAACATCTATGTCCTAAATGTGCAACTTCTTATTATGTAGAGGCTGTGAAATTGCCAATTCTACACTTCTCTTTCAAGTAGCCCTCATGTCACCTTACAGTAAGCTACTGAACACCAATATTAATGTTTGGATTAAAAATCTCTTTGGAATAAAATGATTAAACTTTTAATTAGACATCATAATCAGCTCCTGAAGTATTATCTCTTACTATATATTACTTACTAATTTAACAAATTACATCATTATATTTTCCCTATGCTTCTCTGCATTTTATTCCAGGGAGCCTATAAAGTAACACCTTTATGTGACAGTTTTAGGATCCTTGGTGTGAAAGGTACTACCTAAAGACCTACAATATCCTGAAATTCATTTATTGTGATGTATTTTATCACCATTATCTGATCAGTTTAAACTGATGACAGCCAGCATAACTGCCCTTTTTTTCTGTCTCAATTTGAACTTTATAGTGCTGCCCATAGTGCTCTCCCATTTAAGCAGATGTAAGCATGTGAGATACACATAATAAACCAGACTAGGCAGGTTTTAGGCAAAACTCACTGTAAAATTAATATGGCAACCTTTTCTCTAATTTCTCTATCAAGTGAAGGGCAAAACCAGTTTATCCTAACCGACATCAGTTAATTCGAACTTAGTTCACTGAGTGGTAATGTGAATGAACAGATTGGATCACAAAACGCAGAAATAAAGGAAGAAACCATCGGGAGAGGTTAGAGAACAGAGTGTTGCATGATATCCATACCGTATTAAATGTAGAATTAAATAATAATGCCATGAAAACAATTTAGTGTTGAATATAAAACTGAAAATTTCAGAGATTCATAATGAACATGTTTATCCCAATTTTCCCCTAAAAATGCAAAAAATGAAAGAGTAATTGAATAGTCAATTTCTTGATTTAATACCATAAAACATGACTGAACTTAAAAAAAAAAAAAAGTAACACATTTTCAAAACTTTTAAAGTTTAGGTAAAATATTAATGCAGATGGTTAAAATAGTAAGCCCTGCTCACAGATAAAAAGAGGTAATTAGTGGCCAGAAAAAAAAAAAAAAAAAGAAAAAAAAAAAGAAAAAAAAGAAAATGTACATAAGCAAAAAAAAAGAAAACCGCATTTGGTTTGAGAAATAAAACACAAAATACCTCGA
>JAWWEV010000083.1:73650121-73683664 GCA_035583235.1 Hafferia zeledoni | reverse complement strand
AACACTCCATCTTTTGTTAATCTAAAGCCCTTTGTCCTCGGCTTGAGCACCTCTCCAGGAGGGAGGCTGAGGCATTTGCCTCAACCCATCAGGCCTTATCAGCTCATCGCCCCACAAAAATCATCACAAAAAAGTATCAAAACTCCAAACTTGAGCACTGAAGTCCTAATTATTACAAAATCTTCTTGTATAACACTGAAGTTTGATAGTGTACTAATAGTCACAGAATTTTGTGCAATATCAGCCAACAATATCAAGTAAAATTTTTCAAGCACTAGATGGAGACCATTCCAATTTTTGCCAACATAGCAAATCTGTGCAATCTTCTTGACCTGACAGACTGTTGATGAGTTATTAGTAAAAAACAAACAAACAACAAAAAAACCCCCAACCAAACAAAAAACCCCAACCCAAACCAAAACACCTACACAAAAAACACACATAAATGTCAGGAAGGAACACAGCACAACAACCAGATCAAATAAACCTACTTTCCTCTTAAGCTTACTGCTTACACAAGACTGATTCAAGTTACTTTAGAAAAAGTGCAAAGCTTATTCCTCCATGCTCACACAGAGCTCAGCTAATTTTGGCTCATCTTACAAATGAGATGTCTTCAGTATGCAGAAGCAAAGAGAACTGGAAATACTCCTGCAATTACAGATTATGTGGTTCCCAAGTCTCTGAAAAGAGACTACATTTCACTGTGATTCCTAATGCTCCCAAATCTGAATATATTTCCCATCAACAAAACCTGTGCGCACAGGATATCAGCAGTTCATCCTGGTAATCTGTGACTTTGTCAGTTACAAATAACTTGGCATGAAATCCATAGTAAAGATAATGAGAAACTCTTTTGAGGACAAACTGCAGGTAGTTCCAGCAGACAGCTATTCTATTATAACTGCACCAAATAAAACAAATCTCAGAGATGTACCCAAGACTCCATTCACTGAGCTTGCAAAACCAAAAGGCAGTTTTGTCAGCTACGTTTATTAATAGCTGCAGTGAAAACCAACAGCTCTCCTGTATTAAGCCTTTCCATTAGACCTATATAGTAACAGAACCATGCAAAGAAGCTCTTCTTCAAAAACATAAAACCACCTGGATTTACAACACAACAAACCATAAAAATTGTCACACCAATTAACCATAGGAAGTCTCCTTTCTTTTCCCTGTAGCCTCTTTTCACGGTCTTCCTTTGAGCCCAGGAGACCTGCTGGGAATGCCTTGTGCCTGTCTGAAACGCTATTGCCTAAACTGCTCTTGGCATTGAGACCAGCTAAACAGTTCATAAGCTGGAGTGTCAAGTTTGAAATATTGTGAGGCTTTTTCACTGTAAAGATCTTAACTATGTTCCTTCTTGGTTGCATGAATTAGTCCAAATTGCTATCTTTTTTCCCATTTTTTTCCTTTTATTCTGAAGCATGTAGATAATCCTGACAATAACCATTCTTGTAGAGATTTCAAATAAGACAAAAGGTACTAGAAAGGCACATTTAATTTCAGGTGTAGTGAACGCAAAAAAATTGAATTGTGAGATTATATATGGGGACTAAAAGGAAGCATTATGCAAGTCTCTGGATGAATAAGGAGGATCAAATAGGGTAGAAAATAACAGACAGTTTATAAAAGCAGTTGAAGCAGTAAAATAAATAAGAAAACAATTATTTGGAGGTCAAATTATGTTAGAGATAATTTTCTCTTGCTGTGAAACATTTACAAGAAAGTTAAAACTAGGCAAGGTGAAGTAAAAGGCAGAAGAAGATCAATTTCATTTCACTTCCACAAACTGAACCAACATTTCAAATTGTCATAAACCACTTGTTGTTAATTGCCATTATTGATCACTTTAGTTGTGTGGCTGTGTTCCAGATAGTCTCTGTTACTCAGCTGTGCTGCAAAATGAGACATGTTTTGATTCATGCATTCATAAATAGAAACTGAACCCCAAGTTTTCAATGACTATCTACTGTGTCTACCCCACAGTTAAGGTCTTCTTAGCTTAGCTGCTTAGCTTCTCTTCATCCATCCTGAACAAATGTTGCCATTTCTGTTTAGGATAACTCACCAGTGAAAACAAAAAAACCCCACATTTGGTTCTCCCTTTCTCCAGGACATTCTGAAACACCCTGAAGATTGATGCATACAGCAAAACAAGCTGACAAGTCAGTAATGGCATTCATTTAAGAATGTTTTTCTTCATGGAAAATTGCTTTGAATGTTTTGAATGATTTCACTTATTAATAAACAGTGACTGAACTGGAAGACTGTAATGCATTTTTTCTACTTGATTTCTAGAAACAAAATAGACTCAGAGATGCCAGAAGTGCTGCACATTCAGGATCTTTCTGAATACATAAATATAAAACTAAGTCAAAGCCTGAGTTTCAAGACCTTTAAGAGATAATTCTAACAAACAAGAACTTACTAAGTTGAAATTTTGGTATGCCTTCAAAGCCAAAACTTCCAACATATGTCTGGTAAAGCAAACAGAACATACAGGATTCTTACAATTGAAGTAAAATTCACAGCAAGTATGTTATCATTATGCAGAACATGTTTATGCAAACAGAGCACAATGCAGTGCCAGTTATGAAGCCACTAAAATACATGCTGAGCTTGGACAAAAATCCTGTCTTGGATTGCAGACAAAAAGCAGAGAAAAAACCTATAAAAAGAGGCACTGGCACATGAGGAAAGGAACAGTACCTAGCTGAGGTGCACATCTAAGTGTTAGCCTACACCAGTGACAGAGAAAATGCATTATGTTTAGATCTGATCCTGCAAAACAAGAAAATGTCACTTGAGCTAATACCCAAGACTACAAACACTGAATATTTTTTAACTATGCAAAAGTTAAAAATAAGTGTATTTTTCAGTGATAAGACTGAAAGTACAAAGAAAACAGTAAAAAACCATATATTAAATGTATCTTATTAAAAATACTGAGAATTGGGTTGCTCTCCGATTCTGTCATTCCAGAGTATCTGGAGAGTAAAATAGAAATACTGATCCAAATATTGGTTTGGGAAGTTACAATAATTTTGACAGTGAAAAAATATTTGCTCTTCAGATATTTATGTAAAAGTTGTTTTGTATTTCTCAAAAGTACATGAAAACATATACCTGTCACATAAATCTAAGTGTATAAACACTAATAGTCTTTAGTTTGTTTTGGGTAAGGTTCAGGACAAAGTTAGGTAAGTTTTGTCAAACTTTCCAAAATAATTAAAGGCATTTTTAACCCTAACAACATCTTCTCATAAAATTTCTCACCAAGTGAGTCACGTGGCTGTTGCACATGGAAGTCTATATCCAGTAGCAAGAAAACTCCTCTTTGTGACTCTTCTCAGTGTCAAACAGCTCATCAAGCTGAGGTAAACATAAGTTTAAATTGAGTATTTCATGATAAAATCACCAAAGTTGCTTTTGCCACAAGTACCTGTACATATGTAAGAGGCCAACGTCTCATCTCCAGCCTAATCTGTAACAGATCAGAACTGCAGAATTTCAGTTTATGGTCCCAGAAATAACAAGAAATGCAAGGCTCTGTGAAGCATGAAACCTGACACAATGGAATGCCATCTCTTCAGTAAAAGGATTTCATGCAAAGGACTTATCAGCACTAAATTAACTTACCTGTTCTTTGTTAAATTATTCTCTGTCATGTATGGAAACAATACCATTCCATAAATTTTATTAGTCTTCATCAATTTTACCTCAGTATAAAAAAAAATCCAAAACAAACCCTAAAAATCAAGTGTGGGGATTAAACGTTAAATGTAAATGAATAAAGATTGCTTACAAAGATGTGTGCCCCAATTTAAACAACTCTACTCAAGTCATACAGCGAATCATTTCATTCTCACTTTTGTCCCTTTAACATCAAAGATAGTGTGAGTATGTGTTCAGGTTGTCTTCATCAGGAATTAGAACCTACAGATGTACTTTCTTCAACCACAGTCTTTGTTATTTAATAACTTGACCTCAGACTAGCATTTCCTCTTCTGCTTTCACTGTCACATAGAAAGTGACGCATGCAGTGCACGGGTGCACAACAAATCCAGCATATTTAAACCAGAACAGTATTTTAATTCAGAAACGTACTCCATAGACTGATTGACTGCAGATGTCCTCTCAATGTTTTTCACTTTTTGTTGATGTCTAATATAAAAAATAATTAATTTAATTTTTTATAGCAAGAAGAATAAAATGTCATTCCTGCATTTACTTTTCCAGAATAAAGGGAAATGTTGCCATACTACCACTATAACTGAGTAGATATGCTCAGGACCTCCAAATAGCTGCAGAGATTAGAGAACTCATCATGACACCACTATAAGAACACAATTTGCATGCAAAGGAAAAAGCAGTTTTCAAGTCAGTCAGTGTCAAACTGGCTTTTAAATTTAGTCATCTAAATCCAGTGTTCCTTTAGTGTGTGGGTATGTAAGAAATGTATCTTTTATATACATAGAAACAACCATGTGTCCCATTTTAAGTGGAAAATAATTTTTCATTCATGATTCATGAGTAAGAATATTTTTTTTAAATGTTGTTTTTAATGGGGACATATTACCAGACACAGAGCTGTAATCCATGTACTGAACGGTTCTTTACCTTTTCAAAAGAATGAGAAATATAAATATTTCCTTAGTTTCCTGTTGTATTGCAAGTTCTCTAAGAACAGTTCCATAACAAGAAAGAACAAGGTTAAATTTCTCATTAAACATTAATTCAAGATTTAGCTCACGAATAAAATAATTCTTGATTCTTTAGCCCCTGTACAGTGCCCCTGAGGTACCACAGTTCCCTTAAACTAAAACTAGCACTAATAGCTTTATGTGCATATCTTCACATCTATATTAATATATTAAGGTCACATTACAGTATATCAAGTGCTGTTAGTAATTAACTGTAGTCTTGATACAGCTCCCTCTGAAGTAAATGCAAGTCTTTGCTGATTTAAACAGGAAGTAGAGTGAAATAGCAAGTTTAAAATAGATATGTACCAAACATGCAAAAGTAAAAATTATTTTGATTGAATGAATATAGGGATAGATTCTCATAGTAGTTACTCACTTTGCAGATATGGTATCAGTTTTTTCCTAAAATGTAATCTTATTCACATACAAAAGACTATTTTTGTTTGCAAATTAAAAACCAGAACTATCAAACCATCAACATCAAATATACTACAATTTTAAGTCCATGTTTCAGTTTATGCTTGTTTTCTCAGCACTAGCTGCACAACACAGCACAAGGCCATTCTTCATATGCATTCTTATTTAAGCTGCCCTTTTCTCTGTGTATTCTAGACTGTTGAAATTATGTGACCTGTATAGTGCATTACAAAGCTTCAATGTTCACCCTGAATTTAAGAGCTAAAGATGGGAATGGAGAGAAGTAGAAAAGCAATTTTTGCATGCATCTGTTTGCTCTCTAGAGACAGAAATGATAAAATTTATGTATACATTTTTCAATCAGGGTGACCTTAAATGTTCTGTTGTTGTGCAATACCCTCCTATATGATCTTACAAGTAAAAAACATCAGACTAATTTTTAAAAATAACCACAAGTATGTACATACTATGCAACCAACACCACTAAGTGAGGATAAGAAAGAGAAAGCAATGCTAATGATAGGCTGAAGGAAAAAAAAAGCCTTTATTGAAAAGGCACAGGCAACACTTGCTTGTTATGCACAATAAATAAATAAATCACAACAAATTAATATAAGAAACAAATGTTACCCATTTTTCCAGTTATCTTGTTTTCTCTTTTATTCTTCAAATCCTGTAGGACTGACACACATTGTCTCTTCACATAGGAGTGAAAGACAGAGAGAAGCACTCTATTTGTTTAACATACATAAGTTCAAGACAATGCTTACTCACCTATTACAGCTTAAAGAGATCACAGTAAATTCCATGAATACCTTTGCGTAAATATCACCCACCACCTTTTTAGCAGTCAGACTTTCTAATGTCTAGCAAACTACCTCGTATGGATTGCAATAAATTCAGACTCAGCCTGTGGGTGTACTAAATGCAGGAGGTGTGTTGTAATTATACTAATCATGTCTCACTAAATCACAAACGATAGCAGAGAAGTGTGAATGGAGCCAGGTGGTAGTTTGGTCCTTGTATCACAGATCAGCAATTCCTATTTTTCTTTTGACACTGAAGATGATGGTGGGCCAAAACGATGCCTGAAGCATTCAACTAGGGACTTTGCAAAACTAGTGTTGTGGTCCACTCAAACATTCTTTCACAGCTTCGCTTGCTACCCATTCTCTTTTTACATCTCTGGGAACACAATACTATTGCAGTATGCAAAGAGGGGGATCATGTCAGGCAGCCTCACAGGTATTCTAGGAAAAAAAAATATTAGCACGCAGCCTGCTTTTCCAAGTTCAAAATCACCAGTGTCTCAGGTCTTCAATGACTTGCAACGAATTCAACCTCTCTAAAATTAAAAGACTGTTCATTTTCATATTTTTCTAACCACACTGAGCAATTGTGTATTTCCAATACATAGCTGTTTCCAGAACTGCCAAGGTTCTTGTTCTTGATATAGAAAGATTTCAAGTCCAATTACTAATTTTAGTGTGATTATATCAAATGCAGTTTGAGAACAGTCTGAGCAGTTTGATGAAGGTGGAGCAAATTAACTTTCTAGCCCCAAAGGCTTTTCCAGTAGACCTTAGTGTTTGGGGGGTTTTTTGGGGGGGGCTTGCCTTTTTTTTTTTCCTCTGTGTGTGTGTGATGCAAGCAGGTTTAAAAGAAAAACAAAAAACCAAAAAAACCAAAAAACCAAAACAAAACAAAACAAAAAACAGAAAAAAAAAGAAAAAGGTAGTAGATACATTGGTAACAGTCCACTTGCCAAACAGTGGTTAACTACTAACAAGTTACCCTTCATTACTAGAGGGTAGAGGACCAGACCTAAGCATGTTATGCTGAACATTGCTACAGGAAAGGTGTGATTGGAGGAGAGGATCAGAGAGGTGAGGCAGCGCTGTGCTGAGCCATCTTAGTGCTCTGCTTTGAGACTTGTGCTTAGTCCTGCCCCAGCTCATTCCTGGAGAAGGGCTGGCTGTGCATGTGTGAGCAATACAGACAGAAAAATCTACTTGACCTAAGAGGCGTGCATCAGGTTAACTATGAAAAGGAGCAGATTAGGCCCCCATGCTTTCTCTTTTTCTCTGGTTATTTTTCTCCATTTTTATCCAGCTCTTTTTCTCCTTTTTTCTCCTCTTTCCCTCATTTTCTTTGTCTTGAAACCTCAGCTTCAGATCATCTATACAGCAGCACCAATGTGGGATCTAAGGACTTGTCATACTCTGTTTTCTTCTCTTGCTCTCCCTGGGCAAAGCACAGCTATCGTATTCCACCCCATACATGGTTTTGAAGTTTATTGTGAGAAGAGGCAGCTTGTGGAGGTGTTTGTGGCTTGGGAACCAGTACCTTTGTGTAGTGGTGTCATGTCTTGTGAGCCAGCACCATTGGTTGTGAGTTCTGGGAGATGAGAACTTATTGCAGTGTATTATATAAATTTAAGAGTTTGTTAGCTGACACCTTGTGAGTCTAAAGCAGTAAGCTGGTTGCCAGGCTTAAAGAGAATATACAAGAAAAACATAAGTGTTTCCTGACACATGTCTGGTCTTTGCTGGACCTGATAAGAATGTACATCTCTCCTCCTATCAGTGGGTCGTGAAAATTGCTAATAAATCAGACAGACCTTGCCATTTCATTAAAAGGAACCAAATTTACATCTCAGACTAACATGCTCTAACCAATTTATTATGAGCAATTTCAAGGTCATAAGATTAAAAGATTTCATATGGAAACCCTTCTTGCTTTCTTTACATCTCAAATACCATAAGAGAAGCGTATAGAGGTATTTGTATGTCTGCAAATACAAAAACATAAATACATGCAACAAGAAATACTGTACAATTTTGTAGCTCAGATTGTTCACAATGCCACATACAGCGAGCAAGAGAGAGATATGACTAAATGTTAGTCCAGTGGCAGTGAGATTCAGATCAGATTCTAACCCCTTGTCTTGGTTCTAAGGGACAACAACCAGTTAGAGCATCTAAACTGGGAATGAGGGTTGGGTGTGGGTTTAAAGTTTATCAGAAAGGAAAAATAAACTGGTTTTCACAGTTTAATGATACTTTAAATGCTAAAATTAAATAAAACGTGATGAGAAACCTCACAAAAACCTTAATTCCCAGTCTCACGGGGAGTATACAAACATAACCCTTAATTCTGTTTTCTTTCAATAAAATGCCTAAATTGGAAATGGAAAAAATGAATTCAGCTTGCTTTTGTTTCAATTCAGTGAACACGACAAATAAGAAGAGTAACTGGCTTGCACTGAGTTGAAAACTAAATTTGCTTCTTAAAATAGGCTTAGTTATTACTCATATTGAGTAAAGAAGTATAATTAAGCTCATGTTAATATAGGAGGCTAAAATTTAATTCATTACATTTTATGGAACAAATCTTTCTTTTTATCTGCTAGCAAATTAGTTATAGCCATAATTTTTGTTAGTGTCTTCTCTCTACAATAATTCCTTGACTAAAACTCATTTTGAACACTGACTTTCTAATCCAAGGGTATTTTGTCTGAGTAGAAGTCCACATGGGAAGTCTGTTCTCTGAATGAATGACAGTTACTCTAAGAATTTCAATTCCAGTGTGACTACTCCAATTTAAAAATGAGAAATTCATTTGCAGGAAAAAGCTGAAAATTTTCTCTATATTCACTGTGTTCAAAACCAAAACAAACCAAAGAAAAAACTCCAAAACAAACAAACAAGGAAGTCCACAATAAATTAATGTGCATGGCATATTCTAAATTTAAAATATGTACCTGGAATATACAGTGTTCCTTATTCTGTTTCTATATTTTTTTCTGTTGTCTACAGCTACAGAATATCTTGGGAAAAAGTTCAGTTGGATGCAAACAGTCAATAATTTATTAAGGTACCTCAGCAGTACATTGTAAATGTTTCAAATCCAAAGCAGTGCCAAAAAAATCCCCAAACCAAACCAAACCCAAACAAATTAAAAAAACAACCTCTGGGAAAAACTACACTTTTTCTGTCCATCTACTGTCTGCAGAAAAACTATACTTTTCTTTTTTTAAATTATACTGTTCATCCCTGGACTGCATGTTGCTTTCAAAATACAGTTCAAGTTCTTGTGATCACTTGTGATCACCCACATCTGTATATCTCATTAAAACTACAGTGGAATTGATGCTATAAAACCTGCATTACTAACAATCATTTAACACATTGAGCTAAGACAATCTAATGAGGCAAAAGCAGGTGAATATTGGTAGACTGGAGTCACAAAATAGAAAAGAATGTAGTTTTGTGGGAGGAGTATAGCCCTGCAACATGGTCAATACCTGGTGGCTGCCAGACATTTGTCTCCTCATTTTTGTGCCATACAGAACCATCCCTTGGCTGCAATTAGTACATAGCAACGTGATGGTGGGAATGAGGGAAGGATCCCTTTTCCAACAGAGAGTCCACAGCCAACTAGAGGCTTTAGCCCAGAGAAGTTTCTAGACCCTGATTATGTATGACCACAAATTCTGCCTCAACCAGATTATTACATGTGACTCGCATAGTGAAACCCCTGTGTGCAGTGTTCCTCAGGGCAGCAGGTTTGTGACCCAAGATTAGCCTTCCTGGGACTGAGTGTGCTCACTCTTCCACTGGGTAAGTGACTGTTTTTCTACTGGATATCCATGAGTGACCCTTTGACCCTTTGGGTGAAGCAAAGCCACCACTGGGTATCCCAGTGAGAGGCCTCCTCTTTGTGTGTGTTTGTTTTTGTGTGTGTGTGTGTGTGTGAGGGAGAGAGGAAGAAGGAGAGAGGGGAAGAGAGGGGGAGAGAGAGCCTGCACACTTTTGGTTTTCATTCTTGTCCATGTATTAACAATATTCCGAGCTAGTAATGCTGAACCTACAATCTGTCAAATGTCTTTAGAGTGTCACTGTGGTTACCCCATTGGTTTAAAGTTTTGGCCATTGGTTGTGTATTAAAGGTATTCTGAGTTATCTGCTTGCAGTTGTTTTTGTGTACCTTCATCATAAATTTAAATTAATTTTCAAAAACTATGGGTTCCTAAGTAGACTTAATATCATATATATAGATCAGCTATACTTATCAATTTATACTACTTTTACCCTGAGTTTTTAGCTGAATTGACAGACTCCAGACATTTTCTTACGTATTCCTTAGTTATACATAGGGGTTACTGTGCAGCTGCACTGCTCAGCTGTGCTGCTTACCATCAGCGCAGTTGGTCCATTTCTAAGCAATTCCTTATCCAGAACACAAAGAAAGAAAACTATTCAATGAATTAGTTCTATGGATTTTGCCTGACAAGGTTTTGGTAGAGGGGTGGGGCAAGCTACAGAGTTGGTTAGGATCTTCTCTCACGTCCAACAGAGCTAATGCCAACTGGCTCCAAGCCCATTAGCAACAGTGGTAGCACCTTGGGATAACATATTTAGGAAAGGGAAAGAAGTTACTTGACAGAAGCAATTGCAGCCAGAGAAGAGTAAGAAGATATGAGATAAGCAACTCTGCAGACACCAAGGCCACTGAGGAAGGAGGGGGAGAAGGTACCCCAGGCACTGGAGCAGATTCCTCTGCTGCTTGTGGGGAAGAATGTGGTGAGGCAGGCTGTCCTCCTGAAACCCACAGAGGTCCACATGCAGACCCTGTAGGAACCCTACAGTGGAAAAGGTGGATGCCAAAAGGAGGCTGTGACCCTGTGGGAAACCCACGCTGGAGCAGGCTTCTGGCAAGACCTGTGGACCAATGGAAAAAGGACCCATGCTAAAAGCAGATTTCATGGTAGGACTCTCAGCTCCATGGGGAGAGTGAAACAGTGTGTTCCTGAAGGACTATGCTTTGTGGAAGGGACCTGTGCTGGAGCAGTAAAAGAGGAATTGCATCCCATGAGAAGGACCCACAAGAAGTT
The DNA here is from genome assembly GCA_035583235.1 of Hafferia zeledoni. NCBI lineage: Eukaryota > Metazoa > Chordata > Aves > Passeriformes > Thamnophilidae > Hafferia > Hafferia zeledoni. The sequence continues at coordinate 73,672,642 of JAWWEV010000083.1, read as the reverse complement.
CATAGAGTTCTGTCTCTAATGGGAGGGACCCCATGCTGGAGCAGGGGAAGAGTGTGAGGAGTCCTCTCTCTGAGGAGGAAGGAGTGGCAGAAACGACATGTCATGCACTGACCACAGTCCACATTCCATGTACTCCTTGAGGCACTGAGGGGAAGAGAAGAATCATGTACCAAGAAAAGCCTGTGAAGTAGAGAGGCATAGATGTAAGGTGTTTTCAAGACTGGGTTTTGCTTCTCAATCCTGCTCTGAATTGATTAGTGATAAACTCAGTTACTTTTACCAAGCTAGGTCTGTTTTGCCCATGGTGGTAATGTGTGAGTGCTCTCTCCCTCACCTTATCTCAACCCATGAGCCTTTTGATATATTTTCTCTTCCCTGTTCAGCTGAGGAGGCAAGTGATAGAGCAGCTTTGGTGAGCATCTGATATCCAGCCAAGGGCAAATGACCACAGTGAGCCTTTCTTTTACAACAAGGCAGAGGTTGAGATTGCAATGGATTTGTACTGTATGAATCATAGAACAATAGATTGTTTTGAGTTGTAAGAGATCTTAACGATCATCCCATTCCAACCCCCTCATCATGGATAGGGACACGTTTCACTAGACTAGGTTGCTCAGATATGCCTGCTGTTCCTCTTAGATCACTGGCTCTCACTTCTCTAAAATGCTCACAAAATTTTCTGAATGACTAGCATAAAATAAGATGAATTATTGATTCCCTTGTCTTCTGCTTTGCCAAGGGAAAAAAAAAAAAATGAGGACCACTGTTTTTGATTGTTCCTGTATTGCTGAACTTTCTCTGCATTGCTCTAATTGTCAGGTGTTCTCATGATAGTACTACCTACACATTACTTTGCTTCATTAACTACTAATCAAACTCATACAAAATAGATATTCTACCTCAGGGTATTACTCATGATAAATTAAAGTATTAAAAGCCTGAGGTAATACCAGCTAAACTTTTCTTCATAATTAGGGTTAAAATTGGCTTATGCTGTTTATTGTACTGCAGTAGAGCATTTAAAAAAAAAAAAAAATTGATTTGGTACTCACAGTAGAAAAAAGAAATCTTATTTTCAATTTGTAATAGAACATGCGTAAACAAACTGGACATGTTTCTATATGATTTTTTAAAATTTGTTTGCATCCTAAATATCTTGAGTTCTTTATACAATCAAAGGTAAGATGTAGGCATCTCCTGAAAATAATTAATAAAAGAATGCATATGTTACTGTAATATAGGATAGTTTAACTTCTGGGTTAAGCACCTCATAATGACTGCAGCAGCAATGGTGATCCCTCCACAGTAGCATCAGCTTTGGCAGTGACATAAATTTAGACTGGCACAAAAAGCAGTAAATTACAGTGTTTCTTAAGTAATTTTGGCACCAGTGACCAAAAAAATTAGCCACTGCTGGCCTTAGGACAGAGGAGATGGATATGGCCCTGTTTCCATACTGAAAACATCTGTTTCCTCTGAAATAAAGTGTTATTTCTAGGTCACTATGTAACATACAAAACAGCTTCAGTCATTAAATCTAGTAATGCAATCATTATAAAACAGAGTTTAATTTGAAAAGATGTTGCCTTTTTTTCCCTAAAAAAAAAAATTAAAAGGTTTTATGTTTTTGCTTGCAAATGTGTTGATTCCTGTATTTTGGGACAAAAATGACCTGGTAATGTTTGTTTAAAACATTTAAAGCAGATATTAATTGGAAAGAAGTTTTGCTTTGCTGAGACTTTTTAGTGAGATCAAGTCGTCAATATTGAAAAATGAGAGTGGCAGAAGAATGCTTTGACAATCATTATCATATATTACAATTGCCAGTAATTTCCCAGTGCTAAGTTAAAGAACAATGATACCATGATATTTAACATCAGGGTAAGATGTACTTGTATAAAAGAACTGGACATCTATTTTACATGTACTAATCTTTTGCACATTAATAGAGAAAGGAGAACATACTGGGCAACAGAACAATTTGCATGAAGACTTGAAAACATCTTACCATTATCAGTGTTTCATGGGGAGATACCAGAGTTATACTTTAAGGAATGGAACTCAAAGGGGAATTTTATTTTACCCCTCTTAACTGCACCTTGCACTGTGCTTAATTACATTTGTAGGTATTGCTTTATTAATCATGATAATCACAGTCACAGTGTAGCATAAAAAGCTTATGCTTACAAGTAAATGTAATGATTACAGATCTAATTAAAAACCAGTGGTCGTACAATTAACTTTGAAAAAATGGGCAGAGTGGTGGTGCTAAAAGGCCACACTGGTGTGAATGTTTTATGAGTATGTTCCTATGTATTTGGATGGAAAAGTCTTCCTAGGAAAAAATACCTTCTGAGGAATTAGTTGACCAAGGATTGATAAATTCTTCAGGGTAGCAGAACTGTTGATTCTACATGTACCAATAATCTGGCACTGAGAGCCTACTAAATCCCTAGAGGACCACAGCACACCCAGTACCAAAAATATGCATGTGAGGATTATTGGATTATGATGAAATAAAGGACTGAGTTAGGGCCTTCATGAATATATACCTCAGAAGCCACTGGTGGCTTCCAGGTCCAAGATAGTCTACTTCAGTCCAACAGTTTTCTTCAAGAGTATGTAGCTGTGGTTCATCTTCCAGCTGTTGTCCCATTATTTAATGTGTGAGCGAATATTTAAGTGACTGTAGTGTGACCAGTTATAATGTTTATGACAATTTGAAAGCATCTTTGCAAATAAAAAATGTTCATAGAATTGTCAGTTGTAATCTGACCTTCCCCAGCTCCTACTCCCTATTTCATTAAAGAAATGTAGAAATAAGGAAAAATATTATATATACACACGCACATATAGATACATATATAGATACATATATATACATACACACACACATATATACAAATACATATACATATATATATATATATATATATAAAATATATATATATGTTTTTTTATACCTTGATATGAGTTCTGTAAGGAGCTACCTATACATGTCCTAACCCACACACAGAATGTTCAGAGCACACATCCAGTCTTGCTATCACTGCTCAAATTTGGAACAGTGCTGCACCCACTGGTTGCTATTAAAAGAGTCAAGTAGTTTGACAGAACAGGAGATGTTTTTAACTCTGCCCTGGGACTGAAGTATCTGCCACAATAATTAACAACTCATACCTATTTGAGCAGGAATTATTCATTGACTGTGGACTGGAGAATAAAGTCTAGGCTAATCTCAGGAATACAGAGTTGATAATCTCATTATTTTTACTCATGGCTTCAGGTTCTATCCTTTTCTTTAAATTTCTAATATATTTTAATTCTCTTTTTATTTAATGATACCCTAACATGCTGATTTCCGCATACAAATTACAACTGGGCTGTTTCAAACTTTTTTTTTTGGTCATGGAACTGTGTAAAGAGTAAATTAATCCCTGTCAGACCAGTTTAGAACATGGGAAGGCAGCCATCTCACTAATGGGAAGAAGTGAGTGGTGGAACACAGGATGAAAGGTGAGTAGGGTTAAGACAAATTTAGTAGCTTTGCTAAATTTTCCAGTTATAGCCACAGGCTAAATAAAATGTGGAGTAGCAGTATGTTCCACAAAATAAGCAGAAATAATGTACTCATTCCCTATTTTACGGGATAAACTAGAGACCAAATGGGATCAGATCTGTTTGTTGTCTACTTTATTTCTGTCCTTTAATCAGGATTATCTGGTTTTATGTATTTTAGCCTTTTATTTGACCCCTTCTTCTTTGGGTCTTGAGCATCTCACAGAAATAAATAAGTCTCTGCAAAAGTAATCTAAAATGTAGCAGTACTAATGACTGTATTTTACAATTTCAAAATGTATTTTATACAATTTTCTACAGAAAATGCAAGTGGAACAGAGAACTGAATTTCAAATGGCAGATAACAGGCTAATCAGCAGGTCATCCTTCCTCTGTATATTGTTAAAGAAGCACATCACTAAATGAATAAATATTTAAAAGCTAGCCTAAAGTGTCAATGAACTGTAGTCATTATCAATCTGATCTCATGCCTCTCACCAACTTGAAAAGGCCTTAACACAGTCACAGCTTGCTGAAAAAAACGTAGATCTTGAATCTCTTCGCTCCAGCTGGCACAGAGGTTAGACACATGTATATACCAAGCATACACTGTGTGAACTTTCAAGCATGTAACAATGGCATGTGTATTTCACCCTCAGCCTATTTAATAATATTACCTGCATTTAAACATCTGTTTCCTTCTAATTAGAAGTAAATTGCATCAAGAATTAAAATATCTACAACATTTCATTAGATCTGAAAATGTTGCTAACCTTCATCAAGCATGTCAGAGACACTTTCCATTTATCTTTTATGCAAAATGACTTGCAGGTAATTGCACTCTCTTCAACTAATATAAAAGTATTTTCACTAGAACTACCGATTGTGACATGGGTGTCATACTGACAAATTACGTTTGACAGGAATTCAACATCACTTTGAGAAAGCAAATTTAAAATAATCCAGAGACACTGGTAGAAAGGCAGTCAGAAATATCTAGTTTGAAGCAGCCTAACATTCAACTATGAAGCATATGCTCAGGAAAACAGTACGAAACAGATATACATCTACTATTTAAAGCTAGTGATAATTTTCTATTGACTTTGATGAAAGAAAAACGAGACTGAAACCAGAGTCTTCAATAGCAAATTATTTGCATTTTGCAAAACGCAGTCTCACAATATCAGAGGCTGATACAGAATCAAAAAGAAAGAAATGTCTCGCTGCCAAGAAGGAGATGATACAGTGTAGTGATCATGAACAAGTGGAGTCAATGGATTCTGACACATAAACTCACCCTAACTGAGGGTACTTCCAGTAGAACCCTGGAATACAAGAGAATACTTGAGACTCAGTGATGAAACTTCACTCTTGCCTTTATTTTTAGGAAGGTAGATAATATGACATAACTGCATATCAGTAAATTTCAACACTGGCCAAAAAAATTTAACAAATTCATACCGTAGTTTTTAGGGTCAGTGCAGCTATGTCTAGTTTGAAATCCTCTTCAGGAACTGGGAAAGAGTGAAAAAGATGAGGAGATAACTTCCACAGATCTGTTCAAGATTTTCTGCCCCTATCTTTCTACTACAAATTCTCAGTTTATTAACCCACATTCTCAAAGTCTTTTTGGCCCATTTTCCTACTGCAGCTTCTGAGTTTTATGATCCTCACTCTCAACTTCCTACAAGAGCATGACAATGATGTGGGGGGTTTTTGGTACTCCTGAGAAGGAGCTGCCTCACATAGTGGAAAGGAAATAAGGGTTCACATGGATTGGGAGAGACAGAACTGGTTAGCACTCTGTGTTCTTTAAAAACCACTCCAGTGCAGATTTCTCACAAAAAACTAAATTACAACTTTTATTAGAAGTTCAATAAACCATTAGATTAAGATTTCTCTTGCAAGAAGACCAAATTTTAAAATATCTATTCGCCTAATTAAATTACAGTGAAAGCCAGCTGAGGTCAATAGATACACTCTTACAGATTGCAGTGGCCCTTAAGCTCAGGTCCATTGCAGTTTTCTACTTTCTGAACCATATAGCATTCCCTGGGTTAAATAAATAAATAAATAAAACCTAGTGCAAAATGGCATATTTTCCTCCTTTTATGAAAAGTTTCTTTTTCACTTTCAGTTTCACAGTTAACATATATAAAGCCTGATTCATGTAAAAACAGTCAATATTCTTGTTGACAGCTTAGAAGAAGCCTCAAAGCACGACTTGCTATGTAATTGCATGGTTTCAGACGAACAATGCATGCACAAAGATACACTGTAAAGCAAATTAAATGGTGAAGCAAAATATAGAATCATACTGAGAAAATAATGCTTCAAGTTGACCAAATACCATTAAAATAGTTTTCCTGTTTCACCTGAAGACTCCCTCAGAGTCAAGACACTTTGACATTGTGTATGACCAACTATCTCATTAAACTGAAAGCAACAGTGCTTCTGTTTCACTCTTCTCAGCTGCTCCCTCAACAGACTTACAGACTTCTGTTCCACTTAATTCAATTCTAACACTGACTTTTTACATGTAACTTCAAATCAGAATTTTCTACTTTTGAGACCCATGCACTCGACTATTTAGTTTTCTTATCACACATGGCTCTTTGCACTCTGGTTGGACTAGATAGATTCTAGGGATTTTTGTGTTTGTTTGGTTGGTTTGTTTGCAATGCTTTGTTGAGCCTAATCAGTGGCAAGGCAACTACAACTTTGCAGTTCTTAAAATAGTGCAAAAATCATATTTTTTTTTCTTTTTAAATCACCTTCCCACATGTTTATAAGATGTAAGTCTATCCTTCAGTTGCTCCTGTAATTTAAGTGACTGAAAACAGGCAATATCTTGTTAGCATTTTCCTGCAAATAGGATAAGACATCAGAAGCTGACACTTAGCTAAGCATTTCAGAGATACTCTACATAAATTTGACCTTTCATTCTTGTTGCATGTTTCTTCATTTTTATTCCACTCTGGAATCAATAAATTTTTTGTTGCAGTTTATCAGTCCTTAAAGTATCTGATGTCTTTCAGGGCAAAACAATAAAGGTATAACAAAGACTATAGAGGAAATTTAGTTCATTTCAGTGTTCCTTCATTTTATATTGCACAGGAATTTCTCAGTAGGCATATTCTTGCCTTATTAGAAGAAATACTAGATTCATTTAACAGCTGCTAGTACTACTTAATTTTATGAGGCAAACATTTCCCTAGAGAAAAAAATCTGTGACATTCTTAGGAACAGCCATATGTGTATCTTATAAATTCGTAATGAACCTGAATTTCAGGAGAGCTAGCTTTTACCACTTCAGGGATCTTTTTGGAAAAAACCCATAGGAACAGGCCCTGCAGGGAAGAGGGATCCTAGAAAGCTGGCTGATATTCAAGGATTACTTCCTCCAGACTCAAGAAGGATGCATCCGAATGAATGAGAAATCAGGCAAAGTGGGCAAGAGACCTCTCTGGATGAACGAGGAACTTCTGTCATTATTCAAGCATAAAATGGAAAATACATAGGAACTGGAAGCAAAGTCAGGTCACTCGTAATGAATAAAGGTTGTCAGAGTAAGTAGAAATGATTAGAAATAAAACAAGGAAAGCTAAGGCACCTCTGCAATGAAATCTGGTCAAGGATAACAAGAACCTCTTCAAATACATTAATAACAAAAGGAAAACAAAGGATAATTAGGACCTGTTATTAAATGAAGGGCAGACTTTGGTAACAGTGAGGCAGAGAAGACAAAGTTACACCTTCTTTGCATTGGTTTTTACTGACAAGATCAGTCCTTAGGAATCTGTGACCCAAGGGGACCAGGGAAAAGAAATGTTGAAAGGAAGACTTGAATCCACAAGTCCATGGGCCCTGATAGGATGCATCCATGGGTGCTGAGAGAGACAGAGGACACTATAATGAGTCTGCTCAAGACCATCTTTTAAAAGCCAAGGTGATCAGGAGAGGTGCCTGAGGAGCAGAAGAAAGCAAACATCACCACTCTCTTCAAAAAGGGTCAGAAGGAGGACCCTGAGTACTACCAGCTAGTCAGCCTCACCTGAATTCTTTAAAAGATGAACACCTCCTTCTGAAGGCCACCTTTAATCACAAGAATGATAAGAAGGTGATCAGGAGTAGTCAGTTTAGATTCACTAAAGATAAATTATGCTTGAATAACCAGATTCCCTTCTACAATAAAACAACTACCTGGATGGATGAAAGGAGAGCAGTGGATTTTGTCTACTTTGATTTCAGCAAGACTTTTGATGTTGTCTCTCACAACATCCTCAAGGTAAACTCAGGAAGTGTGGACTGGATGAGAGGACAATGAGGTGGATTGAGAACTGGCACAGCAGCAGATCCCAGAGGGATCAGTGACACAGGGTCTAGTTGTTGGCTTGTGACTAGTGGTGTGCCCTAAGTTTCAATACCAGGCCCATTATCATTTAACTTACTCATCAGTGACTTGAATGAAAGGACATAGCAAGTTCATGGATCCAAAGCTGAGATGAGTGTCCAATACCCCAAAGGGTTGTACAGCCCTTTATAAGGACCTCATCAGGCTGTAGAAACGGGCAGAGAAAGGACTTTCTGAAATTCAACAAAGGCAAGTGCAGGGTCCTGCTTGTGGGGAAGAACAACCCCATGCACCAGGACAAGGTGGGAGTTGACCTCATGGAAAGCAGTGCTGCAGAGAGGGACCTGAGGGTTCTGCTGGACAAAAAGCTGTCCATGAGTCAGCAGTGTGTCCTTGTGGCTAAGAAGACCAATGGTATGCAATGGGGCGCATTAGGAAGAGCATTGCCTGTAGGTCAAGGGAGATGATGCTGCTCCTCTACTCAGTCTGCGTGAGGCCACATCTGGAGTGCTGTGTCAAGTTCTGGGTTCCTCAGTGCAAGAGCTCCTGTAATAGGTCCAGGAGAGGACTACGAAGGTGATTAAGAGGCTGGAGCATTTCTCTTATGAGGAGAGGCTGAGGGAGCTGGGCCTGTTCAGCCTTAAGAAGAGACAACTGAAGGGGGACCTCACCAATGTCTATAAGTATCTAGAAGGGTGGGTGTCAAGAGGATGGAACCAGGCTCTTCTCAATAGTGCCAAGCAGTAGGACAAGAGGCAGTGGACAGGAACCAATGTATAAGAAGTTTCACAGAGAAAATAACTTCTTTACTGTGAAGGTGACCCAATGCTGAAACAGTGTCCTGGTTACAGTGGCTGGGACCAGTTTATCACTGTGTGGGTGTAAAAAACCTGTGTATTCTACACTCTATATCATTTCTGATGAACAGTTAATAATGGACCATTTGCAGGAGCTGCCCAGAGCACACCTGACCACTCAGGCTGCAAGATGGGTATTCAAATTCCTGTGATACAGGGGAGTGTTCCTGTCTTTACATGAATGACTCAGCCATGATAACTCCCCTCCTGGGAGGCATTAGCACCTTCACACCCAGCCTGAGGGGTCATGTCTGCTAATAGGCCTTCAAAAATTCCAAAAATATCTCATGACTCACAGAGTTAAATCACCCTTTGTGAAACTCCTGGCCCTGAGGGAGGTACTGGGCTTTCCCACCTGAACCTGAGCATATATAATCTTTGGGGTTTAGGACTTGGGATACCACTCATCGGATCCAGAGGAGGACTAGAACCTCAACAGGACTGCAACTGCCACTCTTGACCAGACTGCAACCATCATCCTTGTCAACAGGCTTTTCTTTCCTTTTACTTTGGGGCTCAGGGGCAACCCACAGTGCTCAGCACAGGGGCTAACGAACACCATTCTGTTCAGGGTGCTGGTTTATACTTGTGAGTTAAAACCAATTATTTTCTCTGTATCATTGTACTTATTGTAATATTTTTATTAAATTGTAACTCTGAGTTGTAATCTCTTTTTGAGTTTGGTTCATTTCTCCTGCTGGTTTACCTTTAAACCAGCACAAACAGATTGCCCAGAAAGGTTGTGGAGTCTTCCTCACTGGAGATATTCAAGAATCATCTGGATGCGGTCCTGTGCACTAGGATAACCCTGATTGAGCAGGGAAGTTGGATGACATGACCCATTTTGTCCCTTCCAACCTTACTCATTCTCATCAACAATTTCTTTCAAAAGTTTTTGTGTATACATGGATACTTCTTTCCCATACTTTGCATTCCAGATCCAGCTGTACATTCTGATTTTTCATTTATAAAATACAAAAATCTAAACTAAAGTAAATTAGCCCACAACAGTAAAATTGGCTCATTTTCTCCCTAAAAACAAACAAACCCTCTAAAACATTATTACAGCTTCCAGATTTTTTTGAAATTTGGACTTTTTTCCCCAGCTCAGTATTAACACTGGGTATAAAACCTGGCAAAACCCTATGACACTTACTTTTTGAGTTGATGGGAATGGTCACAATTTATCTTCAACAAGAAAACAAATGTTAAATTTTTCTCAGTAAAAGCAAATCAGATAGAAAAAAAGCAGAGGGGAGAATTCTCCCTGAAGACATTTCAGAGTATAACCATCTACCAGGCTGTTACCAATCTTTTCTGGCTCTGCTTGGATTTTATGACAAGTACAAAATTCACACCTGATATACACTTAGTTAAAAGGAAAAAGGAATAATGTTTGTCTTTGGTTTTAAAATTTTGTTTACCCTCCTGTCCATAAAATTGGACCAGTTAACAATACTGTGACATTACCTGAGGCAGAATACATTAAGATAAATGGCCAATGGGAAATCTTTATTTCTGCTCAAAATCTCAAGTGTTCTTAGACTTAGGTTTTAAACGTGCTATCAGACTGCACGCTGGATGAGTGCCTATCCCTTTGCGTTCTCATCCATTGCATAGTAATGGTATCATGCTTTTAATTTACTACAATCCACCAGTACTGGATCTTACTGGATCTTTCCTAAGAAGGGTTCTTTTCTGTTCTTATGAAAATTTTTACAAACTTACAATGTTCAAGCCAAACATTTAATCTAGGTTCAATATCAGGAACATTGTACATGGTTTTGTCATATGACACTGAATTCACTATGAAGAGATGTGCTGGGTTTTTTTGCAATTTCCACCCTTGTAACTAGTGAAACATTTTTAAGAAGTATTTGCTAACCTTGAGTATCAATGATGCTTAAATGAGAACGGATTGAAATAGACTACATTACAACACTTTGTATAACATTGTAACATCCTTTCTGTTGTTCTTAAATACTCAGATAAAAAGTCCAAACAGTTCTGGAAATTTAAGCTTCATTATTTTTACCTTATATTTTGCAGACCTATTTTTTACCTATAATAATCAGGCTTAGTCCTAGACAGTGGTTTATTTATTTTAAAATTCAATTTTTGGGGAAAAACAAAAGAAACAAACCATTCTATTCTAATTTTCTCCTCTTCAAACAAATAAAAAACTAAAAAGCCTAAACAAAATAAAAATTTCTTCTCTTTAAAGATAACTACTTAATTTTATGTTTGATATTTTATGTACAATGGTTGTATCTCAGTCTGAACATTTTTTTTCATTCATATATGCTGAGTGACCATAAAGCTTCCCATAAGTATATTCCAAAGTTTCACTTTTCCCTTTCATCCAAAAAGACTTTAACTTTGAGAATTCCCACTTACATTGCTTTTAAGTTAATATCACATAAGGTAGCTGGACATTGTCAGTATAATATTAATGAAATGAAAGTTTAACTTTGGAATCCTGCTGAATTCATCTCTTTATAAGAGACTTCTTGAACTGAGTCAGCAGAAGCCTCTTAATTGTAATAATTAATAAGCTGTGACCCTTCAGTTCACAGCATAGGCTCCGGCTGGGTCTCCAGAGAAGGTAAGGAATGAGGAAAAAAAAAAGCAGATGACTATCACTCCGACCTCACATTACTGAGAATTATGCTTGTTCAGAAACTATCACTTTTTGCTGAAGCACTAACTATATGGCAATAGGGACTTGCAAGAAGGAATACTTTTATCTGTCAACAAGCATAAGTATCTTTCAAAGTTTTGATATGAAATCAGCATTCACCACCTCACTTCTACTTCATTACTAATTTAGACTCCTCCTTCAACTTAAAAAGTACCTATAAGAGGTAATTTGGCATAGCATTCAAGACACCACCATCACTTGCTCTTATAGCAAGAGTATTTTATAATTAATATGTTTTAATTATCTGTAGTTAGACAAGGTGGTGGTGAAGTCTCATTTTGTTATTTATTGCATTAATTGTGCCTTCATGCTTTCCCAGGGCAACAGTTTCTAGATTAGTGGGAAAGCTACGGTCACCCCAAGCATCTTTCCTTTTGACCAGCACAGTGACCCTGGCTGGAAGACCATTGAGCACCAAGAAGTTGGTGATCAACATAACATGTAAGTTGAGTCTGCCTTGGCTCATGCTTGCCATATGCACAGCCTGGCATTGAGAGCAGTGCTGCACATATTTAATGGTTGCAGTATAAACGTCACCTTTGATGATAACAGAGGAGCCTGTTGGCAGCTCCCCAGCAGTACCAGTGGTTCCATTTCCTGATGGAAAGCCCATTCAGTGGCACCAGTTAGGGTTATCAGCATCTGAAGGGATGTAAGATTATTGACACTATCCTGTCTTTATAGTTTTACCTCTAATAAATGGCATTTTAAGCAATATTCTACGGAGTCTGAATGCTTTTATTCACTTGGATGATACTGAACCAGCCACTGCAGATGCAGAACAACCAGGTATCACATTTTTTCACAAAGGCTGTAACAACCGTAGTGTGCAGGCAGTACCAGTGGGATATAGAGGAATATGTACAAACAGCAGTTTATTTAATTATCTCAGAATAGTTAGAGTTGGAAGGAACCTCTGGAGATCATCTAGTCCAACCACCCTGCCAAGGCAGGGTTGCTTGGAGCACGTTATTCAAAAAAGCATCCAGGTGGATTTTGAATGTCTCCAGAGAGGGAGATATCATATGACTATGTGCTAATGGTATCAGATGGTGGCATGAAGAAGGGAAAAGACAGGCTAACAGTTTTATTTCTTCCTTTCATTTTGTATTAGAAAACAGTTTCATACATGGACAATTTCCTTTCTATTTTTGGAGGCATCTCGGAAAAAAACTAGCACATAAGGAAAGTAGTAATATTCATGTCTGAACCATGAAAGATGTTCTCATACTAACAGTATAATGCGGATCTAAGAAAACCCAAAAGGCATATGCCACATAGTACTGTCAAATTACTGATTGATGGAACAGTGAAGATAAATATGTTAACAACAGGAAACCAAAGAAACAAATAAAAACCAATGACAAAAACGAAAATCAAAATCAAACCAAAGTAAACAAAAAACCACCCCAAAAGACCAAAAAGCAAAACAAAAAAAACCAAAGGAAAATCCTACCCTCAAAAATACTAAAGGAAAAAAAAAAACAGAACAAAACAAAAAACCCCATCACCCTGAACATTGAAATAAAAGATTTATCTTGTCAGCAAAATTCCCATTACTGTTTATCTCACACAAACTCCCTTTTGCCCTCTAGGAACACAATATCCAGTTTCTCGTTACTACTTCTCAAGCAGAAAGCTTAATCTAATTGCTTTTCCCATGGGTTAGGACAAACGCTACTCCTTTCTTTGCAATGTAGTGTGACATCAGGCTGTTGCGGTAAGCCCCTGAGAGCGGACCTCATTGCCCCAGGCTTTCACCATGTAACCTAGCTGCTCAGAATTGATCCTTAGTAAGTAACACCAGTGACCTCTGATCAGTGTTATTCATAAGTCTCAAATACTACAGTTCATGTACTGAATGAGAATTTAGGATTAAAATGCAAAATAAACCCAAAACCTCAACGAACATGTCTGAAGCAAGTGTTAACCAGACTTCAATGCGTGTTTTCAACATTAGTGATCCCAGCAATTTACTATTGTATTGCCATAAAATATTATAACTGTCTTCTTTTTGGTATTTGGTTAAGCTGACCAAATTTTATCATCACTTTTGGAAAACTACATATGTATGTTTTCTCTTTTACAAAACTCAGCAAACATTCACAAATAAGGTAATTGCAAGTACAGAACTTTCAATTAAGTTATTCTTTTTATTCAAGAATATAAACACCTGAATAAAAATTACTTTTTCCAAATATGTTTAAATTCAAGATGAATATAAATACTTGGAGCAAAGCCTATTTAGCAGAACACACACTTTCACCTCATAAGCATACTTATATTCATAGATTTGTTGAATATTAGCATGGGCTAACTTAGTCAAATATCCCTGTCTGGATCCAGCATACCTTATCCAGTCACCAGTTCAGATTTTGGGTCTTTGAAGATTCCACCCTGCCTTCCTCCTCTTTGGCTAGCCTGGCTTGCAATTTGTTAGCAAGTCCTGTCTCTGCTGGTTACAGAATGAAGAACAAGGTCACACAGAAAATAGATAGGAAGAAAATAGTAAGAAGAGAGGACAGACTACAGTAATTAGGCAAAGAACTTGGCCCCACAAGTATACTGATCAGTTGCTTACATGCAGCTGGCACTTTTTGTCTCATCTCCTCTCTGTTCTCCTATGCTTGCTCCTCTCTGATCCAATTCAGTCTCTGCCTTTCACTGCCTTTGGCCCTTGTCCTAAAGATCCAAAAATAGTTCTACACGTGTCCATAATACCCTCAGAATAGCCCTAGAGATTTTATAAAATCTCACAAACCCCCTCAAAATTCTAATAAAAATTCTTTCCCAGGAGGCTTGTTTCCCTAGTGTCTTCTCAACTTTGAAGAAGTTCTGATTGAACTTTTTCAAAGCTCCAAGTGGTTGTTTCAGTTGTCCATTGATCAGTGGCCAGAGAGGTATGATCTTTGTTACTTTTTCTGTTATCTCCTCTCCCTTATAGTCTACCTATCTAGGTATCTCATTTATTACTTTTCCTGTCTCTTGTCTCTGCTTCTTACACTGATGAGAGCTATCAACTACGTACTATTTAAACCTCATATCCTTATGTAATTTTAGCAGGCAGTTAGCTTCATGGAGTCAGACTTGCACTACAGATATCACGATAAGATTAAAGTGTATTACAAAGATTTTCTCACAAGAAAAAAAGTAATAGTGCATACATTAGTAAAGCGCAAATCTGTAAGAATCAATTAAGTTTCACTTACGTGAATATAATATAATACTTCTGCTGCACACTGAACATGCAAATGAAAGCTGCAGTCTCCTGCTTTACCAAACCTTCTTTTCCTTATATGAAAAATTATTGTCAGTGCCAGGACAGGTGTAATTAAAGACAAAAAAATCAGATATGATTGTTATTTCTAATGCACAGCCGTGCAAAAGGCAGAGTTTTATCTTAGTCTAGATTCTCAAGTAAATGAAATATACAGGACTGTTAAGTTACTCAATAGTTTTTGATTCTTCAGGTTATTATCAGTCAGCTTTAAGAGTGGGCAGATAATTTAAGTGTTTTTCAAAAACACAACTTGTTTGAAAAAAACCCAGTAGTTATATATTGAAAAGAGATACAAGCTATTGCCTATACTGAGGAAAGGTAGCAAAAGCACAACTGTTTTATGCTCTTAGTATATAGTTAATTAGTTAAATTCTGAATAACGATCAGCCTGTCATAAAGTAGGTGCTTAGCTCCCAAAATTCTCAGTATTTTGTATCTTTTCCCCAGTAAGATCATCACAAGGCACCTGTGTGATTATGGAGTCAATGCCACACAGGATCAAGGTGAAATGAAGCCAATACGTACTGAAGGGTAGAATACCCTTCCAGAAGATTTATTACGAGTCAATCAGAGCTTATTACCCCTAGCAAGACTTTCCTGCCTGGAAGAGAGAAAGATTTCACAGAGACATGATTTTTTCTTCTGTAGTAGTTTTGGCCTTAGTTTTACCTAGGCCTGGATTAGGCTTTAATTTTGGTAGGCCCAGATAGTGTTACGTAGATTTGAACGGACAAGCATCACCTGACTTAAGCAACCAAAGAGATAGTTCATATCATCTGACATCAAAACAGGTATAAAAGTGAGTGAGGGAGGTGTCTGGGGTTCTTTCCTCCATGGTTACTTGACTGGGAAGGACAAGTGTGGTGTTGTGGGCAGCCAAGGCCTTATTGCCGCTCACTCCACAGCTGTGTTTTAGTTTGGGAAGTAAACATTTCCTTTTTTATTGTTGATTTTTTCTCCTCTCTTGCCAAGTATCTCTTGGGAGATGTTTTTGGGGTGTTTTGTGGGTCTGGGTGGTGAAATCTGTCTTATTGGTTGAGCGACTCAGTGGGGTGGTTGTTGTTTCTTTTCACATTTGTATATATGTGTGTTATATTCTGTTTTTAATTTTCTCTCTTCTGTATAAATATAAAAGGTCTGCCATTTAAGTTTCAGTTTTAGGGGTTTTTTTGCCCTTTTCTCAGTGGGGGGAGGGAAGCTCTGACTCTCTGTATTGGGTACTTGGCATTTTGCCCCCTCATCAGAACACATCTTTCTGCATTCCAGAGAAACTTTTCCTGGTGTGAGAAAAAGATTAGTCCTTGCAAACATGTTTGAAGGCCACCACAGAGAGGTGGGGCAGGAGTGATATAAAACCAAAAAAGAGCAGGAGGCATGTCTTTCCTCAGGCCTGGTGTTTGAAATGCCATTAAGGTTAGTTTTCTTTAAGTTGAGTGTTCTCAACTTTGGAAATAAATTTTCCTACAATCCTTCCACTGTCTGGCCTTTTGGGGGTACCTGCGCATTATCTTACTACACATGTACCAAAAGAACTTCCATTAATTTTGCAGATTGCAGTGTTCATCTTCAGTTAATAGTCACATTGAGAAAAAAAAAACAAAAATAAAAACAAAGCTATTACTAAGAAAAAAACAACAACAAAATACAAACCAAAACAAAACCTCAACCTTCCCCTCCTACAAAAGTGCTTCTTGTCCCTTGCACACTTAGCTGGAGGGCTTGTTAGCTTTAGCCTGGGAGATGTGAGGGGGTTTACTTGCAAATGGTTAAGTCACTGCTTATCAACAATTAAATAATAAAAGACAACTTAAGCTCCATTTCCATCCATTTCATTATCACTTAGCCTCCTGCATTCTGATACACAAATCCAACCACATAACCCATCTGTGTGCAGCTACAAAGGCATTTTTTCTGTTGCAGCATTACTGCCTCTTTACCTTCAACTACAGAAGGTGTAGAGGATAATAAAATAACCATGACTTCTCACCATTACAAATACAGTTGTTTCTTCTCTGTATTTGTACTGAGATATGGAACAGGTGACACAAAAATTCACTTATTATGTAGCTGGCACAATAAAAATGCATTGTCTGGAATCTCTAAGCACTAAAGGAATCCAACTTTAATTTTCCTTTTATCTCCTGGAAAAAGCAAAAAGGGCCTGCTGTCATGAAGTATAAAATTCATTGTCTGATATGATCTAGGTTTTAAATCCCCAACAACATATTTCACAGCTACAGCTCTTGGTTTATTCAGGAAAATCAGGATTAGAATATGTAATATTTGTTTAAGTACATGCTCTGTCTCTTCTGCTTACAATGAGGAAATGAGATCTAGATCTCTTCAGCAAATTTTCCTTTTCCTATTTAAACTGCTGATGTATAATGAAATGTAGGAGACTTTAGCACAAAGGAAGGAAATTTTTTTTTTAAAGAAACAGTGTAATTTCTCTAAGTATACCAAATGACATGGCTTCGCTGAATTATTCAGTAAAACAATGACATTTGAAATAATACAATTTATTACATTTCTTCAGTCAAAGGTCTTGAAACTGTATGAGACCAAGTTGTGCTATTAAAACGTGCTGGCTTAAGTGGCCTTTGAGGACATGCCAACAAAGTCATATTTTGCAAGGTCTTGAGGTACCTAAAAAGGAATGTTCTTCAAGGAGAATTCTTTGGCAATGCTCCCATACTTTGGGAATAAGATTTTGAAACATTTTTTTGTGTTTTATCAAGTATACACATATTAAAATATAAATCAGTACAGAAATAAATTGTTAACTTTTCAGCAAACATTTATTCGGTGATTGATCCTAAGTGATTGTAACTGTTGTGGCACAGATGTACATGAACTCCAGATCACCTCAGCAGTTATTTTGCTCAGTAAAGACTTAGAGAATATAATTACAGGAATGCAATTTGTAGTCATTTCTCTCACCATGCTTACCCCTCTCCCAGGAGGGCTGAGACATGATCCACACTACATCCTACATGTATTTCCCTAGCTGGTCTTTTCTGCATAAGCCCTTCATACTAACAGTGTCTGCCCATGTTAAAGAGCAGGCTCATCAAGACACCTAACAAGTCAGTGGTACTTGTCCTCTTTATTGACACAAACTTAACCACATTATACTCTTCTGCAATTAATCAGAGATACTGTCTGAGTAGAAAGCTGAAAGTGCACAATAGAAGAAAAATAGCATTAAAGAGAAAACGTAACCAGGCAATATAAAAAAATTTCAGTCAAAGCTGCAGGTTACAGTAAAGCTAGAAGAGAAGGCAAAAACTGTTCTCACACAGCCAGAAATTTGTAAGATACACCTGACATCATATCAAATGATCAGCTTCTGAAAATATTAATACTTAAACAGTAAAACCTACAATAATAGAAACATTAAAATGTGTCCTGAAACTGTTGATAAGTTGGAGAAAATCAGACCATATCTAGGAAGCAAACATTCTTATTTTCAATTTCATAGGAGTTCCATTTGTAAGTTGCCTCTTGGTCTGATCTCAGTCCATTCAAGTCTCTTTGCAATTCAAAATTGTTTCACAAACATTCAACAATATTGCGAACTGTTACCACATAATAATTCATGTGGTAGTACAGCAACTTGGTTCTGATCTTCATCTTTCCAAGGAACTCTTCCAGAATGAAAAAAAAAAAAAAAAAAAAGAGGAAGAATGTGTCTGCAATTATATACGTATATAAGAAGACTGACAGCACGAAGGAAACATAGAGGTCCACTGTGCTGCCACCCTCAAAACAATTTCTCTTGCTCACCTGTTATTTCCTATATTTTTCTTAAGTGAAACAGACTTAGATGATGATGTTGGACTGATCTTGCCAGTTACCTCTATGAAGTCTTAGGACTGCCTGTTGTACTGTATTTTTTTCTGATGGGTTTTGTAGTACAAAGACAACAAAGCAATTACGAGGCAATCCTAAAGAAATCTAAGAGTACAGTTCATGGGCAGGGACAGAAGCAACATAACTGAAATTAAAATTGTAAAATAACTGAGCCCGAACACCACGTCCTGGGCACACCACTCCCATAGCAGACTGAGAAGGCCTCCTTAAAAGCACAGCATCTTTGCAGGGACATACTGAAAATCAGATCCTGTAACAGCAAGGGCAGATTTGCAGCTCAGGCCCAGCAGTATGTAGGTGCTTCAGGCAGCAAGGGAGGAAGTCTTTATGTGAGAAAGAAGAGAATAGCTGCACAGTGACCTGAAACAGAGCATTCTGGCAAATGTCAAGGTGAAGTTTCAGCAAGGTAGCACATGATTTGGCTCAGCAAAGAGGAAAAAATATGTGGCACATGGAGGAGCACAAGAAAGGCACCCTGTCAAGTGGTGGCATGTTATGCTTAAATGAGTACAGTTACAGCAGACCACGCTCTGTAAACTCAGTTTTGATGCGCCTACTGTATTTGTAAGAAAATCTTGCTTAATTTCCAGACATAACAGAGCTTGCTGTTCCATACATTTTGCTGAAATGCATATAAATGGCATATCTTACACAGGATAAATCTGGGGAGAAGAGAGGCAAAATTTTTTCTAATTTTCTCTCTTTCTCCAGGCACCTATCAGAACTAAGAAAGTTACCTTCTTCTGCATAATTATTTCATATTTGATGGATTAAAATTAATGACATTAAACAAATGTGGAGATAGAAATGCTCCAGTTGATCAAATTGATCAAACTGATCAATATGAATTGTATTTCGAGATATGAGCTTGGAATAAATCTTACATACTTACAAAATAAAATACTATGAGTAAAATTCTCTTGGAAGAGGTTACTGTATCTTAAGCATCCTACTATTGTCTATATTTCACTCTTTATGTTACAGCCATTTTCTACAAAACTTAGTGAAGTTCTTTTTCATAATATGTACTATAATTCATATCCAAAACACTTAAAACTCACAAATCAAGCCATCTGCAGGTTTTTTCTTTCAAAGCACTGCAAATATTTTTAAATATAAGCGCCAGCATCTCTGTATTTATAGAACTGATAAATATACTACATTTATAATAAAATAATAATTAAAAAATAAACATCAAAATAAAAGACATGCATACACACTTTCTTGTTCTATAAACTCTCTGTAGTATATATTCAAGTAATTTCCTCTCTTATTTACCCTTTGTACCAATAATTAAATGAAAGCTAAAAAATTATTAATCAGTTATTAATTAAAAAACAAGTATACATTTAAAATTTATACTTGTTAATGTATTTTAAATGCATTATATTTTTTAAAGTACAGATATTCTTATTTAAACTGCATTTAAATATGTATTCTAATAAAAGCAAAACTCATTTTGTCACTCATAAAAATAGGAAAAGGTAGCAGTAAACTGGCAGAATCTATGAAATTTGCCTAATTGTGCAGCTATTGAATAAAGAAGAAATCAGTCAACCAAAAGAACTCTGTATGCTTTATACAGAAACAAAATTCTGTGAGAAGCACACATGACCTCTTGTTAAGGAACACATATGTTGCAGGTAGCTCGGTGTCACATGAAAAAGAGGGGCAGAAATGCAAAGATTTCTTGTCCCACCTCTAATAAAATTATTAGCTATAAGTGTCCTCAGAACATCAAAGCCTTATGCAACCCAGAACAGCCTGCCTGGCACTGGGCAGAACACAGTCTGGAAGGATTTTTGACCCTCCTGTGAGGGCCACACTTCAGCTAGGGAGAACTTTCTCTGTGATGATAGTCACTATAAGCATTCCCAGAACATCAAAGCTTTATACAACCCAGATCAGCCTTTCTGCATCTCACTTAAAGAGACAATGCTGAACAGAACACTGTCTGGAAAGGTTTTGAACACTCTGCTATGAGACCACACTTAATAGCAAAAAAGAACCTTCTCTATAGCAGCTCCCAAAAGAACTTTTATTAATACAAGTATGTGACAGTTATTGTGGGTTTCATGTTGCTGGTGATAACATTTAGCTGCATGATTGTATTTCACTGATTACAAGAGACCCCAAAAGAAACTAGCACAAAACACACTCTAGAGATAAGCACACCAAACTTGAGTTTCAATACAGAAGACCCAGCTCGAGGCAAGAGGTGCTGACCTGCTGACTCTTTGCACAATAGAGGGCCTGGGGACCTCTGGCCCAGGCAAGGAACTGGACACTTGGAAGCAGCAGGAGTTGACAGCCTCCAAGCTCCTGCCCTGAGACTGTGAGGTTATGAAATGTGACTACAATGACTTCAGTCTCCCAAAACAAGTGACTTTTGCAAGGATATGGCATCAGACTACATGAACTAAATACCAAGTGAGCCCTCATGCTCTAATACCATCATTACAGAACCAGATATGGATTAGAATCACAATGTAAAAACCTCTGGTGTTTAGAAAAAAATTATTTTTCCCATCTGACCACACAGGCCTCTGTCACTGAATAAGAAACAGAAGTCAATCCAATAATAATGTTAAAATTACTGCCATACATGCTACTGATTAGGTAGGAATAATATATCCAATTTAAACTTCTGGTGTTTTTCAACAAAGTTACTCCTCTATGTATTCTAAGGCCACTGAAATGGTGGGGATAGATGTGTTACAAACATTGTTAGACCTAACATCAATTCTGAGCAGCACATGCATTATAGTGCCTACAACTTGTATGCCTTACTAGGATTAGTACAAGCACACTAAAAGTGAGTGATAAAAAAGTTTTGTGTCCAGTACACTGAAATATGTTCTTTAAAATAGCTTGCAAGAGGTAAATCTCACAGTTGTAAAATTACACTACCAAACTGCACTCTGAGTGACC
Source organism: Hafferia zeledoni (assembly GCA_035583235.1). NCBI lineage: Eukaryota > Metazoa > Chordata > Aves > Passeriformes > Thamnophilidae > Hafferia > Hafferia zeledoni. The sequence continues at coordinate 73,651,088 of JAWWEV010000083.1, read as the reverse complement.
TTCCTTCTTGGGTGAAACTATTATAAATAGCCTCAGCACATTTTTGAACTCCTACCAAATCCTTGTTAAAGTTAAGGGAACAAAAGCATTATCACCAGGTCAAGGGGAGATATTTTATATTATAACTTATATAATACATGACAAATTTGGAAACAAATGGTTTGGAAGAATAAAGAGTTATATTTCAAATAGCCTGTGTTTAGTTTATGAATATAATTTTTGGTTGGAAGTGATAGAATAAAATGTTAGGAACAAATAATTTCAGTTAAAATTCAAGTCATTACAGTGGCAAAAGTGAGTGAAAGGTTGAAATAACTCCAAGAAAGATTTAAAGCCTTCCAATGGTGAGCTGAGGTAGCCCCAGGAATAAACACTGGAAGAGTGTGTATCCTCTGAATTTTAAAGATCTAGAAACTTTGAAATACATCAACAGGATAAAATAAGGTTAAAAAAAATTCCTGGAACTTTTTCGTAGTTGGACAAAGTTTTAAAAAAGTGCTCTGTTTTGCAAAAGATTTTTCCTTTACTATTACTGAGATGTGACAGCTCTTCATGGTGATGAACACTGTAGGAAAAGTGAGCCCTTCAGTGATTGCTAATTTCCAGAGGAATTCTCCCACTCTCAAGACTATGTAATTACTCAAATATAAAATATTGTGAAATGCCTGTTTTCTTGTTTCACAGACATTATAAAAAGTGTTCACTAAAAACTGAAGGAGGCAGAAGTGGGGTGGAGGGACACACAGTCAGATTAATAAGATGAAGCCCTGATAGACTTTACACTACCTTTAAGGAAGCATGCTGAATAGTCCCCACCTAGTCCAAAATAGTCCTTTTTTAACCCGAGAGAACATCTTGCTCGGTCAGAACTAGAGGCTTCCACATATCGCTCCTGTGGGACACTCAGAAATTGATGAAGTGCTCTCAAAAGGCTAAATAAATTTCAAGGAAGATTATGGTCAAATTT
>JAWWEV010000083.1:73604524-73632919 GCA_035583235.1 Hafferia zeledoni | reverse complement strand
ATATATATATATATATATATATATATGTATAATTGTTTCCTGAGACAATAGGCATTGTCTGGAATTTGTAGGTTTTATTCCTTTCTTTCCAAAATCCTTATCATCACACTAGGGTTTCTTTAGCACCATTATTATCACATAATAGAGAGAAAGTATACTCTGCTCCTTAAACCATTCCTTCATACATTCTTCTCTAAGACAGTGTGAAAGAAGCAGGTAAACTGTAGCTGTTCAGTTTACCCTCAGCTTCTTTTTCAAAAGAAAAGTCTGTTTCTCTAAGTCTGCTAGCTACACAGTAGGAGTGTTGCACATCAACAATCCTGCTACGAACTCGTGTCACTGTGGAAGATGTCAAGAGGAACAGACTAAGACTGCTTTTACTTACATTGACTATTGGCTCTCAGAGCTGCATCAAAACTTGACAGGCATGTTCACAGTCAGAGGGTTAATCTGTAGCAAGCATAAACCCTACCATATCTCAATTTCTCAATTTAAATTCTCCTGGCCATTCAGTAAAACCTTGCATCAGCAACCAAAATCTAGGCCATAAAGTTAGCCTGTGGCTGGTCAGTCTCAGATCCTTTTTGCCTTTAGAACCTGTGCACACTCTCCATCTCCATGTAATATTGGCAAAGCTGTACCTCCCTAATACTATTTTTGCCTTCCTCACCTGCACTGCCTCTACTGTCCAGAAAAACAGGGAAAACCTAAAAACGTATCCAAGCCACTTCCTAGAGGGTCTTTAAGTCCAAAAAGAAACAGATGGAGATGGAAGTCTAAACGTGAGCTGTGATGATAACCATAGCAAAGAGCTAAGTTTTATTATGCAGAATCCTGCACAGAATATACAAGCCTCTATTAATCAATACTACTGCTTCATAGGAGCTGTATACAAATTTCCTCTCACAAAGAAAGAAGTAATCATCCAGTGTCTCCTGTTTCCCACATGAAATATTTCTTCCCTCAACTGTGTAGACCTTCTCAAAACCAACAACACATGTGTCTTGGCTTGAACTGGCAAAATGCCAAGAGTCCAAGACAGAGAGAAAGGGTTCCCTCCCCCCAACCAACCAGCCAAGGGAAAAAGAGGGAGGGGGGAAAAAACCCTCCAAACTAGGTTTATGCTTAAACTAACTATGTATTTATACAGAAAAGAGAAAATGAAGAGAAAATTACAATATAACACACACACTTAACACAAGTTGGATATAACAACAATTTTCTACCTTCCACCGAAAACAAATTCTATCACTGTAGCACCCCAAAAGGCACCCAGCAAAGAACGAAAAGAGTAACAACAAAATGTTTCTACTTCCCTGAAACTCAAACAAAATGCAAGCAGCGGCAGCAGGAACAGGGGCCCAGCACAGTAGAAGAGCTGTAGCACGTCCTTCTTCTACTTCAGCCATGATGAAACTGACCTAACACCTCCTACTTCTGCACACATATCTTAGGTTTGGGTCAAACGGTATGACGTATTTCCTTGGTTACCCAGTCAGGTGAGAGCTGTCTCCCAATCCATGTAGATTCTCTGAGCCTGCTAATTTGAGGCCTAACTAAAACCACTACAACATGCCAAGTAATACAATAAGGTCTCAACCATATAAAGTCACCTCACACCTGATGAACTAGCTTAATCTGTGCAACAGAACAAAATGAAGCAATCAATTTTCAAATAAGACTTAAGGATTAGGTACATATATTGTACATTAATGAGCATTAGTGTGCCCCAGATAAATATCTAAATATACTATAGTGAAAATTACTGCATGGAATCAATGGTAATTATATGATATATAAGGAGCTAGTACTAATTCATTGCCCTATGTGACTTCTTAAATATCTTCCCCTCTTAAATCAAAAATTTTTTTTCAGATTGTAGCTACTGTGACTCTGTATGTCTCTCAAGCCTTAGTTAGACCAAAAAATCTATTGCTTAAAATAATATTTAACATGATTTATGAAATTAAAAAAAAATTGCCAGCTACATAGTTCACTCTCCTGCATTCTTCTCTAAAAATCACTATGAAGTAAAAAAACATTTGAAATGCTTTAATAAATTACCTTCTATAAAAAAGCCAAACATCCTATACTTTGACAAAGCTGCCTGTAGACATACATAATTATTAAATAACAACTGATACATTTTTCTATTACATATGTACAATGACTGAATAATCCCACAAAATAGGGTAACGAGTGAGTAGCTGCGTGGCACCTGTTTGCCATCTGGGGTTCAACCATGACAGCTGATCAAATGCCTCATTACCTATTAAAGGTTCCAGCTGATCTCAGTGTAATATTTAGTCTGAGTTTGATAGGTCTGCTTTCCCCTGGAAGTCGCACACAAAATTTACACATATAAAATTTAAGAATAGGAAGTGTAAATCCATTTTACATTTGAATCTAATAAGCTATGATCCTACATCTTTGGTAGCTAACACGCATTTGTAGCCCTGCACAAAAATAGGTCTTTTGTTTCCCTTTTTTGCTAGCCCTGTGAATCCTCAACTTTTTTTTTTTTAAACAAAAGATACCAGTTTGTTTGATCAGCTTCTAATACAAAACAACATAATGACAAACTTCATAATTCTTTATCATAACATTGGGAAAAGTACTATATCCTTTTGGGAACTATTCACAATCTTACAACACAAAAAAGGACAGGCTTACTGCAGTAAAACAATGGAATGTATCATAATGTGGTTCATCCTTTATTTAATAAAGATCCTTCTGAATTGTTTTGGGCTATAGAAACACTCATATGTTCAAAAACAAGTACCTCTGGACATACATCAAACACATTAATATGAGACAGCGATATGATGTCTTCCAGACGAAGCCTCATTACTGATGGTCATGTGAAACACAAGTTTATTATTCCCATCCCATTACTTGATATATACACATGATCACATAATATCTGAGTAATGGGGGGAGAATCAAGAAGCCCTGACCACCAGTTATGGAAGCTAGTCAAAAGATATTCTTCCCTTAAAGTAGTTACACTTCAGGTATACTATTAAGGTACTTTCTCACATTCTGGATACATCAATTAAGAATTTTTTTTTTTTTAATTTAAAAAATAAATAATTATAGAAAAAAATGAAGAAAATGTAAGTGGAAAAGAAATTTTTACATTTCTGGAGTTTAACCCATAAATTAATTTTGAAGTATCTTTCCAACTTTTTTTCTTGAACAAAAGCAAACTAATTTTTACCTAATTACACCTCAGCTATTCAAAAGTACAAAAAACCTCTACAAACATAACAATTTTTATTGTTGATTTAAAAAAAAGAAACAAAAAAGCACCAATCAACCAACTAACCAAACAAAAACCCTCCACCACACACCATAACTTTTTAGCTTGAATTACTCAGAGTTTTAACATTATGCTGACAGGTCTAAAGTCACACTGCAGTGACAGAAGACCAAGATTCTAATACATCATCATAGTCACTAATTCAAAATATCTAAAGTTATTTCTTATTATTCTCTTGAAATATTTAGTCTTATTTGTGGATTCCTATTCAGAGACAATGTAGGGAACACGAAGGAGAAAAGGCTGCTCTTAACTTTAGACTGCAAAGCATAACACATATGATTAATTAAAAAATAGATTTCTATTTTCTGATGTTTAAAAAGATCCCTTTATTTAAAAAAAAAAAAGAACACGAACCCCTATTTATAGAAAAAGTGAAAACATTTTTTTCCTAAGTAGTAATGCAATAATGTAACAGAATAAAGGACACAATAATGTTTAAGAACCATTTTATGAAAATTTATTCACAAAACCTGCTGCAGTCATCCTCAGATCACTATTGAGAGCCTTAACATGTGAAAATGTTCAACTTCATGAAAAGAAGGTATGTGTGTCCTTGATGGGTACTGCTTCACACACTCCAGCACATTCACACTTACCCAAGTAAGATATACATAATCTACAAACAAGAGAATTTCCACACTATGGTATTTCTTAAGCAAGTTAAATACAATCATTTCTATTTTCAGCTGGAGAGGGGGTTTCATAAACATAAGCTATTGAATTTTAAGTTTTCTCATGTTTCTCCTTAATTGCAGGTTTTCAGTTTGTTGTTTGTCTTTTAGAAATCTAATTTTTTTTTTAGTTGCCTCTAGCTGCAAAACATCTTAAAAAGGAGCCTTATTGTTACAACCTCCCAATTACCATTTGCAGTTGGAAAAATTAAGTTCTTGTACTTTAAAGATAATAGATTAATGGTAACAAATGTGATTTAGTGCACAAGTTTCACAGTTATATTTAATTATTGAATAAATATGGTTTAGTAATTGTCCCTTCTGTCTAAAATACTACCAGATTTTTACTGTCTATACTGAGGAAAAGGTTCTCCTGGATTCTGGACTATATTATTTGCTATTAAAACTTCACCTTTGAAAACAATCACAGTTCTTACCACACAGCTATACACATAAATATTCAATTATTCTTCTAGAGTGGATACAAGTAAAAGTAAATCCTTTACAGACCTTTTGCTCTTCAGCTAAATCTTACAGCTTTAGAAGATTTATATACTCCATCTGTTTCTAGTATTCACTTGAAAACATTCAGAAAAAAAAAAAGAAAAAAGTCACACAATGACAACTTGATATGTTTAAACCTTTTTCTCTATTCAGAGAATACATACTTGACAGCATTAGTGAAACCTTTCAACACAAACAAGCAAACTCTCATCCCTGTGCTGAATCAGTGGCTGTTAATGGTTTCCAAACCCATTAGAGAGAATTATGATATTTTAATGCTGCAAAGGCTGAAGCAACTCTTCCCTCAATTGATTTCACTGTATAATGTTGCACTTGACCTTTTGTGTCCTACCATATAAAAATTTTTATTCTATCAAATTTTACAGAAAATTACTTGTCTTTTTTGCATTATTAGAACTGCATACTATTAAAATCCTTTTATAGCGAACTCAGTATTTTATTTTTTGTGGTCATTAAAAATACAGACATTCTTAATGTACACATATACACACATAAGGAATCATAACTCTCCCTTCTACTATAGTGACTTAGGAAGCACCCCCAAGAAGTAGAGGTGGTTTTTTTTTTTTTTTGGTTGTTGTTGTTGTTTGGTTTTGTTTTAATGCAGACATTTATAATGCACACCAAATTTTATAAGAAGTAGGGATTTTTTTCATGGAATGTCACTATTATATCTTAGTTTTTCAAGGGTTCCCCAAAAAAATGAAGTTATCAGTGTTGGAGTTCTCCATCTATTCATAAATCAAGAAAGATCAGAAAAAAACATGGGTTCAAATTCTGTGTGAACTTGAAGAAACAATTTTTTGTACAATAGTTCTGAAATATCATGACATGGGTAACTGTCATATACAATATCACTAACTGGGAATAGATCATGTAGTCTTTAGATCTATGTAGGAGAGACTCATTGTAATTTGTCTGTACCTCCAAGCCACCATAACTCTGGTCTTCAGATAATGCTGATATATATCCAATATCAAAAAACTAACATTATGTAAGACATTATGCTATGAAAATGTGAGAATATTCTGAAACAAGGGTTTAAGAAGGAAAAGAGTAACTACTGAATTATAAAGTTTATGTCACTGAGCTTACATGTGTGTCAAACACTTCTGAATATTATTTCAAGTTCCAATACAGAGAATATTTGAGTATGACAAGAGCAAAAGGCAGTGAGTAATTTAAAAGAAGCAGATTTCCAGGACACATACTGCTTCATATATCTCTATATATGTTCTTCACTCTTTTTTTTTTTTTTTATTTATATATCCCTACATATATATTTGTGCCTTGACTGACATGGAAAGGTGTGGGAACAATATTTCTATTTATTTTAAACAGTTTGAATTAAAGAACACCTTCCAAGACTCTTAAAGACTAACATGATTTTAGGCATTATACTACAGGCTGACCAATGTCTCTAACAGATTTTTCCACCATCTTAAGTAGAGATTTTACCCTTCAAGGCTGTGGGGCTTGAAGTAGTGATAAAAACGTAGAGTCTTCATTTGACTGCGGAAAGGGAAGGGGCATAGTTCCGTTTGAGGCATCTTGCAAAACTTTTCAGATCAGTAAAAGAAAACTAAATCCACAAAGAACACAGTACAAACAAAGAACCCACATCTTCTGAACTTTCCTGGATATTCAATGAGCTTCGAAAACAGCATACTGCATTATACTCCCAGTATTCTCAATGTGGAACAGCATTATCTTGAAGTAAATGCGAATTTGTTTTCATTAAGTTCCTACAATTTTATATGGTGTATTGATACAACATATGAAAACAAGTCAGAATACCTCTGAGAATTTAGAGAATAAATAAAGGAAATGTTAGACTACCTAGAGACCACAATGAATACCAAATGCCTTAACATTTCTTTAATTTTGTAAGAAATGTTAACAACATATACGCAGATTATTTACTGGAGAGTACTTAAAGACAATAACACATTAAAAGAAAATGTTCTTTTTAACAAGCAGGAGATTGCTAGGGCTTCCGAAACAATTCTATACAGTAATAGTATTTCATCCTTAATAGGCCCAAAAAAAAAAATTACACTATGTCTTTCATTCTCCTACTTGCGAAGATACAGGAAGAGGGCCAACGGGGAGATAGGGTTGGGAGAAGGCAAATTATTCAGACACAAACAGGTACAAACCAAGGATGGAGTTCAAGTTTGCTACCTACTTCTGATTGGGGCAACTTGTCTTTGAAGACTTTGCTTTCAAACTAAAACTAAACCTTTGGAAAGGGACATCAATTTTGTGTTGGACTATTGCTACCAGCTTGTGGGCTCATTGCCAGCAAAAATAATTTCAATAATGGCATCTTAATTTGGGGGCTGTGTCCCAGCTCATATGGTAAACTAATTGCTCAGTTTTTAAATATTCAAGACATTGGATTTGAAGGGATTCACACTCCTGCAATAATAATCTGGGGAAATCATTCAGGCTTATTTCAAGTTATCAAAAATTGACTTAGAGAATTATATTTTTTTTGCTTTTCTTCCTGGGTATATGAACAAAAAATAGTGGACTCTTCCATCTTGATATAAACTATATAACTGTAATCACTTTTTTCATTGTAGTGTTGCTGCATACAATGAAAATAATTATAATGAGATACTGCTTGGAAACAATTATACATGGAGAACTGCAATTGTTGGGGTTTTTTTCTTTTTTTTTTAAGATAAGTTTTTAAAAACTTTCCTTTGTTCAAATTAACATTGTCACTGCACTTACTATGGAAAAAAGAATACAGAGGAATGAGCCCTTCAGAACATTAAATGAATAGGATGAATTAATGAGAGAAATTAGTTATTCATAACTCACAAAGATGACTAACATGCTTTACCTTAGAAGAGTGCTACTTTGCCATCAATATTACTTTCATATTGTTTAAAAATATTTCACAATTGTTTTGAAAATAGGCAACTAGTTATATGTAAAATGTTGTACCTGCTACAACTTAACAAGGAGGAAAAAAAATGTTCCATCAGACGGCACTATGACTAGTAGCAGTAAAGACAAAAATAGTGTCTCTGAGCAGAATGATTGGGCAGAAGATTATTTTTACATTTTGACCTTTATACAGCTCTTAAAAATATAGCAATTAAATAAATTAAAGGATTTATTACTACAAAATTACATCATCCAAGATGGAATTGGCCAACTAAGTTATAGAAAACACCTCACAGGTCCATTAGAAACCAAAGACAGTCTTACAATTAAGCATTAAATTAGCTGACATCATATGTATGTGGAGATAACACTAAGAAAGACTAACAGTGACAAATTATACTTGAGATATGAGCTGACAAGTTTCAACAGAAAAATAAATCTCCTTTTTTCTTCTAAAAATGCTGACTGTATTTGTATACTTCCTGCCTCCAACCCAATTAACAGTACTATCTGTGATTTAACTGTTTGGGAGTAAACTCAGCTGAAGGATTGAATTTTTGTTTGTTTGTGTGTTTTATTGTGGGATTATGTTTTGTTTTTAAAGGGTTTTCAGTTGTGGGGGGAAGAGGGTGTTGGGGAGGGTGATGATCAAACACTATTACCAGAAAAACAGATTTTTAGTATTTACAAATATATTTAAAGACGTATACATATTTAATGATGTATAATTCCCTCCCCTTCCCCAACATGTAGAAAATTATTTCTTCTGAAAGTTTTTCTATTTACTGATGTAAGTTCCACATGGCCCAATAACTCTTAGGTCAAAGCTTAATTCAGTTGTGCAAAATAATTTAATAAAATAGGAACAGCAGTATTTCCAAATGAATGAATAACAAGAGGACCATGGCTTCTGTCATCTGGTGGAAAGTATAAAATTCTATTTGCCTTCAAACTTACACGTTACATACAAAGAATAATTTATGCAACTTAATAATTTACAGCATAGTAATGATTTGTAAAACTGAATCATTGATGAAAGATTGCTATTCATTACAGGAATACTAAATGAGAACACTCGCTCCTGTGTGGTGCAGTTTCACCTTATTTACAGAATTATTATTATAATCAAAGCTCCTTCTTAGAACACTAATTACCGCAGAAGACTGCTCTTCTCAATGAACAAGGGGCTACTGCCTGTAAAACACTATCTACTTACACAACAAACATATAATGCACTATCCACGTTTTCTTTATGAACAGTGTTTTTCCTGCTCCCCACTATTCACATCCTTCCATTGTTACCACTGATGTTTCTGTTTCAGATTTCCTCTTTACAATTTGCTCCATGCATTAAGACTAAAAGTATAATTTTCCTTACTTCAGGGGGGAAAAAAGATATTTTTGTATGGATTAGTTGTAACTCAGTTCACCATATCATATACATCAGAAGCAGCAGAATATAAAAACACCCTTTGGAGCATGGGCAAAATGTGCATGTCGGCATATATATGTCATGGCACCATTAATTTCATCTTTGATAAACAGGCAAAAAAGTAGAAAATGTGCTCTAATCTAGAAATGCCATCCCAGGAACTGTTCAAACACTGCGTGTTTGTGGCACTTGGGGATATGGTTTAGTGATGAAAAAGAAGGTGCTGGTTAATAGCTGGACTTGATAATCTTAGAGGTCTTTTCCAGTCTTAACAGTTCTATCGTTTTGTGATTCTAAACTAATCTACTGGTGTCAAATTTTCTCTTAATTCTTGCCATGGATAAGGAAATGGTAATGCAATCATCAGCTCATACAACTACCCATATCCAAGGAAGTGAAGGACTCAAACATGTAGCGAACTCTTTCAGAATAGGACCTTTGTGTGTTTAGTCTACCCTGTTCATTTCTTTTTTTTTTTTTTAACTTTTTTTTTTTTTTTTTTGAGGGAAGATTAACAGCAGTATTCACAGATTTCTCTACATTGTTAAGTCAAAAAAGAATAAATACAGGATGCATCCATGACGATACATTTACCGTGTATGCAAGCTCACTTGATCTCAAGAGGCTGAGCTCACAAAACGCTTGCAAAACAACATCATGATGTGTATGCACTGGTCATTTTCCTGAGATTTTTCCAGAAAGCATCTATGTGCTAGCAAAAATGGGGATGAGAAAGTGTGGAAGAATATGGTTAAAAGTACACATAACAAATGTAAAACTACACAGTGAATCATGAACAATGCAGCTTCAAAAGGTTGTAACAGAAAATATGCCTGAGGCCAGGGATATGTTTATTAAGCATTTAGTTAAAAACTTAGTTGAATAATATTCATTGGGTAGATGGAAACAAGCAAATGGTGCCCAAATATAGAAATTAAAAGTAAATCAGATTATTGAATTTTATTTTTTGACACTACAGACTAGTTTAATTTTACCCTGTTTCACCCTTCATATTGAGCAAAGATGGACCCTCTAAAAAAAACAAAGAAAGAAATTGCTCGTGTAAGCAAGAGCTATATTTATTGTTTGGCACAACAGTAATACTGAAATGTTTTATATTTATATAACTCCCTCATGGCTGCTTTTAAATAAATGTATTAATTTTATCTTTAATACAAATAGATGAAGATTTTATCTCCAAATGATTCCTGATTTTTTTTTTTTTTTTCTCTCACCAGGGTGTGAAAATCCTTGGCAATTGGACCAGCGGAACATAAACTATTGCTCAGCTCCCCAGTAAATTATTTCAGAGTAACCAGAGAATACACAGCATAGCTCTGTAAAAAATCAGGCTCCTTTGAAAACTGTCATCAAGTGAGCCCCAAAAGAAAGAAGAATCTTTCAGAAAGCTATCCCTTGGAGTGATTTATTTTTCACTCTTTCTGTTACCCAGTACATACCTGGGATTGAAGAACTGTGTCAGAGTGAAACTGAATTTAAACTTGAAAGAATAGCTGAGATTGTAATTATATTCATCATCATAAACATCATCCCAAAGTGTTGATTTTAAACCACATGGCTGCAAAATTGTCCATTCAGATGCCTCTTTTGGGCCAAATATTTCCCACAAAGAATTCCTCACTGAATCAAGCAGTTTCAGCCACCCCTACAAAAGGTGAAGTTATGGCTTTGCTTTATGCTCTCACAACTGGTTTTCCCCAGAAGTGTGCATCCTTGAGTGCATCAAGTCCAGGAATCACCACCACACAGAAGCCTATCATATCATGTAAACATAAGAATGCTCATGATTAAACAGCATGCCCTCTAACATTACAAATACATGAAAGAGTAGCACAAGCATAATATTTTCTCTGACTGAATGATTCATAATTGAAAGCAAAAGAAACCTCATTTTAAAATTTATTTAGTAGTTCACAGAAGTGTTGCACTACCCTGACAAACTTAATTTCCTATGAAGAAATGACTTCCCCAGTGGTTCTGAGCAAGGTGATAATACGCAATATAATGAGGAACAACTGATCATATGTAGTTCTGGAATGCAAACACTCTCTTGTCCCTTCCTAAGTCAGATTTTACCATTCAAAGAATATTCAAACCAAAAGTGTATAAGCATATTTTTGGCTCCTGGTTTCACCTTGGAAATGGAGGCTACACTAGAAGTTACTGATGAATATTAACACATGGATCTATTATATAGTTTAAAAAAATGCAGTCGTTACGAGAATACAAATTGTGAGCAACGTGTCCCAATGCCACAACACAAATTCAATACTGTGTAGATAAAAAGTAAAAGGAACTAACCTATGCCAAATACACTACAGATTTTACTGAATCGTAGAATCATAGAAAGACTTGGGTTGGAAGGGATGTTAAAAATCATCTAGTTCCAATCTCTCCACCATGGGAAGGGATGGGACCCACTAGATCAGGTTGTTCAGCATGGCATCTCTGATGAATGACATCATTGGGTTTAGGCAGAAAGTGTTGACACAAAAGAGGCACAGACACAGCTGACAGAATCTCTGATGGCATGGTCTACTATAATATGCTTACTTAGTATATAATTCAGCAACTGTCTACATACAGAATTATATTATGGGTATTCTTAGGAAAAGTGATAAAATGAAGTCACACAGAAAACCATTTGGTAAAGCTCATAGTTTACAATTCTGACATTTTATAGCCTATTTTAAAAACTTGTTTTTCAAAGTAACACATCAAATCTGATGAATCTGACCAACCTAAGCATTACAAATTTTGAAACCTGATTCTGACAGCAACATATTACAACTATTGTGCCAATTCAACTGCCACAGGCTTTTTATTTAAGCAACCTTAAACACAGGTTATACATAATAATGCCTATAATTTTCTTAATTGCATTTCCAACATACATTACAGTCACACCAGTTTTCGAATGGTTGGTAATGTGAGATGTTTGCTTTATTGTTTTCCTTTTTTTTCCCCCCAAGACTGTAAATTGAAGAATGCTTATCTCAATTCTTGATCACAATATTTTGTCAGCAAACTCTTCCAGAAGTTTCTCTCTTGAATATTTATCCCCAGTTACTATTTATGTATTCTAAAAGATGTAATAGTTACTTTGGCCTTATTTACTTTTCCAGTGGTTTAGCTAGGAGCTCTAGTTGATTTTAATAACACAATTGAAGATTAAATGAACAATTTAATCTCAGTGATTAAGTTGCTTCCCACCTCCTTCACTTAGCTAACATAATAATTTTGCAGAATCTAATAAAATACTTTCTTACAGTCACATTTGCTCAATTTCTTCCAGTCAGGCTTCTTACAATATGTACTGCCTTCTTTCTTTTTTTTCATCAGTCATATATAATGGATTAACATTCTAATGAATATGGTAGGTGGTAAAAACATATCTCTTATGCCTTGAACAAAAGACTAAAAAGACTAAGTAGCCATTACTTAATTCTACCAGGTGTTTCACATAACTAGATATTACTTATTGATCTTATTTCTAACTATGAGTGACTGGCTATTTTGCTCAAAATAGCTTGTCTTGCCCAAAACCACATCAGGTATGCCAGATGCAGGCAGCAAAACTGAACTGATAAGATTTTGAGGATACATTCTTGTTACAGTCCTTAACCTTCAGAAAAGGTACTGTCATTTTGCAATCTATGATTAGCCAAGAGCTTCCATGTCTACAGTAGACAAAAGACTCTCCCAGTGCTTCATAGAAAATCACCTAAAATAATTCTTTTCACATTTCATCCTTTTTCTTTATGATTTGAAATCAGAAAAAAACAATTTAACATGGCATGCAACTTACATAATTTATTTGACATGTTCTTAATAGATACTATGATGCTCCTGTAGTTGCTTTGTTAAAAAAAAAAAAAAATCACAGACTCTTCCTTTACAAGCCTTCTTTCCCTAACAGATTTCTTCACAATTCAGGATGTACTTAGGGAAATTTTACTCTGTCCAAATATCACAAATTTCAGTAACCCAAAGCTGCCATGAAAATCAGAATTTATAAGCACTCTTTTTTTTTTATTTCTCCCCTCATGGGGCAGCCATATAACTATGGAAATCACTGTGTGGCCTTTGATCACAGGATAACAGAAACTACATACTGTGCTAAGAAAATGCATCAGAAAGAACCAGTGTGCTACTGTTTCCTCTAGCTCTTTGATCATTTTGATAGATTTCAGAATTAAAAAAAATAAAAAGGTGCCAAATGATGACTATTTAATGAAAGACATCAGAAACATGAACATCAACAAGCAAGAAAGAAAAAAATCTACCAAACCCCCCCAACCTAACCAACAAAAAAAGTTTTTAAAATGAGGAAAGACAAAAGGGAATACATGTTTGCTTGTTTTGTGGGCTTTGGCTTGAGTATTTTTATTATTTTATGGTCGAGTTTTTTGTTTGTTTATTGTATGTTTTAAATTATACTATGATTTAATACCTTTAAGAGTATTGCAATTCACTTATTTCTGTTCATGGTTCAATTTAATGAATAAAATATATTTCTATACAGGAAAAAACCAAGATTTAACTCTCCATTTAATTAGTCATTCTTAAGAATTTCTCTTTCATGAATGAAAATTTTAACAAGTTTTCTTCTATGCACTTCAAATGGAAAACAAAACAAAAAGAAACCAACTTCATGTATGTTCCTTTCCTCAAAGCTGACATTGCAAAAATCCTGATCTGCAGATATGCTATCCTAAAACATGTCAGGTCCCAATATATTAGGAACTTGCAGTTAATTCGTCCAAATATTTATTTAGTGTATTTGTACCTATACTTTGAGATGACATGTTATTTTACCAGGTACATACACACACACATAAAATATCCAAAAGGTATCACTGGATATATATGCCTTAAAAGCGGAAATATGCATTACTGCAATTTTTGAAAACAGTGATTGATTTCTACTTATGTTCACAGTCATTATCTTTATACAATTCCCTAAAATATATTATCTAGAACTATTTTGCTATTTCCTCTACCTGTGTGAGTGACTTCTGAATTTTTTTTTCTTTCTCAGCTTCTCAATTATGGATCAGCTCAAAGAAACATATTTCAATTCTTTGTTTAAATATGGTCCAAATATGGTCAAAATGTTTACAAAATGCACACAATCTTGTAAAAAGCAGTCTTTTATTTTCCATAGTACCTTTTTTCCTGTTTTCTAAAGGGATTCTATTTGTATCTGGGAAATAACATATAGCAGTTACAGCTGCTACTGAAGAAAATATCTGTTCTAGTAGTTCCTATATTTAAATTAGTACTTCCATAGTTTAAACCATTTATTTTATATTTAGTGAAGCCTGTTTATGGAAAAACTGCACCTTCCATTTCACTGACCCCAAAAATGAAAAATCCTAATTCATACATGAGTTAAGAATGACTTCTTAGATCAGAAATCTACCTAAGTGACTATCTTACAAAAATCCCCTTAGTGTAACTTCACAGTTCTACTCACATTGATTAAGCCAATTGATTTTCAACATCACTAATATATGTAAATCTTTATACCTTTCACACTTGCATCTCACAACAGTTTTGAGAAATCACTGAAACAAGCATATATATATATATATATATATATAATTTTAGGTGGTGTCAAATTATCTTCTAACTACAGGGTATTGTATTTCCATAACTGCATGTTGAAATACAAAATACCATTTCCTTTGGCTCCTTACCTTATTTGCTTTCTAGACACTTTTTTAAGGTGTCAGCTGGCATTCCTGGGTTCAGGATTTGTCTTCTCAGCAATAGGAAAACCTGCTGCGATGTCTATTGCCTTATATCAAGAGTGTAGATGACCTATAAGTTTTGATATTTCTCGTCTAAATAAATTTGGTATTTCTTTCCTAAATAAATAAATAAAATAGAAATGTGCCCAGACTTATATGATGAAATTTTACAGTGTAAACATTGAATTTCCTAATATTCTGTAGAAGTAATCTAGTGTTTCCACACTCCTCTTTTTCTTAACTTCCTTAGAAAGATCCCTTGTAATACAATCAAGTTAAATTTTAATTTAGTTCTATTGCCAGTTCCTATAATATCTGCCACAAAATCTAGTATTTATTGATATTTAGCTTTTGGGAAAACAAAGAAAAGATGATCATCTTTTACTAAAAGTTTTTTTCTTCTCTAATTACATTTATTCAATTAGTTGTAAGGGCAGGGGTTGGGGGAGGGGTGGCAGGGCAGAATCAGTGCCCTTTTAACTAATAAAAAAAGCTTCAGGTCTTTCAGTTATAGAGTTTGTGTGCTGTAGGAGTAAATAGCTCTTTTCCAGAAGATATTGCTATCAAGGAAGAAGCTATTTTTGCTAAGGAAACTTTCCTACCTGGAATGAGGCATCTTTCCTAGACACAGATGTTTCTCTGCATGCATTCCACACAAGTTTACTCCCTGGGTTAGAGAGAGGTAATGCTCACAGGTATGAACAGGACCTTAGCAGCCAGTGGGGACGCTGAGTGGGAGGAAGTCGTGATAAAACCAGGGAATGAACTGAAGGTTTGCCTTTTCTCAGGCCCAGTGCTGCTCACAGCACTGTTAGATTATAATTTGTAAGTTTTCCGCATCCTCACCTCTGAAATAAAACTTTTTGAATCCTTTCTGCTGCTTTGGCATTTTTGGGGAGAACATCTGTGTATATTTTGCTTTACAGGACTCAACTGCATTACTGTAACAAAGTCTTGGACCAGTAAATTAGGATTTTTCAGCACCATAACTCTGAATAATTGTCACATTTATTAATATATTGCTACAGATAGACAATATATAAAATTAATTTTTTTAGTCAGTTTCACCAGTTATTCTGTACATCATAGAAATCACAGGATTGGGCTTAAGACACTCCAGACACAGAAAGAAGAGTGTGAGGCAGGGAAAACGAAAGTTAGAAGTGGGCAAAGAGGTAAAAATTAGGATCAGGAAGGGGAAGTTAAAAAAAATAAAGGATGGGGGAGGTGAAGAAATAAGGCTATGCTTATTTGTAATCTTCATTCCTATACTTTACCATGTAAAATTTTAACTATTTAATTTTATTTTAAGAAAAGTAGGTTGGATGGATTTGCTCCATCTATTACATATTAAAAAATCTGTTGTGAGCCTCAAGATTTTTTGTTTTGTTTTGTTTCTTTGTTTTTTCCTTGTGGATTGTGGGTTTTTGTTCTTTTTTTTTGTTGCTGTTGCTGGTTTTGTTTTTTGGCACAACATTCTGGTTTCAGCGAAAGTTTCCCTATGGCTAATGTAAATCCAAGAGGAATAAAGCAGGAGAAATACTTCAGCAAACAGCCACTCACCAACTATGGTGTTGTCTCAAGTCAAAATTAGAACAGGAGAGGTTCTGGTGCCAATTAATGATTTTGAGCTCTCAGAGTGCCAGTAATCCAATACTTTACCTTTCCTCCTGAAAAAACATGAAAAGTTTTGTCATCCTAACTATTTGCAGTATATGTGGAAATTCACAAAACTTATTTAAAATGGAATAAATATTTTCCATCTTGAAATATTTCTATTCCTCAAGACTAGTTCTCAATGAGGTATACCTAAGAGATACAGAATGGACTCAGAAAGTAAAGCCATAGATAGCCACTAGTTCTCTTTGCTGTCATGCCCACTGATATCCCCTAGTCCTTCCTAGTAAATAATTTACCAATCACAACCAAATTTGAAAACAAACCCTGAAAATCAAGCTGCTTTCACTGATAGACATTGACTTTCAGCAGTCTAAGGGTTTTGAATGGTGTAAATGATTGTGTCATTTAACTTCATTTTACAGAGAACAGCAGACTGATAGTATTTCAATTCAAATCTGGAAAATTTTATGCTATGAAATTTTTCCTTTATATTAAATGCTTCATCTTCCCTGCCATGCTTAATATGTGGGGTGTTGCAAGTATGAAACCTTTCCCAATCATCACAGAAAACCCTGGCTCATCTGCTTTTTTTAGTCATAAATAATGAGCCAGTTTGCATGATTAATACAGGAAGAAGACTTTGTACAAGCTGCATAGTTTAATTGAAGCATAAATCATGCAGCTGGTTATAACTTAGAACTATTATAATAATAAATGATTATATTTTCTCTACTCGCTTTGCATGCTTAATATTAAACTAAATTAATGCTCATCTGGTAGCCACTACATACCAGTGATTGTAATCAGCTGCCAAGATGCTATTAATCTAGCTGACAGGTGGTTCAGAAAGTTGAAGTACCTATGCTTTTTAGAAATAATTATTATTGAAAAGCCACAGAGAGTCCTGTGTTCAGTGAGTAATTTCAAGTCTGTGGTTAATTCTAAACATAAAGGTACTCCTACTCTTTCAGCATTGACCCAGACACACAACTAACTCCCTCCTTCAATATGCTTAGAATTGTTATTAAATGATTTGGCAACAACCCATTTGGCCTTGATATTCAGTTTTTGGAATCAGCTGTATTTTACTCCAATCTGTGTTCTTCATCCAGCAACTGCCACAAGTATGTTTCAAAATGAGCTAAGATTTCTGAGAGTTTTATGGAGCTTTTCTAGCAATTAAAAAAACTACTACTTTAGGAACTGGTAAAGGAGGAAGATTTCTGAAATTAACCCACATCAGTATGCAGTCAACTTGGCAACTTTTCTTCTAAATGTAGAAATCTCATACAGAGGAAAAGTTTTCTGCATTACAAAATTATGAGTTTCCTTCCTACAGTAGATGAACTTGCAGAACCATGCACATATCTCCCTTAGAAGAGTTTTAACTACTTTTTTTTGATAACAACATTCACATGTTTCAAACACGCAAACAAACAAGCAAAACAAAATACTTTTTCTCCAAAGCACTTAAAATTTTCAAATTTTAATGCATGCTTACTATTGTGTGCTTAGTGGTGCAACTTTATTTATCTGCAAGACTCCTGCACTCACTCTGTCTTTCAAGCTTAATTTTTGCCCTCATCAAAATGACACCAAAGACCTTGGATGGGAAAAATCTGAAAATTTTAGAAGAATTCCTCAAATTTTCCCCTTTCAAGAGGATAAGTAAATGAAATAGTAATAGATGATAGGCTGACCTTGGCTGAACACAAAGTGTGCACCAAGCCACTCTATCACTCACCTCCACAGCAGGACGCAGGGTGGAGTGTGGGAGAAAATAAGGTGAAAAAAACCCCTTGCAGATCAAGATAAAGGCAGTTTACTAAACAAAAGCGATGGTAACATGTATGCAAAAAAATAGGGGGAAAAAACCATAATAACCAAAAACAAAGCCCAAAAAAATTTATTCTCTATTTCCCACAAGCAAACAATGTCCAGACACTTCCCAGGAAGCACAGCTTCAGTATGCATAGCAGTTGGTCTGGAAGCCAAATATTGTAAATAATGAATGGCCCCATTTCCTCCTCCTTTTCCTTAAGATTTCTTTCTGAGCTGATGTTATATGGTATGAAATATCCCCTCTGGTCAGTCTGGATCAGCTGTCCTACTTAAATCCACAGCCAAGATCTTGTCCACCCCAGACTGTTGGTGGAGAGACAATGCTGATGCAGTGCCAGCATTGTAAAATAGAGCAAAGAACCAAAGGGATGATTTCACAAATGAAGTTATTATTTTGACTAACTTATTAACTTCATAAAATACTGAAAGACTATTATAATTGGTGAATGGGGGAAGTTTCCAGAACATATTTACAGAGCATATTACTTTCTATAACTACCTTCCAGTGGAGGGGCAAGAAAGCCCAGGATTATCAATTTCAATTTTCATCTAATTTTGTCCAAACTTCACATCATGTATCTATTGACCTAAATAATATCTAAATTACAATAGAATAAGCTCTGCATGTTCTATGCATTAAAATAAGAAACTATTAGGTTTTAAGGCCAACTTTTCTGTGGTATTCAGTGGCATAAAATTAAATAAAAATATGTATATTTAACCACACTTTCTTTGAAAAGCTAAAAAATCCTCACAAGTTATTAAAATTATTTGTGATTAGAAGAAAGTTATTTCTAATTTATGAACACAGAGTTGTCTACAGTGCATTTCAAAGGACATCTCTGTATTCTAAAAACCCAATTTACTGTTCTATAGATAAAAATCATCCAACTTGCAAATGCGTGTTGCATATGTAAACATTTATATCATAGTTTGTGTGCATGAAATTTTGTGTTTATTGTCACTTCATATATCCTTCCTAATCAGCGTCATTCACAAGGAACCTGGCAACATTTCCAGTGTCCATCATCTGACCAGCCTGTATATAAACTACAGATAAGTAAGATTTCTCTAAATCAACTATTGACCAAGTTTATCAGTTGTGACATAGGTAGAGCATTCCCTCAGAAAGTCCATTAACTTGGTTTTACTGTTGCCAAAGCCACAGTATTTACTGTAAGTTATTCCAATTTTCATGAGCTCAGGTAGTTCAGATGAACTCCAGGGGTATTGCATGCTATATTGTGACATACCAAGTGCATTAAACAGAACCAAGCAGGGTTCAGCTCAGTTCAGACTATATTCTCATCCTCACAGCAATGTGAAACACACAGTAATTGTCGCATGTCAAGTTCTATTGGTTGTCCAATCACTTAGCACCGTAAAACTGTGCCAGATTCATGTTAGCTTACTATTGTCAAAAAGGTTAATCTTTTATACCAAATTAAGTGATATTCCTCATAAGTGGCACTACTTAACCAAGTTCACTAGGATGGATAAATATTTAAAGGCTCCTGTATTAGAAACTAAGTGGCCTAATTTTTATTGATAGTCCCTAGTAGATGACAACTTCTGATATCAGACTACTTCTTTAAGCAAGTAAAATTGAACGTGAATGTCACTGAAACACTCTGGTTTGCATGCAACATTTTGTTGGGCTTACTCAAATTGACAGGTCATCAGGCAGGGAGAAGAAATTAAATTTTAGAAATAGACTTTACCCTTTTAAAAGTTTACCTCTACTCCTAGATCTTTTTTCTGAGACCACCAGCATTGGTAGAAACCTCTTATTCTTCTGGATGAAAAAGCCTGAATAGTTTCCTTCCGTGTAAGGCTCTACAAATACTGAATGGGGTTTCTTACTTCCAAGCAGAAAAAAAAGGGAGCCAGAATTGTTTAAAATGTATTTACAAAGTTTTAACAAGATATGGTAGAATTTACTGACATGAAATAGTTAGAGGAGGTGGGACTGTTATACTACTGAGAAAAAGGAAACAATAACGTCCCTTTTTTATAAAAATTAAAATTAAATGCATCTTACATAAAATAATGTTGATTAATGAGAGCTCTGAAGCTCTAATGGCAGCATATATTTCATTAATAAATTTATACTGGGAGATTAAATCTGCATTCACTCTTACAATATTTTTTACAAGGTGTCTTATAAAACTCTAAGTGTATTAAAAAACAATTGTAATAATAATTCTACATTTGGTTAATACATTTTTCTAGTACTATAATATTAAAAATATTGATCAATATTATATGAGCAGAAATATAACTTCAAAAGCATCACCTTTAGTTCAAAAGAGAAGGCTATACCAAAAAAAAACACGACACCCAACTCCCATTTTCTTCTGACAAATGGCAGAAACAGTATGTTGAAAATAAGGATGGTTTAGGGTATCTTGGAAGAGTTTGATAACCTGATTAACAGTACATTAAATCATCTTTCTTGCTGTGAAGAAATCAATGTTTACTTTTCAAGGAAAGAGTCTGCTTCACCATAAAACAAACAAACAAAAAAATTTGTGAAACAGTAGCCGTAATACATAGTGCCTTTGCTATGGAATTGTAACTTGTTCATTTTCCAAAGTTTATCTAGGTAGCTAAAACAAAACCAAACCCACAATAAAACAAAACAACAACAACAAAAAAACCCTCACACTATTAATTTTATAGTTAAAAATTCTCTTGCTTCTGTACCAAAAGCTACAGAAAATAATGAGGCACTAAGAAAATAAAATTATGGAATAATTGCAATAACATTGCAAAGAAGCACAACATATTTTGCCTTCATATTGATTGTGTAAATAAATTATATTAGCTTATAAAAGGTACTTGCATTTTTGGGGGGGAAAGATGGAGAATGAACTACATAACAATTCTATACCAAACAAATCAAGGTATTTGGTTGTTGACTGGAGCAATTCTCCTATGAAGAAAGAATGAGAGGGCTGTGACTGTTCAGTCTGGAGAAAAGAAGGCCTCAGGGAGACCTTTATTTCACTATGTGTAAGCCAGTCTTATGGCAAAGACACAGACACCTTTTGTCAAGGTATGTAGTAACAGTACAAAAGGCAACAGTTCTAATCTGTTTGTACTGGCCACAAGGAAGAAAATTTTTTAAGGTAAAGGTGGTCATCTGCTGCAGCAGGTTTCCCAGATTCCCAGTCCTGGAAGTGTTCAAGGTCAGATTGGACAGGTCTTTGAGCAACCTGGTCTAATGGTGGGTGTCCCTGCCCATGACAGGGGGTTGGAATTGGGTACTCTTTACAGGTCCATTACCTCTCCAACTATTGAACCACTCTCTGATTTCTTGTAGTAAAAATGTGGTTCATTTGATTTTCACATTTTTAGCTAAAGACTAAAAGAATATGAAAAGTGAACTTCCTTAAACAGAGTAACTTCACAGGGAATCTTTTCATGAGCTCACTGTAAAGAAAACAACAAGAGAATTTGTAATATATATAAGATTACACACGAGGCTCCAGAACTTGCAATGTTTTTGATCATTTAGTCCCAAAACATGATTAATTAAAAAAAAAAATCTACACATATTCTGTGTTAATTGGTATGTGAATCAGAGTTTTATTTTTCCTATTAATTAATTGTCAAAAATTGAAAATATGAGAAGAAATAATCAAGCTAAAACCTTTTATATCTCTTTATGTCTGTGGTGGGTTGACACTGGAAGACCACCCCACTCAACCCACCCACTCTCTTAGTCTTACACCTCAAAAAGGAGTGGAATAAATAAAATCAAAACGCTTGTGGTTCACAATAAACACAAGAAGATCACTTAGTGATTACCATCACAGAAAGAAAAATGAAAAAAATTGCATCTTGAAGAAAATTAATTTACTGCCTGTTAAAAGTAGAGTAGGATGCTGAGAAACGAGTCATAAAACTAAAACGTGTTTTCTTCTCCTTCTCTCATTCCCCCCCACCAAGCAACATAAGGGGACAGGGAAACCCCTGGATGATCAAGGTTGGAACAGACCTCTGCATAACATCTGGTACAGCACCTTCCTGCTCAGACAGGGCCGCCTGTAACTGGTTGCCCAAGATCATGTCCAGACATCTTTGAATATGTCCCATGATCGAGACTCCACAACCTTCCAGGAAACTTGTGCCAGAGTTCAGTCATCCTCACTGAAAAAAAAGTATTTCCTGATGTTCAGAGGAAATCTGTTTTAGATTTTGCACATTGACTCTGGTCACCACTGAAGAGAGAACCAGTCTTAGCCACGTCTGTATCTTCCTTTCAGGTATTTTCATATTCATATTCAGGTATGTATGATATATATCATACATCAATGAGAACACATGGAGTCTTCTTTTCAAGCTGAAAAGTCACAGTTTTCTGATCCTTTCTTTATGGATGAGATGTTCCAGTCCTTTTGTCATCTTTGTGACCCTTCATTGGGACTCTTTTCAACTTATCCATGTCCTTGCTGTTCTAGGGAGCCCTGAAGTAAACACAGTGCTCCAAATGCAGACTCATCAGTGCTAAGTAGAGGGGAAGGGTCACCTTCCTCAGCCTAGGGACAACACTCCTCCTACTGCAGCCAAGGATGCCATTGACCTTATTTGCCACAAGGACACACTGCTGGCTCATTTTATTTTTGGTGACCACCACAACCATTAGGTTCTTCCCTCTGCCATGCTTTTGTCCACCTGGGTGTCTCCCAGTATATGCCAGTGTATGAGTTGTTTCTTCCCCAGGTGTGAGACTGAGCTTCCCTTCCTGAACCTCAGGACCTGAGCACCCCACACAATGCAATTAAATATCTACATTTTATTTTACATATTATCAGAAATTTGCTTATTTGATAAGAGGAACCAGGAGCATGACTACAGTATAGCAGGGTAATTTTAGTACAAGTAACCAGGATGAATACTTACTTCTGTGCAAATACCTTTTAAATTTTGAAATAGTCAATTTTTTTCTAATTTAAGCTTTTCTTCAATATTTTATTTCATTCATAATGTTTTCTTTAAACATAACAAACTTAAGTATCTTAATTCATTCACCAAAACACACATGAAGTCCTGTGTTTTAAGATGTGAGCCACAGAATTACAAGTTTCTGTAACAGGAATTGTACCTACATCAGATATGTTAGGATGCTAAGATTTGCATTGGTCACAAATTTGACAGTATGTAACCTATGGGGAAACTTGGGAATAAGAATGTAAACTAATAATTTTATATTCTTTCTGCAGCTATGTAGTCTGTCTAAGCTCCTCTACTCTTGAAAAGAAAAAAAAACAAACAAAAACAAACAAACAAAAAAACATGAGTCTCCTGAACCTAGTCGAGTACAAATCATCTTTCCCTTCATAGTGTAGGGTAGCTAAATGGGTAGCTAAGTCAGCCTAGTTAGAAAGTATGAATAACCCACTCTACTCCCTTTTCCCTCAGCCTCAATTATTGGCAATTTATGTATCACTTATTTTCTCAAAATACACATTCTACAGTGGTGCAATACCTTATGTTACACAGCAACATGTAAACAAGTTGTTTGTGGAGCTGGCCACCTTAATTATCTTGTTTACAGTAAGACATTTATCAGCTTTTTCCTCACATAGCAACAGGAAGAAGCCTGAATCACCTCAGCCTCATTCAGCTACTAATATGGTACCAAGGATATGTTATATATTTAAGGGAATGTACAACAAATACGTAATTTATACATTGTCTGGAATTAGAAGTTATTATATTTTGGGTAGAAAAATAAGATGATCTATTTATTCAAGATGACTGTTTAAATTCTTTGCACTTGATAATAAATATCAATATTAGTATTAATAGCCTATAGGTTTCAACTGGTATTATATCACTCAATTACAGAATGTCTTAGGATGAATAATACTAAACAAAATTAAAATTACTTTGAAGTGAGACAGAAGCACCTGCAAAATTAGTCTGAAGCATTATCTGTACAGTTGTTTCTTTATTTTAGTATAATTTTATTCTTCCTTTCATACTGAATGAATATTTTAAAATAAATTTGGCTACTATACATTTTGATTGTGGATAATTCAACAGAATAAACCACAAGTTACATGTTCAACACTAAAAGTGCATTAGTGAAAAATAGAAAGCTAAAGATTAACCCCTAGGTTTTTAGCAAGCCATATGGATGAATGCATATGTGCTTAACGTGACATCTTATCCAGAATACTGACAGAAGAATCGCTGGGACAAGAAGCCACAACCTGAAGAGAGTTTATCACAGTCATTAATTGCTTCACCACAGTATTTTTTTTTGTTTGTTTTTTCCAAGATGGAAACACTGAGAGAAATAGACTTCATTGTTTGTTTACTGCATAAATTAAGTTCAAAACACCATCACAACCTTGCTGGTGATCTGGGAAGAAAAGTTAAATATTGATTTTACTGAAAGACTGAATGTCTCATGAATGCGGGTGTTTCACATGATAAAAGAACATCTCAACTCGAGGTTGCTGGTTCACAGCCAGATTACACCAGCTAGCACCCAAGTTTATCATTGTTTCATATTTCTAGAGTAAGACTCGTAATGAATACCCATGTCATAACAGAAAGATGTTCTAGTTGACAAACACATATTTTAACTTCCTGAGTATCCTTCCAATAAGCAGCAGAGGACAAGGAAGAATAAATATTGAACTCTCAACATTCTCCTTGACAAGGGTGAACTGTCTGTACAGAGACACTAAATTATCAACACATTTGTTATCCTGTTTTGTGAACAGCACAAGGAATAAAATGCTATCTTTGCAAGGCAAAAATAACCCCAAACTTGAACTTGTGAATTCTCATCCCTGTCAATGAGCTCAATTCCTGCAATTTAAAGTCAATTAGAAAAATTTACTCAAAAAAAAAAGTATTTATGCATAATTTCAAATAGTAAGAAGTTCAGATTTTGTATTATTAAAAAAAAAAAAGAAACACAAAGATAATGTAGTATTGCAATGATTATGTGGTTTAAAATTATGTTCTCTTTTAAGTTTAAACTTTAAAAGTTTTTATTTTCTACAACATGCAGTGGAACATACAAAACAGAAGAATGGAAAATTTCATTTTTTTTGTACATAAAAATAATTGTCAATTACATTGTGTGATTGGTGATGAATGTAAGCTTCAGATGTGCTGTGAACACCTTCAGAAAAAGTGTTGGGAGGAGTGGGTGTGGGAATTATGGTGTATGTTTATTTTTTGATTATTTTTTTTCCCCGGCAAATGCACAGAGCTAAATAATCAAATAACCATCTATACACAATTTATAGGCCAGGAAAATATGTTTGGATAATGTATTTGCCTGGAAGCATGTTCTCAGTCCACCAGTGTGCCTGTGTTCCAAGTAAACAAATGAATTTCAGGTCAGGCCTAGGAATCAGCAGCATTGCTGTTTTTAAGTGAAGAATGATATGCTGAAATCCCAGTTAGTTCACTTTTCTTCCTCTCAAAAATGTCACAAATATTTCAGTCCCAAATTTCACATCTTGATAGAGACTTCCATCTTTACATTCCTGAAGTTACAGCCTACTTTCTCAGTAGATCAGCTTAGTCTGACTATTGTTTTCTCACTAGGCAGCATCCTCAAAAGAATAGGTGAAGGAGGATTCAAAATAATTTTTCCAGGATGACTTTAAGCAATAGTGCTTCTGTTGACAACTAGCTAGGATGAAGAAGAGCTAAAGATTTTGCCTTTTATAAAAGTAAACTACTCTGAATTCTGGCAGCAGAAACCCATCACTACTTCTTTAAAATGGTTTAGTAGCCTTTTAGCACTGGACAAAGTGCCTTTTTTTCTCCCAGAGAATAGTTTTTGTTCATGAACTGGCTTAAGACCCTGCAAGACTAAGAAGATTGCAGTACTCTTCCCTTTATAAGACCTTTCTAAGAGGACAATTATAAACAGAGAAAGGACAAAACACTTCTTGGATCTGTAGTTTCTATGGAATTTAACCCATCATATAAATCCATAGATTTACACCACTAAATATCAAAAGTCATGCATTCATGATGGCGTCTTCAACACATTTAGCTTTTAGCAATGTTTATATTAGGTCTAAAGAGAGATTACAATTGTGCAAACTTATTACACCTATGGATAATTTGTTAATAACTAGTTAGACTAAAAAGTAGATGATTTCTAGCAGTTTTCTCAAATTCCTTTAATGTTACTGCATTTTTTTTTTCCTTTCTAATGTTTAAAAAAAAAGATTTAACATCTCTTCCTCAACACTGAGTTTTACTACTCCACTTTGGTACTGTTCCAGTGTAAGTTGGAGAGTGGGGGAGTGGAAGTTTCATGTGGGAAAGAACAGTAAACAAAAAAGTGAGGATTCCTGCTACATCACTAAAATCTTAGTCTAATTAAAGCGCAAAACATATATGGGGGGTGGGAAGACCTAAAGCAAATCATGAAAGGCAGATTAAATGCCAGAAGTTTGAGATGATAATGATGTCTGCTTCCAATCCTGAAGGACTTTCATCAAAAAAGGAAATTTGATACTATATAAGATGGTATATTTAAGTTCTCCACATGGAAATGTTTATGTCAATTTAATGGTTTCACCGAACAACAGGTGTATGAGCTTTCCAGCAACTGCAAAAGTCACAAAACAAGCATTCCATAAAAAAAAAAAAAAAAAAAAAAGGAAAAAGAAGTTTAGATTTCCAAGGATAAAGCTCAAGTGCTAGGTATCAAAATATCTTGATTATCCAGTATGTTATTTCCCAAAGGATGCTAAACTGAATATGCTCACTTGTCTCTTTGAAACCACCTTAACAACCATGAAACCATCTGGACACTTGCAAAGGTGGAACATATATGTGGGTTTTCCAATATACTGTACATCAATAATTTGAGCTCAAAGTGCTTTACCAACTCATTTTGCCAACATTTTTTTAGATCACAATATCTAAAGACTAGATGAGGGCCATGTAACAGAATGCTGTTGCAACAGAGATATTCAACAGTTGCCTAAGATTATATATAAACTTTGGATAATCTGATAAGTATTCATAATTGCACTTGTCACCAGATTTGTCATTAGGAAGAAATACTTTCCCAAAATCTGACTGTGTGTTTTAAGCATTTTGAATTTTCATCTGCACCATAACCTTCCTACAATTATCTGAGCACTTTTTCCAAGACAGGAGCATGTTACATTCGAGCTCTTCTACTAAGTACTAGAGTTGTCCTTTGTTTTGATTACTACTTTGTTACAGTTCAAAGTATTCAGTGGTCACTCATAACTCTGCTAGGCTGAGCATCTCTTGCATTCTTTCTTGTGGGACTTCAGGCCAGGATGAAAAAGAAAGGCCCATATGACACCTAAGATGTGATCAGAAACTCCAGAGGCTAGCTCATCACAAATTAAACAAGTCTTCTGAGGATTTCCCATGTTTTCTACTCTATATATCCTCCTTTGTCACATCTCTAAGTGACAGACTGTTTGAGAGAAACTCAAACAGTATTTTGTTACTGATCATGTTTCTACCCTAGTTAAGGCAGAAGTGTAAAGAAGAAGTTACTACAGAGGTCCTTGTCACTAGAACACTAATCTGTAAGAAAATAAAGCCTGTGGTTCATAAACACAGGACAGCTTTACTCATCCACAGTTTGTGAATCATTTTGCTGAAAGCTGACAACATAACCTGAGCAGAAACCTTTTCCCTTAATAGTTGCTGTAGCATACATGTTGCATTCCTAAGATACACAAATGGTTAGGTATACAGTTACAATTGGTACAGTACAAAGTCATAGTCAATTTTAAGTTTTTGTTTCTTTGTGTACAGTTTTGTTTGCTCCTAATTACTCCTGATGGTTCAACTGTCCACAACAGTAAAAAAAAAAATCATATGACACACACAATGTCAATTTTTTTAATAGGCTGCTCCACCTGAATGTATCTTACAAGTTTTCCTCCATGCATTGTGTTTTCTAGTGGCATAAACACACCTGAGAGAGAGATTTGCTTCAGGGAAAGCCTACTGAATTTACAAAGGGCATCTGGCACAACAGATGGTTTTCTCCACTCTAGAGATTAATATAGGGCATCATCCTGTGTTCCTTCTATATAATTATAAACAATTATCTGCCTGCCCCTCAATGACCACCTTAAACTTACCAGAACATTCACATAACACACCTAGTCTAATAGCAGAAACCTTCCATACTTTTCTTATTGAAATCCTGTATAAATCAGCTACTTCAATGATACATGTGTCTCGGTTTGAGGGGAAAGAACCAAGATGTTTACTCACAAGAGGGGGAGGGGACCTCCTCCTCGAATAATCACG
>JAWWEV010000083.1:73571909-73599659 GCA_035583235.1 Hafferia zeledoni | reverse complement strand
TCCAAAGCAAAAGGAAGTGAAAAACCTGTTGGTGCAGGTGATGGCTGTAGTCTGGTCGAGAGTGGTGGTCTCCTCCTATCAAGGTCCTGCTGCTCCTCCGGATCCAACAAGAGGTTCCAGATCTTCTTACCCACCACTTAGGTACACTCAGAGAGCACCCAGTCCCTCCCCCAGGGCGGGGACTCACACAATGGGTGATTAACTCTGTGAGTCAGGGGGACTCCCGAACTATTGATGGCCCATTAGCAGCCACGCCTCCCCCAGGCTGGGTGTGAAGGTGCTAACAACTCCCTGGGCAGCTGTGGCAGATGGTCCATTGTTTGTAGGAAATGAATAGAGGGGGTAGAATACACAGCCTTGATCACCCCCACACAGTGACAACTGGTCCCACCTGCTAAACTAGGACAACACCTTTGCCTTTACTTCAGTTAGACTGGTTTACCAGCAACATAGGAGACTGTCATGCAATAAGATTTAATATTTTGGTAAAAAGTGGAAAGTGAAACTAAACACAAACCTACACAACCTCAGCCTTCAGAGCTGCATATTTTTTACTTCCTTATCTTGCTTTCATTCAGAAGTTTCCAGGATATAATACAGTCCTCGAGCTAAAGATCCTCAATATGGTCCTATTTTGCAAATAGTACCGTCAAGCACAACTCTTATACTACAAGTCTGCTCCTCTAGCACTCCTGCATTCACCACCTCCAGGGTCTCCCCCTTACCTCTTCCCCTTCCTTTCTCCTGAACTACTTCTTATCTAAGTTTTCAGCCTTAGCGACTGGCATCTCACCCACCATCACCACTGGCAAACAGACCTTGGCTGCACTGTCCCAGGTGAGTTTTCCCTGAAATTTAACTCCCAGTTGTCCAAAGATCTTGCTCTTGGCCCCTCCAAGCCTGGCTGCCTCATCACAATCGGTCCATTGGTGCAACCAGGACCGCCAATGCTTCCCTACAGCAAACCTGGCAGCAAACCAAGTCCCCCAGCCCTGGCATTAGGGTGGGTCATATAAACTACAAGGTAGACCCCCACAGCATAGGCCTGTAAAGGACGGCACCACACAGACCAAAAGGAAAGAGTAAGAAAGACAAACAGGTTGACTTACAGGGCTTACCCACCTCCTCACAACCCCTTTCCTTGTCACTCCCTTCTCTCACCAACCAGGAGACAGACCCCCACAGCCACACCACAGCACAAGGACTGTCTCCTTCGTCCCCTGGCTGTCCTGTGCATGACTGTAGTGGTTTTAGCTAGGCCTCAAATTAGCAGGCTCAGAGAGTCTATGTGGATTGGGAGACAGCTATGACCTGACTGGGTAACCAAGGAAATATTTCATACCAGATGACGCAAACCAGGATATGTGTGCAGCAGTGGGAGGTGTTAGGTCAGTTCCACCATGCCTGAAGTTCAGAGAAGGACATGCTACAGCTCTTCTACTGTGCTAGGCCCCTGCTCCTGCTGCCACTGCTTGCATTTGGTTTTAATTCAGGGAAGTAGAAACATTTTGTTGTTACTCTTTCTGTATCTTGCAGGGTGTCTTTTAGAGTACTTACAGATCTAGAGTAATAGACTGTGTATTAACTGGGGAGTGGGAGGTTATCTCTTGTTATACATAACTTGTGTGTGCTATATTATAGTTTTCTCTTAATTTTCTCTTTTCTGTATAAATACATATAGTTAGTTTCAGCATAAACCTAGTTTGGAGGTGTTTTTCCCTCTCCCTCTTCTTCCCTTGGCTGGTTGGTTGGCAGGGGGAGGGAATCCTTTCTCTCTGTCTTGGACACTTGGCGTTTTGCCAGCTCAACCCAAGACAATGACGTGAGTGTCTCCTTCCTACGCTAACAGCAAAGTTGCAGAAGGTTCTACAGGAAGCCCTGGCCTTGACCTGTAGCCTCAGCCTCCAGTTCCAGCCCTGGCTCTGGCCGCCAGCCCATTCCAGAATGCATCTCACACTACAGAGGGAGCCTTGACAGGGATCTGAAGTGAAGTGTTTCATATCCAGTCCAACAGGAGAGGATTTACT
This sequence comes from Hafferia zeledoni, assembly GCA_035583235.1. Taxonomy (NCBI): domain Eukaryota; kingdom Metazoa; phylum Chordata; class Aves; order Passeriformes; family Thamnophilidae; genus Hafferia; species Hafferia zeledoni. The sequence goes on along the minus strand of JAWWEV010000083.1, from coordinate 73,597,632 downwards.
GGGGCACTCCTGGAGAGCCCAACCCTTGGCATGTCTGCAGGGGGCATTCAGTTGCAGTCAGTGGAAACATGCGAGAGATTATGTCCACATTTTGCTCTCTTTTTCAGTGGAATGGTGGCCATCAATTTGGGCATTACTTCCAACACATTTAAGGGAAGTAGTTTCCCTTAACTTGAAGCCACCCTGACATCAGTTTCTGTTATCATTAAATGCATCATGTTATCGATGAACACATCTATCAGAGTCTCGTAGGTTAAAAAGAGATGCTTCCTGTTGTTAAGCTGTACTTAAGTGCAATAATTTTCAACTTTATCCTCACTTGTCTCTAAGGAGAAAATCTTAGGGAGGCTGGCAAATTTGTTTGGTAAATATTTATCAATAGTGGAACAGATTTCCTCAGCCAGAAGAAAATAGTAATGACTAGTTCATCCCATGGTCTGCCCAGAAGGTTGATCATTATAAATTACTTTATTGATTGATGTCTCTTTTCAGCATCTTGTGCTTCAGTGAACTAAACAATCAACACATGTTAAATACAGGTCAGGGGGTCATTCACAGCAAAATATTACTGCTGAACAAGCATGTAGTTTCATCACAATGCACAGTTGGTTTCCATTTCAGTTTTCCTGGTGAATAAATTTTACTTTTTAAAGTCCTGGAGACCTGGGACTTTTTAGTTTTCAAACAGAAGCTTCTAGGTTGTGATTATATGGACACTGATTGTACAGTTGTAGGTATCTATATGTAGATGTAATTCCCATGGAGGTTACATCTTTGCATATAAAATATAATTCTCAGTCTGAATAATGCATAGGACAATAGGCTATTCACCTACTTATGATGAAATATAAATCATCCAGTATAATTCATTATGGATCTTTGAGCCCATATGTAGTTTGTTGAATCAAACTGTTTGAATGGAGAACTTCATGTTCCAGAGGCAACTGTAGAGGCAAAAGTCACATTAAATATATTTGTGGCATCATTGCAGCACGTGAAGTGTAGAAATAGATTTGCTTTTTCCCATGAATACCTTCAGTTTAAAAGTTTAAATTAAGGCACCTAGAAAATAGAGTTGAATTCTATTTTTTTTTTTTCTCACAGTACATTAAGAATATTTTGTAGGTAATTCTAGAACTATTCTTGAATCATGTGTTCTCTAATTGGTAAAACTGCCAATATTCAAAGAAAATTGTTTAAAAGTTTTCTGTTTTTTCTCTGAATAATTTTTAATATAAGTTACTAAATTGAGAAACCAATGCTGCATCATGAAAGAGAAGCATATCTATGCATACATGTTTCCAAAGCATCAAATTAAGACTTTGAGTGTTTTGTTGGTTGACTTAATCCATACTTAGTGGTATGAAATAAATGTAATATCTCTGATGACATGGATACATTAAAGATTGATTCATGTCTTGAAACTTCTAAGTTATTGTAGAAGATTTTCAACAGTGTTCTGGGCTTTCTGAATTTTATGAACTATATCTACAAAAACTGTGTTTACAGCTGTTCTCCAAAAGCATAATAGCTCTAGGACTATTTTCTTCCTGAGAAGAGAATGAGAGAAAGAGGGAAGAAATGTCCATTAATATAAAATAATAACATGTAGATTCGTCAGAAAATATAATATGGATTGAAAGATGGTGTTACATTCATTTGGTCCTTGTCGAGATAAACATTCCTATGTCTGGTTTATGTTAAAGAATCAATTTTTTTGTTTGAGAAAGAGTTATAAGATCAAACAACAGTAAAATTGTGAGCCTCCATTACATCTTGCTTTCTGTTTCCTAAGAAAGGAAATTTATGAGGAGATTTTTTTTTTTTAATTTGTCAAAAACTTGTTTAATATTGTTTACTGGTTTTTGTTATTTAAAATTGTGAGTAGTGCACAGTGGAAGGCACAAGGAGCAACCCCTGTGTCCATGATGACAAAAAGACACTGAAAATACTTCAGTTGTACAAAATCAAAAAAAAATAAATTACTGCTGGCCTCACTACTTGAAAAGATAATGAAATAAGAATAATTAAAAGCCATGGAAATTATTATGACAACATATCATCTGACATATGCTACATTAGCCAAAATTTATATGCTGCTTTATACCAGAACAATTTTGCTGGCTCAGAGGAAATAATCAGCCTGATTCTTCGAATTTTGGAGGCAAATGATGTTTAGGATATGATTTAAGAAAATTATGTTTATGACAATTAGTGACTTACTTAAGTAATTTAATCAATGACTTTTTGGGGGGGAGGGGCAGGGAAATTAAATGTCTATCATATGCTGGGTTTATGTGAAATAAAACCAGGAGTGGTGGATCTACTGATTATTTGGCTGATTGAGACCTCTAAAGGAAATTCCGTAGTGACTCAGTCGTGCATACATACATATCTATAATGAAAAAGAGATTTCAAAGAATGTTGTATACAACAACAGACATATTGTTTATTTAGGTTCAATATAGTAGTAAGACAGAATTACTTGTTCAATAGGTTATAGTTTTGCATACTGCAGTTCTCTTAAACCTCCATAATGTGATGTGACTGTGTATCAGTACTAAGACAGGATGACAGAAGATTTTATAAAGTTGTAGAGTGGATCCCCAATGTAAGAGCTGATTCTGAGTTAAACAAAGTCCTACTGTAATCCTTCATCTGTTTTCATATTGATACACTGACAAAAATCTTCAGTTACTTACAGAAGCATATATAAAAATAAAATAATTTAAATTTTATTTTTTAAATAGAACATTGAAGTCTCCTAGTTCAACCACTAGCTACAGTTTTGAACATAGCTTATTTTTATCTCCTAAAGATTCTGCTTCAATGTCCATAAAACTTCACATACTGTACTTCCAGATACATATTATCATTACTGAGAGTAGGGCACCCTGTGTTATGTTCAATTTTCCTAGTAGTAGATACATATTGAGAAAGTGCAGAAGTGCAGCTAAATCCAGAGTGGGTAACACATCATCTACAGTAAAAGCATGCTATAGGGTGACCTAACGGGATTTAATTTCATACCAAAGTCAAAGGTTTATGGAAATATGTGGAAACTGAACAAATTCATTACTAAAGTAAATGCTTTTTCAAAAGGCAGAACAGCATATTCTGCCCACATGAAGTATTTATGTAATCAAAGTATAAAGCACCCATCACTAGATAGAGCTAGAAGCTCATCATCTAAAAAAAAAAAAAAAAAACAAACCCAAAATGAAACAAAAATGCCCACAACCAAATAAATTGAAACCAAAACAAAAAACCCAAACTCTTCAACATTCTTACCCCATCCCAAAACTCCCAAGAAATTTCCAATTGCTACAGTCTGCCATGTTCTTCCTTTCCTAATAAAGGATAATATCTATTTTCTGCCCTAACCAATCTGCCCCACATCTCCTGCAAAAGGAAAAAAAGAAAAAGAAGTCCTGGACATTGATATTTGTGTTATTGGCATAAGGTAATAAAGAGCTACTGATCACATTGCTGCAATTTTACTAGTTGAAATATGTGTGTGTATATATATGTGTGTGTGTGTACTGATGTACAATAATGCATAGAGTTAATGGAAAAATATCCAAGACTGAATGCCTTGAACATCATCTAAGATTACCTGAAGCTGCTTTGAATTTACTGTGTCTCAAAATATGGTAGGGACCTTGCAAGTAGGTTTCCCTCTAAGATGTTTACTCTTGATTTCATTTAAAAAAGATACTTTCAAATGTTGGTTCCCCATACAGTATTAAGAAGGTATAGCCTATTATGTCTTGGGTTGAGCTGGTAAAATGCCAACTGCCCAACACAGAGTCAGTTTCCCTCCCCTTCCCAGCTGAGAAGAAGGGAGAAAGGGAAAAAATGGGAAACAAACTTAAACTAACTATATATATATTTATACAGAAAAGAGAAAATTAAAAGCAAACTACAATATAATGCACACTTACACAAGTTAGAAATAACAAGAAATAACTTCCCACTCCCTAGTGAACACAAATTCTACTGTTTTAACTACAAATCATTTCAGAGAACTCAATTTCCCAGAGACAAACAAGCAGAGAGAAAGATTAAGAACAGACATTTTACTTCCCTAAGATAACATGGTGCTAAGGCAGTGCTCTGGGCCTGGGCCTCCCATCCTTCTTTGGACAGCATGGTGCATCCTTCTGCCACCACAGCTACAAAGGAACTGACCAAGCCACTCCCACACTGGCTCTTTCCCTTTGAGATCATGTCGGAATATGGTATGGAATACTATTGGCTAGAAGAAGTCAGCTGTCAGCTGGCTCAGCCCAGCTCAAGTCAGCCGACAGTCCCAGGCCTAGTCTGAAATCTAAAGCCTAAATTTAGGCCTACTTAGCTAAACCCATAACATATTATAAGTTAAATTACAAAAATATGAAGTATATGTTTGGGCAGTCTGGTTCTATAAAATGTGCTAGTAGCAGGAATTGTCAGAACAGCGTGTTGGTATTTCCACTTGAAGTTTGCAACATTAATTTCAGAATGGTCCCTACATATATATCAGTAGAGTTACATTCCATAGAACTGTGAAGTATCAGTGACTCTTAGGAAGCCAGGAAGAGCAAAACACTATGATATAATTTGAGTAGTTTTCAGAAGTCACTGAAATCTATGTAATCTTATGAAAAAATGTACTTTTAGAACTAAAATTTATAGGATTTTAAGGAATATAACATATTTTATTTTCTTTCTGGTATACATAATTTCCATAGGCTACAAAATACTCATACTGTAGTTGTTAAGTATTCTGGGCCACAAAGAGCTACTACTTACTGATTACTGCACAGCATCAAGAACAAAACTAGTGTTTCACTCTCTTCAAGGAAAAGATTTATCATAGTAATTTTTAATAGTTAATTGTTTTCACCTTTAACATCTTGTCTAAAGGTGAATTTGAAGGTGTTTTGGTGTGGTTTGGTGGTTTGTTTGTTTGTTTCCTTGTTCAATTTTCTGTTTAATATCTGATAACTGAAGGGAAGGAAAAAAACCTTTCAGAGTCTCATATCCTAAATCAGTTACAAAAAGTTCTGAGGGAAAAAAAGGAAAGTGTATAAATAATTAAGGTGTTACTATAGCTTTGTTCCTGCTTAAGCACATTAATTCTTGGTGTTACAGATCTGTCAGAGAAGGACAATGAGTTACTTCTCACTATCATCTGTTCTGCAGAACTTTGTCACTTACTTTATATTCCATAGAACAGCGTAAATAGTCTCTGATCAAAGCAAGATTTGTCCATGCCTTGTTCCAGAGCCAAACAATCAGTATTTTGCAAAATAACAACATTTTTGGCTCAGTTCAATATTTTGAAGTTCAAGTAAACCCAAAAATTTAAAGAGCTTTTCTTCAAACTGTATTGTGTGTTTTAATGGCATTTTGTTGCATGCTGCACAGCAAAGCCTTTCTTCTATCTCACAGCATTAAAGCCAATTATGTGAAAAAATTATTTTTAATATCAGGGAAAATAATATTTTGTTATTAGGATCCTGGCATCTGCTGATCTGCTGGTCTGCATTTCTTGGTGATACCTTTCTCATAACTTGTCCCCTCAAGTGACTTCACAACCAAAACCCCTTTTTCTTTTATGGAGCTCAGGCAACATGTTTGGTTCTACATGATTATATTGTTAAAAATTGCAAATTCACTATAACAGGTAAATATACATCTGTGTGGAATACAGACAGCAAAGGATAAGCTTAATGTAAGTATATGTAGAAATATATGCACACATAGCAGAAGTATAAATATAGAAGCATATAATAGACATATATCATAGAATGGCTGGGGTTGGAAGGGACACTAAAGATCATTTTGTTCCAACCCCCCTATTATGGACAGGAATGCCATCACATATACATATATATGTTTAGTTTTCACCCATGGATTTTATGCAAGTAAGAGAAAGCTGCAGGCTGCTGCTTCAATGCAATTCCATTTGCTAAGTTATTTTTTCCCACAAAAATTAAAAAAAAAGAGCAAGAGATCTTGTTTTACATTACATTATGATGTGTATTTTAGACTACATAGTTATTATTTCTCCTTAAAATGTTTTGACAGTATGTACATGAATTGCTTATATAAAATTCTCTACTTCTAGTCATGTGAATTATTCCCTTCATGTATTATAGAAAACATCAAATAGGAAAAAAAAGTTAAGTACTTCTTATTTGAGTACATGACTGAAGAACTGTTTTTTTATTTTTAAACATACATCAGAGATAAATTATTTATTCATGATTAACAGAGCACCCCAGACTGTTGCAGGTTTCATTAACTGAAGTTTGAGTAACTTCTCTTTACCATAATAATACTTTACATTTACACAACAGTTTTCATTCAAAAGGATTTCAAAGTGCTTTGCATAGTGTGTTTGTATAAGGGATAAATTAACCAACCAGCAAATTAGAGTTACCTCTGGAGTGAAGCTCTGCAGAAACTTTGTGCCAAGAATCTTATATAGCATTAATTATATAATTTAAATAAAATTTAATAGATTTCAAAGAAACAGAGCATACAATAGAATTAAACTGTGTTTTATAGAGGAGAAAAGAATCTTACTGCTGGGACACAACTCCAACAAATAAGCAGTCTCTGTTACTTGCTTCAGTCACACACTGTCTATCAGCTTCCATCAATTTGGTCCGATTTAGGCCTTACATAATGTCATAGGATCATAGAATATTCTGAGTTGGAAAGGGCTCACAAGGATCATGGAAGTCCAACTCCTGGCTCTGCACAGGACATCCCCAAGAATCACACCATGTGTCTGAATGTGTTGTTCAAGTGCTTTTTGAACTCTGTGAGACTTGGTGCTGTAACCACTTCCCTGAGGAGATTGTTGCAGTGCTCAGCCACCCTTTGGATGAAGAACTTTTTTCTAATATCCAACCTAAACCTCCCTGGACTCAGCTTCATGCCATTTGCTTGAGTCTGTCACTGGTCATAACAGTGAAGAGATCAGTACTTGGCCCTCTGCTTTGCCTCACAAGAAACTTGTAGACCAGAGTAAGGCTCCCTTCAGTCTCCCCCAGGCTGAACAGACCAGGTGACCTCACCCATTCCTCCTTTGGCTTCCCCTAAAGGCGCTTCATCATTGTCACTGTCCTCCTTTGGACATTCTCTAATAGCTTAATTTCTTTCTTATATTGTGGTGTTCAAAACTGCACGCAATATTCAAGGTGAGGCAGTACCAGTGCAGAGCAAAGCAGGACTATCACCTCCCTTGACCAGCTGTCAATGCTTTGCCTGTTGGACTAGTACTACAATAATAATAACACCAGCTCAGCTTTATTGACTCTTCTTTGTCACAGTTAATTACTTGAAATGCAAACCTGTAATAGGTAACTGTCTCCACCTTTTAGCAATGAAAGACCCTTTTCCACTGGCAGTAAGCTAATTTCTGTGATGCTGAATTTACAATGTGCTAATAATGTACATAATGAAGACCATCTTCTATGGCTCTGAAGTATCAGTTATGGATCTCAGAAATAACACTTATACCAGTTTTTGACAATTTCTGTTATATTACATTAACCTGAAACCAAGACTGCTTTCCTGCCTATGCAGAACAGGAAACAATGTCTTGAGATCCTAGTTGGAATTTACCAACATGGGAATTTTTTCTTTCAATGTTGGCAAGAATAATGCAATTCTTCCGAACTGTAACAGGTGAACAATTATTTTGCTTGGCCTCACCTCAGCATGCTACTGCAGTATGTGCGACCGCCTTGCTATACTTTGCAACAAATCCCTCTCTTTTTCTTAGTCTGCATTTGGTTATTGTATAACTATTCATGCCAAGGAATCCCACCAGAAATAATAAAAAAACTTACAGTAGAAACAGTACTGTTTTCACTTACAGTGGTTCAGTGAATTTATAGGAATTACTAAACACATAATAGGCAGAACAAAGTATACTGGAATTTGGTCTACCATAACTTCAGTGTAGCTGCTCACTCACATAAGCAAATGTTTGCAGAATTGGAACTGCCTTTCTCATAATTGGTGGAATAGAGTTATCCAAAAATCCTGGGGACATACTTAGCCCTTCTGAAAACAAGGTGTTTAAGTGAAGATTATGTCAGTTCTATATAGTTTAGGTTCTCGTAAATACAATATAACAGTACCTAACAGGATTTTTTTTGTTTGTTTGTTTTCTTTTTTAGTGCTAGCTACACTCTTGGTCACAGTTACTGGAACAAGTAAACTAGCTTTTTGGGCATAAGTGGTTCTTCATATTCAGTCAGATCAGGCTGTTAACATGGTTTAGTAATCCCAGAGATTACTTCAAAGTTGTTGACCATGTTCCCTGTTTCCTCTGCTTTTTGGGACACAAGGTAACTTCAAAACATAACCATCTAACTGCCAGCAAAAAATCTATCATGTCTTAATTATATGCAATAAAACCCCAAAGCAAACAGAACTTTCTCCAACAAAAAAAGAAACAGAGATATTTTAAGTTGTTCTGTATTATTAAAATGCTCTAAACCCAGAATAAATTAATTCAAGCAGAACTTGGTTTTGGTAACAAGTCTAGTAACTAGCTTTATATTTTTTTTAATTGCAGCTTGCTGTGTGATATCATAGGAGGAAAGAGCCCCCTAATGGCAAGGAAAACGAAAATAAATTTCACATTCTGTGAACTCAAGCTGGAAAGGAATGCAACATTAATTTCAAAAAGATCAAATTAATCATTTTGAGAAAAAGGTGATACAACTGAATCAGTTTAAAATGTAAAAAGTCCAGATTAACAACATTCAAGACTTCAAAGAAAATGCATAGTTTGTAGTATGTAAACTTTTAAATCTTTCTGATTTGAGGGTTTTTTCATCTATTTTTTTCCCCTGAATCTGATAAAAGAAAATGTTTACAATCTTTCATGTGGAAATGAATAACATATCTTATAACCTTAACTAATTATTTGGGTTTCTGATTTTTTTTTTTTTAATGTTTAGAAAAAAATAAAACAAAGGTTCAAATGTAATATTCCCTTTTCAAAAAGAAACACTTTTCAGCTTTATTTGGTGTTCCATGGTTAGGATGTAAACTGACTACTAACAGGTAATAATCTGGAGGGAACCATATTGCTGACTTTGAAATCACAGGATTAGCATGATTTTATTTCCAATCACAAGATTATAAGGTATACTTAAAAAGCACAGGGATAGTTAACAAGGCTTTTCAGAGAGAAAAGAAAGAGATAATAAGAGCTGTAAGAAAGCTTTTGAACATACATAAGGGATTATTTTTTGCAAGACAAACTGCACATGAAGTCAGGCCTTAAGCTTTGAAGGAATCCAAAGTGAATTAAGCATCCAATTATCTTAGCTTCTTTTAAAATATTGTCTATATTAGGTAGCTTTAACTCTTGATATCCACGTCTTTGTCTTATTGTTAAAATTTTAAGTCAGGTAATTAAAATGTAAAGAGTTTCTCTCCATTATTTATGGTCAGATTGTGCACTCTGACTCCATAGTCAATGTATGCAGTCCTCACCTTTGGCAGTATTTTATAAAGTAAAATACTACTCAATGAAAGCTATGGTGGCAAAATGTGCCCCCAAGAGAATTACTTGCTACCTGCAAAGAATTTCAGAAAGAAACACTGAAATTGCTGACCTGGATCAATTGTGCATGTAAGAAACAATATAAGCATTATTCATAGAGAAAATATAAAGAAATAATACAGCACACATGCTGTAGTTTAAGTAACCCTTTTAGTTTTGACTCATCAGTTTAGTTCTTGTTTTTGCCAGTGCTTATTCATATGATACATTACAGAAGATGATGCTTTCTCTTAAGCATTACATATGTTTTTCATGTGGTCACTTAGACACTTGTTCCAATTACTGTTATTAAAAAAAAAAAAATCCCTATATGTCTAAGGTTCTCAATATTTATAATGTCTTCTTTTTACAAATTATAAATAATCATTTTGGTAACTCCACATTTGAATCTTGAGAAGTCATTATTTAAGTATGGTGTGTTATAGACATTTATTAAAAATTTCTTGGTGAAGGAAGAGAAGGAAGTGCTTTTCTGGATTTGTGGTGCTTTTGTCATTGGATAAATTGGATTACAGCTAGATACACAATCTAGCAGCAAGTTCTTGCTATAGGCAGTTTCATAGTTGGATAAAGCATTGCAATGTTGTACTTAGCTGGGTGCAAGTCTACTTAAATGCTTGCATTAATAGACCAATACCTCTACTTCACTCAGAGGGAGTAATCACAATAGCTGGTATAAGAAAAATTCTTCAATCTGGAGCAAGGAGCAGAGTGCACAAACTGATGAGGAAGGTGGTGCAGATTATCACATCTGTTAGGAGTGTGCTAATAATGAAGTGACAATGCTGTCTTAGCATTATACTCCCTTGGCCTGTAAACCTTGAGTCCATCAACCTTCTACTTCATAACCAAAAAGCAAGGTTATTTCAATTTTAGCCTATCACCTTCAAAATCACAGCAGTGTATCACCGCAAAACCACTTATAGCATAGCTGAAGTAAATATATAGAAAGTTTTTGTAGAGCCAGGCATTTAGGAGACAGTAGTGTCAATGTCACATCAAAACAAGCAATCTATCCATGGGATGGTTGCCTCCGATATGCAGCACAGTGAAACAGGACATCCTAGGTTTCATATTTCAGGTCATATGCCTTGATCTTTGCTTAGCAGGCAGCATGCTAGTAATAACTGCTATATCTATTTAAAAAAAAAAATGAAATGGCAGTTAAATGCATACTATTTGAGGGAGATCTTACTTGCTCAGCTATGGCAAGCTTGCAGTCAAAAGACAGATACTATTTCAAACTACTGACAAGCACTGAGAAATCCTTCAGATAAATGCTCTCTCTATCTGACTTCAGAACACGTACATTAATGAATTAATTATATGTGAGAGCTTGTGTGCCATTATTACTCCAGACTGCTTAGGACATATGGGACAAGTGACACTAAAACATCATCCAAGAAGTTAGACATAATCTTTCTGGTTGTTTCATTCCCATTCACTTGAAGGGTTAAGCATGATAAATACATTGCACAAAACATGTCTTGCTGCTAATTGTCTTCTGGTGTACATAGTATTTGATACATATAATCTCTGAGTGAAAGAAATGCAAGTGCAAAAAATGCATTCTGTGAACAGATGCCAAAGCTTGTATTTAACATGCATGATACAAAAGAATAAGTCTTTCTTTTATTTTTTTTTTTAGCTGCTCAGAAAAGCAAATGATAATTTCCTTACCTGAGAGATTAAACTCTGTACATCATCAGTATTACGTGAGCTAAGGGGGGAGGATGAATTTTTGTCTTCCGTAGAAAGCCTTTCTTCAGAGATGCAGAACATGAGAGATGTAATTGTAAGTAAAATGAACTATTCCAATGTCCAGTCTGTTATCAGTTGCACTGGCTTAGAGCTGGCATCCTCTTGCAAATGAAAAAAAAATGTAGCTCAGCAAGTTCTCTACTGAAGGAGCTCAATATCAGTGTTATCAGGCACCAGCAGTCACATACTGATGCTACAGTGTATACAGTCTCCCTCTACTGCACGCTTTCTCGCTTGCTCTCCCTCTCTCTCACTCTGACGTTTACTCAGCTCTGAATCTGAGCTCCTTCTGCTGCTGTATAATCAATCTAGCCTGTCTGAATCTAATAGGCCTCTATTTAACCAGCCAATCAATAGCACAGATTCCGCTGCTACTCCCTGGGGTCTTTTCCAGGAGTGGTACAAACAATAAGATTTTGGACAGCAGTTTAACGAAGTATTTTTCATTATTTTATCTCCCTTAAAGAGAAATTGTTTAGGAGAGCCCAGGTTCATAGCTATCTTTCTCTGTGGTTTTTTGGTTTGGTTTGGTTTGGTTTGGTTTTTTTTTTTTTGTTTTTTGTTTTTTGGTTTTTTTTTTGTTTTGTGTGGGTTTTTTTTTTTTTTTTTTTTTTTGTGAGAGTTATATAAACCTGCACATTGCACTGCACTAACATTCTGAGCACCTTTTTTTTTTACCCATTCTGCGTGTTTTAGAATGTATATTAAAAAAGAAAGAAAAGGAAAGAAAAGAAACACACATACACACTCCCCCTGCATGGCAAGCCTCAGGCTTTGTGTTCTGCAAAATCCAGTAGTGTGTTTTGTAACCTGGAATTGTTTACAGCAATTGTGGAAACCATGCGCAAACCAAGAATCAGGAGAACTGTGCTTCACAGACTGTGCTTCGAATCCCTAGCAGCTTGAACTCACTTTTTTGCTACACTATTTATATTTCTTCTTGTGTGCTTTGGGATGGAGAGAGGTGGTGGTGGTTTTGTTTCTTTCTTTGTGCGTTTGCTTCTTTGTTGTTTGTTTGTGTTTTGTTTGGGGATTTTTTAAGAATTTAAATGGGAACACCATAGATTCAGATACAGGAGTTACTGGACATAAAATATCTATTCAGCAGATTCACATGGGACAGTTTTTTTCCACTAAAACAGTGGTCAGAATTAAGTGACAACAACAAAGATTTGAAGTATGCTGCAAGTATACCTTATCTTGCACTGTAGTATGCTCAAGACAAGCTTTCACATATGCAAGAAATAGACCGGTCTTTAGTAGGTACAAACAAAATTTCAGGAAGGATATTGTGCAAAGCAAATATTTCTATTGCAACAAACTGACATTCTTTCCGCCATTTTTTTAAATGTAATTTTATTTTATGATTCAAGGACACTAAATCATAAGAACATTGATTTGAGACTTATTAATTCCATTTGAAGTTGAAAATTATGAACCAAATTTCATGCTCAAGCAAACTGTGGGGAAATACCTACCATACTCCTAAGTCCAGAGGGTAGGTTACATCAGTCACAGGTGCTTCCACATGGCAGCATACTGACACTATTGTATTTCTGTTCATAATTCAAAACAGCAAAGGTAACCAAAGAACAATATCAGTCCAGTGCACTAGGTGGTTTTCTAGACAACATGCTTTCCAATTTTTGGTGGTTCCCTCATGTATGATTTTGGCAGAAATTCATCTGAATCCAGAAACAAAATGAGAGATTTGATTTTATACCTCTTCGGTGTTTAGATTGTCCATCAGTCAAAGGATTTCTCAGTACATTTACTGCATTAAGGCCTTGTACCGGACATCCTGTCTTGAGAACGGAGCTTGCAGTCCAACTGTTTATTGCATGGTTAAAATTTCCTCCTTAGAGGGTTAAAAAAGGTCAGACCTTTTACTGAAGTATGAGCACTGTAGTCTAACATCAGAGTCTGAACATCAGCATAAGCAAGTAGATGTACTGATAAGTAAGTTTTCACATGACAACTTTGTTGATAGGGATTTCTACTTGATTCATGGGATTTCTTGTGGAATCTCTTAGGAGTGGTCAAAAAGGGTTACTTGTTTCCAAAAAATCTCCCATTAAACACATTTACAGAGTCATATCATGCAGTTTATGCCTATGTAGAAATACAGGCTTCTTGGATAAACGTGGCTACTAAGTCATCGATTTTATGTCATTAGTGTCTTGAAAATTCTAGTCAAAAGCTAAAAGGGAAAGACAACAGGAAGAAAAAGACCAGCTATGAAGCTGTAGTTAGCAACATGAGAAGGAAATATACAGTATGAATTAACAGGGGTGCGTACCTACAAGCCTATTCAGAGATACAGAGATATCAAAAAAAAATTCTGTTTACTCTGAGTGTTTATACAAGAATATGTGTATGGTCATGTGATGGCAGAAAATAACAACACATTTATGCACTTGAATCTTTTTCAACAAACATACAAAAAAAAAACAACAGGAAACAACCAATAAAGTCACAGTATCCACAGCAATTTTAACTCATCCATACTTCATGTGAAATATCACACTATCAACTAACATTCTCTGATTTCCCAGTTGCATATGGAATATCTCATTAAATGCAGACTACAGAGCCCATTTAACAGATGTCTCAGGTGTTTTGAGTGGTTTGCATCAGCTAAGTGAAGTTCATGAAGTTCAGTAGACTTTCCTACATCAACCTGCACAAATCCTGTTCATGGAGAAGACCATTTCTCTCTTCCATGCTGTTATACCTTTTATTTTTTGTAACAAGGAGAATCACATACCATCTCCTCACATTTTGTAATGTTACCTCTGTCATAACACCCACCAGCACAGCACAGACTAATATGGAACATGCCAACAAATTCCCTTAAAGCAGCAGCTCACGCTAATGTATGAGCTGCTCAAGCCCTAAGCCTGGAAACCCATAGTGCAGGTGTGGAGTATCAAGATGCACTATGTAGAATGCAATGTTTTCCTCAAGGCTCCCAACACACGTGGGAGGAGCACTGTTGTATGTACCAAAGTGGAAGGACCTCACTTTCCAAGTACCCTTCCAATATTTGTTTTCCTGACTTATTTCTGTATCTATTCTAATCTACCCCATGCAAACCAAACAGTAGTTACATATGAGGTACTATTACAAAATTGTGAACTGTACAGTTTGATACTTTAGTGTTTGGTTTTTGCTCTTCAGCTGAAGGCAGGACTGTCAGGGTCACAATTTTAAAAAGACAATCACTGTGAATCTCAGCAACTGGCCTTTTAGGCAAACAGTGGAATAATCATTGAAAAACTATTTATTGAAATTTTAATTGTATTTTGAGAATACAAATTTTGGCACATTATCTGCAATTATCTGTAGGGTAGCTGTAGATTCTGCATATGATGCATAGAACTTGTGTTCATATTGAATATACATGGAAATATTTCCTTGGCCTTCAGGTCTGTAGTGAAATATGATAAATTATTTCAAGAATGTATTGATAAAAGATATCACAGCATGATGATTTAGGACTGCACTAATGTATCTTCAGTGGTCAAAATATATGGTTGCTATCTAGATAAACATATGTTTAATACTACAGGGATTAATGTTGAGACTGTTTAAGCCTGAAACATTGAAACATTGAGCAAAACAATGGTAAAGTAATTTAGAATAAAAGGCATGCTGTATAAATTCTCTTTTTTCTTTTTTTTTTCCCTTGATCTCTCAGCACTGTGTTTTTATATGTTATTAAGTTTAGTTCTATATGAGAAATTGTTCGGGTTTTTCTCACTAATTCAGATTTAATTAACAAAGAGGAAATATATTAGTTATTATTCAAACAACAACCAAGATAGTTCTTCTGTATCCAAATCATCAAAGGAAAGCCTGAATGTGCAGCTCTGTGAGACTATATCGTGTGAACATTTAACAATGTAATAGCAGATATGCCTATTCATACTGATGCCTTTAATAGATTCCCTCAATGAAAATAAAAAGGGTTCTACGTTTTACACCTTTCCCAGTAAAGACTGAATTAAATGGGCTTTCTACATTGAACCTAAACACTGGTTCTATTAATTGTACTATTGCTGAGTATTTGATTTAAGTTTCAAGTCCTGCCAAATCTTAACACATACTTAAAATTCTCAGGCTATTCACATGCTTGAAATTAAGTGCTGCATACTCAACTAATCAATGTAAAAACCTAAAACATTATTTGGTTTTAATGGTGCTTAAGAAGAGTCTTTTTCCACAAGTGGGGGACACAACTTCGTTTAAAATTTGTTTTAAATACTTGAATGTAAATACAAGAGTACTGAGGATAGGTTTTGTCAATTTTATTTCATTTTTCCTTAGAAAATTCCCTTTCAGATCTGGAAGGGCATGTTTAGGAAAGAAGCCATGATACAAGTTTCAGAGGTAAGAAAGATCATGATGCTTAGTTTCTTATGTTTTATAGAGTATTTCTCATTATTTTTTAGTGATTCCAAGCAATAGGACAAGAGACAATGGGCAGAAACTGATGCACAATAAGTTCCAGATGTACATGAGGAAGAACTTCTTTACTGTGCAGGTGACTGTGCACTGGAATAGGTTGCCCAAAGAGGTTGTAGAGTCTCTCTCCCAGGAGATATTCAAGAACTGTCTGGACACAATACTCATTTCAATTTTGATAAACACGCTGGAGAATAAGAAAAGGCATATCACCATTTATGAAGGACTTTACAATCATGTATAAGAACTTGATATAACTGAATATATGTCCATATATGTCCATAAAACAAAACATACCATATTTTCTATTTGAATGCTTTGCTGAACTTCAGGTTGAATATTGTTATAAAAATGCAAACCAATAGAAATTAAATTAATTATTATCATCACTGTTAATGTATTTATTATTATAATGTTTCTAGGTCATACAAATAATTCTCTAGAAAAGATTGAAAAACAAAATGTGTAGCATTTCTAGGACTGCATTTATCTTCTGTTTCTCCATGCAAAGGTGATCCACTCCAAATTTATAAATTTTTTTCTTGGAATTTACCAGATCTACTCTAACTTTGTGTCTGTCTATGATCTATTTAATGTAATAGGAATTGATCTTTTGTATAGTCTTCAGAACCTTCAAAAGACCACACTGATGTTAGTGAAGGAAGTGTCAAAGCCAGCTCACATCCATAGACCTAAAAGTTTTTCTCCCTCAGAATATCATGGCCACATCTAAGCTACTACTTGGGATGTTTGTGATAATTTCTGAATGTTGCATAAGCCTCGTATGGAAAAGTTAGTCCAGGTCAAAACTTTCTTAGACATTAAAAATTACAGGCAATTACTGAATTCTTATATGCAAAATTCCTGTGTCCCAGTACAATAAAATAAATTTCTATGAGCTTTTCAGTAAAACACAGAAAAAGTAATGACGGAATTTAAAAATAAGAGGATCTTCATGAAAATTCACAGTTGCCGTAGGGCCTGTAGCCTCAGAAATTAAACATTTGCATGTAGACCCAATTCTCATTGAAAGCCGTTTCTGTTCCCTAAAACATTGACTGAAGTCTGAAAGTGATTTCAGTAGACTATATTCATTACTAAGATACTTTTAGTCCAGCA
This sequence comes from Hafferia zeledoni, assembly GCA_035583235.1. Lineage (NCBI taxonomy): Eukaryota > Metazoa > Chordata > Aves > Passeriformes > Thamnophilidae > Hafferia > Hafferia zeledoni. The sequence continues at coordinate 73,580,702 of JAWWEV010000083.1, read as the reverse complement.
GTATGACATTCAGCCACTGACTGCAGGTCCCAGCAGGACAGCTGTTTTTTGTTTGTTACTTTTTTTTTTTTTTTAAGTTCAGAATGTTGTTAAAGGGCAAAAGGGAAATGTTCTCTCCCTGTGTCAGTCTTTGTCCCATCTCTTGTCATCCTATTCCTCTACTTTAGAGCCTCCTAGGTCTCTACTTCTCAGGGGCTCTGCTAGCATAGCAGCCTATCTTGAGCTATCTCACATTGTTATGGCATGGTCATAAATACCTAATTCTACACAAAATAACTATTTGTGGCTATCATGGCTATAAAACTAAGGTTGCACTATATAAAGATAAGGCAAGCAAATTATCTGGGAATAAAAACCCTCCTGTATATTGTATGCACTTCCTGTATGTAACAATGTAGTTAACCAAGTTAAAGCAAAACACAGGTTCAGGTAAAGTCCAAAAAACCTCCGTTCTGAGGAACAGCAAGATTGATACAAAATCGGAGACCTACCTCTAGCAATAACCATAGTATGATAAAACTGCAGGTTATAGAACTTTTCTCACAAGCCATACTCCCGTGGTTTAATTACTCTTGATACTGAAGTCTTGCAAAATAGAGGTAAATTAGTTGTGCTGTCATTGTCTTCTACACTAGCACCCAAGAGCAAGAGACTTGTAGCGAAAGACCTTTTTCTAACACAAACTATAGTGCAGCTGCTTCAGAAAACTGTAAACTTCAGATGAGGAGTAAAGTCTATTTTCAGTATGAATCAAAAGATAGAGGATCCTTTGGTGGCCTTATGCTAAGTAGCATTGTGTTGCAAAGCTTAAAATTACGAAACTGGTAACAGCTTTGAAAGGAGGAAGACAACAGTACAAATACTGATTTTGCAGGCAATTTTGAAAGTTACTTTTCCTGCAGTAGTCACTAGCAGATTGTGATCTACTTCATGTCAAGCCATTGATGATGTTTGCCTGCACAGTCTCAAGTATTCCTAGTCATGATGGGTTTTGTTGTCTAAGAAGGTTTATGTATTTTCATGTTATTTAGTGGCTGGTGAGACGTATTAGCTTGTTTTGAGTAGTGTTATGTCCATTTTCATATCTTTTCACAAAAAGAAATTAGTAACAATGTATTTGTAGATTATGTGGCTGTCAGTGTACAACTTTTACTGGTTTTTAAATTGATACCATTATTTCTTCTGGGTCATGTGTCAAGCTTAAATTTCAGTGGAAAGTGTACATGGAAGAAAGTGTTGCTTTGAATGTCTTTATTTTTTATTATTATTAGTGGTAATGAAATAACACTTAGAAGTCTAGATGCTATGCACTGTACAATGCTTAATTACAACACAATACAGTACAGTTTAGACAATGCTTTTGAACTGAAAATGTATTTATTGCACAATGAGGACCAAAATGTAATTAGTGTTGTAGCACAAAATATATCTGTCCCTGTGCTTCCGTAAAATATTTATTGCAATTTGGCATTGAATTAGGCCTGCAGAATTTGGCCTGTTTGTATTGAAAAGACAGATCTATGAGTTTTTGTTGGGGGTACAAATTCTGGCAAACAGGTCTATCAAAGAGATTTAGCTTTAGCCTATGAGATTCCTGTCATCCAATATTTAAACTCGCAATATAGAAATATTTTTCTACTGAACAATGAAGACAATAGCAAATGCTCCAGGCACAAAAGCCAGAGAAGCTGATAAAGCACAGCTAATACTCAGTATTGAGCTCTGTATTATATCATCAATTTGAATATGATATATGATTTTCCTGAGGTATGCCTAAAAAAATAAAAGACAAAAATACAAACTATAAACCAATGTAATTCTTTAAAACACATTTTTAATTTATTTCTCTAGCTTGCACAGAGAAAGCCCAGGGACACATTACCCTGAATTGCTAATGGAGAGCAGAGCTACACTACTGTTGAAGATAGGATTTAACGTGTGAATGCCACATTTGTAGTGACATGAAAGTTACCATGCACAGCATCCTTCTGTATTTCCTACTGCAGGAAATTAAGTGTGCTGTGTAACAGAGAAGACTGTAATCCAATGACACAAGAAATACTCATCCTCGGTCATCCATCATTGCAAATACTCCCTGACTTTTTCAATTCTTGAAGTCATATTCAGAATCTTTATGATTTAAGCCAGTTTTTTTAAGTTTTTCTTGGAAGTTTACTGGAAAACAAAACTAAAACAAACAAAAAATTACAAGCAAACCAAACCAAAACCAGAAAAAAACAAACAAGCAAACAAATGTAGCATATCAGTCATGTTTTAAATAGAACCACCTCCCAAATGGTTAAAAATTACCTATCAAATAGGTAAGGTGATAATATATTTCAACATAGTACTAAGTACTTATTTTAAATGTGTTTCATTCTGAGAAACTTACAGATGTAATGTTGCAAGTATTTCCAAACCATGTCCACTGACTGCTGTCATGGAACCTGAACCACAGTTAATACTAGTAGAACAAGTTTCACAGGATTTTGCTTAAAAGACTAAATTTCAGTTTTAATTAATCATCATGTGTGTCTATTGTCAAAAATAACTATTTTTAAATAATCAGCAATATGCAACACAGGATTGACAACTGCCCATCAAGAAAATTGGCTGAAGTTTAGTAGAGTTTCTAGGCTGCCTAGAAGTGCCTCTGGGATCTAAACCCAAAGTAGTTAGGATGGGTTTAAATTTTGATGTAATCAGAAACAAAAATGCTTCTTCTTGTGCATTGAAAGGCAGACTAGTAATGACTATTCCCCCAGGAAAAGTAGGGATAAAAAAATCGAAAAGTAAGAGCAATGCAAAATATGTTAACCTTTTTTATTTCTTCCCTGGAGACAAATAAAAATAACTAAATACACTTTTATTTGATTTGGAGATTTTCTCACCAAATGCTGCCCAACTGTCTGCATCAATGCCTTCAGAAGATTATGATACATTTCCTGGGTGATTTCTTTCCTTGCATGAAGAAGCATTATCTTAATGGGAATGTTTATGCTATGTGTCAGGAACTGGAATTCACTTTCCTCTTTCTATGAGTTTAGTTGACTACTAGGTTGCCAGGTAAGAAGAACTGCTGTGAAGAACTGGAAGAAACCTCAGCAGATGTTCCTTTCCACCACCTTTGCTTGGGACTCATAAGCTATACTGGCACTGCATCTGCAGATGATTTTATACCTGCCTGAGCCTATCCTGTAGGCTTGACTTATTCAATCCTGACTTTGCCTTCTTATTGTGATCCTATTGAGTGATTCCTGATCCTGCATATTATTAGAGAACCATTCTCCTTGGTCAGGTACTGTGGACTGTGCCTGTGTTGGTGAGGTCACTGCCTTGCTGTTTCTCTGCTCTTGGATCACCTTCCTCTGCAGACCAGCCCTTTCTTATTGCTCTTTGACAGGTAGTTCAGGTCGGAGCCAGGAGCAAAGACCTCAGCTTAAAAGCAGCTCCTACACAAAGGAGAGGGGAGTCCCCACTGAGGTTTGTTCTGACTTTTTGCAACAACTTTCATCAGTAAGCTGACCCTGAGTGCAGCAAGGTAATCTTGTGGAAGGGAAAAGTGTACATCTGGCCATGAAGTATGTGTTACATCAACATTTCACTGGAGAAAGTAGCAAATAAATACTTTCTTTGCCAAGATTATTTTTTAATTTTATAGGAGTTTTTTATTTTATTTTATTTTCAGCTTGCCTTACAATTTCAAAGGGTATGTGTTTTACAGTTAGATTTTTTATTCATTTTTCTTCATGCAGATTGGTAAAAGGTTTCTTCTGTTCTCTGAGTTAGGATCACCTTCAAGGTATTAACATACTCTCCTTGGTGGGGTTTTGTTGTTTTTTTTTGTTGATTGTGTTTGTGGGTTTTTTCCCCAAAGTGAGTAAAAAAATAAAAATAAGGAACAAGGTCATTGTAATGGCCTTATCATATCCTTATTTCCTCCTTCTCCATCACCAGACCTCCAGGGCTCATCTTCTCCAGGGGAAGCAATCCCATCTCTTTCAGCCTCTAATATAAAAGATTCTGCAGTCCCTTAATCATTTTTATGGTCCCTTGCTGGACATGCTCCAGTATTTCCATGTCTGTTTTTATACAGGGAAGTCCAGGAATGGAATGGACTGAGAAATCTAGGTGTGACCTCATTAGTAAAGTGGAATGGTCAGCTGCCTTGACATCCTGGCAATACACTTGTTGATGCAGCTCTGGATGTTATTGGCCTTCTTGTTACTGGAGACATTGTTGGGACGTGTTAAATTCATTGTCTTCTAGGTTCCCAATGTAATTTTCTTCAAGGCTGATTTCTAGCATTTTGTCCTTCAGCATGTACTGCTGCAGGGTCTTATTATGAATGGTGCCTCTGAATGGCAGCACAATCATCTGATGTATGAACAACTTCCTTCAGTTTCATATAATCCATAGACTTGATCACCATCCAGGTCATGAATGAAGATGTTAAATTGTAATGTCCCCTTTACTAGTCCCTGAGACACACTGTCTTTCCTAATCTCATCCCTGAAAGCTTTGACAATCTTCTTATATTCCTCCTAATTCACTTCCCTGGTTCTGTCTCTTGTATCTTTTAATTTTACATTTGTGTTTTGTCAAGAGCCCCTTATTTATCCCTGCATGCATCATACTTGTCTTTGCTTTTTTTCCTGCTCCTTGGGATGGGTGAACTCTTGAGCTTGGAGGAGATCTTTAGAAATCAACCAGATCCTCTGATCTTTTTTCAATCCAGGGCTGTAATCCATGTATCTTCCAAGATGAGATGTGAACAGATCAACATCTGCTCCCCTAGACAGAAGGGTTGTGGTTCTACTTTCACCGCCCTGTCTTTTGTTCTGCCTGTTGTTATGGGTTCAGGAGGATTCCCACGCACAAAATAAAAGATACTAAAACACATTGCATTTGGTAAGCAAAGCAAATGTATCCTGTTATTTGTGATAGAAAACAATACATACTAACCCTTGGAATCTCAACAAGACACCGAGCAGAAGGAGGTGGAGGGATAGCCAGGCCACGCACCTTCAGTACCACATGGCAGTAGGGCAGTAAGTGACGTAAAATTAAGATGCATTGTAATGAAATGTCCTTTAAACAAAAGCAATAATTGAATTATATTTACCTAGGAATATTTCCTACTATTCATAGAATCACTATGCTGCCCATGGCTTTTGTATTTTAGGTATCACATTTGTAGTATGTTAAAGTAGTGCTTGAGAATTGTCTGACACAATTTTTAAACTGTGATACCTAAGAAGAAATCATTCTCAAATAATCTTGGATTCTAATTTTCTACTTCCCTTTGGACAGGATTTCTACTGAAAGTAATGACAGATTTGTCAGGGTAAATAACAGAATTGGGCATAAAATGTGTACAGCATTTCCAGTTTACCTCATTGCCTGTAAGCATTGTGTTTACACCACGGCTGGTGCATGCTCTAAAACCATCTCCCTGTAGCAGAGCAAAGTATGTACTTAAGGGAGAGGAAGAAAGTTCATATGTCCATAGGACTCACAATATATAGAATATTATATTTTGCTGAGAGAAAGAGGGAGCAAGTTTGTTTTAGATTTTTCCTTTAAAATAATTCAAAGTGCAAATTTCTTTGGAAGTCTTCCCTAGCAACTACCTGAAAAACAAGTTCATTTACCTATCCAAAGCCTCCCATAGATGTCTCTGTAGTCATCCTTGAGCTGTTGCTTCCTAGAATGTTAATTGTGGAGACAAAACCATTCAATAGGCAGCTCTAGCTGAAATCAAACCCTGGGTCTGCAGATCTACAGAAATAAATACATAATAAATGAGGGAGCAGTGAATGCAGCCAGTGTGAGAGCAAAGACAACTTGGCATTTATCAGTGTATGTTTTCATTAAAGCAAAAGCAGTTTGGTCCACCTAATCCATAATTTCCCCTGTCTTTCCAGATTGTATGAGATATTTTGGTGTGTTAACCACCGAGCCAACTTTTATGAGCATGGACCAGGCTTACAAACGGTGGCATTCTGTTCACTACTTTTTCATGTCTTAGAACAGTTTTTCCTCAGTAGGTTTTTAATCATAATACAAGCCTTCCTTAAGAATCAGGGGAACCTATTTGTGAGTGAGAAATAGGAATAATGCTTCTTTCCTGATTTGGAAAATCTTGAGTTATCTTCTACCTGTGAATAAATAATGGATGGTGAAAAATAATTTTGTTTTCTTGCAAAGGGGTTTTAGATGCGAAAATGAAGATATTGCCAGACTAAAATATACTTTATTGTTTTGCAGGTAAAATATTGGTCTGCCAATCATGTCTTGTGTTTACTCTTTGTGTCTCTTCTGGTGGAGATGGTACTGGTAAGAAAGTGCTATTTGACAGTGCTGAAGTGCATTTCATCCTGAGGCGAGGCAGTTGATCCCATTGTAAGAGGCAGTGTAGTCCTTTGGAATTCATTGAGGGAGGATATGGTGAAAAACATGAATTTACTGTTTTGCCTGAAAGTTGGAGATGAAAAGTCAGCTAGTGTCTTAACACTAAAAAGGGCTTAGCAAGTTTCTGGGGCCAGGGGTGGTGTGTGTGTGTGTGGGAAGTGTTCCTGAGATTCACTTGTAAGAATATCTGCTTCTGCTGAATTGTGATTTTGCAGGACCCTGTAAAAAAGGGCTGTTAAATCCCTCTGACTGATAACCTGGTCCGTTAGGGAGGGAAAGGGTATGTCTTTGATATATGCTCAATCCCACAGAATAGGCAGTTTTCTTTAATGCCACTGGTAACTTAATAACTTCCCTTTGTCTTCTTTCACTGTAAAAAAACAAACAACACATTTCTTGCCCGTCTCCCAGCCCTCTATATTTCAAGATGATACAAACAAGCAGGGTTAAATGTCTCCTATTTGACCTTGCTGTTTCAGAAGGTACATCTTTCTGCACAGTGTTCAATAAAATATGAAGCATTGCTAAAAGAAAGTAAATAAAACACTTTAAAAATAATTTGGTTTTTCTTTTAGCTAAAGATGTGATACTCTGCAGTGACTGGTCTGGTTTAATGCAGATATGGCTGTGAAGTACAATAATTGATGATATGTCTGCACTGTGAAAGAATTATCAGTCACCTTATGCCTGATTGCAACACTGTATAGTTTTCTAACTATGACCTGGACTTTTTCTCTCAAACATTCCACTATGTTGTATCAGGTCATATAAAACTGAACATTAGAGAACACACAAACAAACTTGACATTCGCAGGTTCACAGGCCCTGACAGGATGCATCCACGAGTGCTGAGAACTGGCAGACACTGTAGCAAGGCCCCTCACAATCACCTTTGAAAGGTGGTTGTGGGAAAACGCTAAAATGCACCTCCCAGGAGGATGGCACTGGGAAGCAGAGCAGACCTGACCAGCTGCATACATGAGACACTTGTTGCTGGAGTTTTAAAATTATGCATTTTACCTGTACCGGGAGTTAGTTCAGAAAGTTTTCAGTATCCCCTATCCCTGTGTCGTTATTACCTTCCTGCAGTGTTGTCATCACCCTTCCCCTGTCCTCCCCTGTGTTCCCCAGAGGCTTTTGTTCTCTGATAAGTCACCACACGCTCGTTAAGCACAGGCATTGTCTCTCCGTGGGACGGGGATGGCCCCACCTGGGAGGTGTCCCTCTGCCTGGCACCGCTGCAACAGCAGCTCCTTGAACTTGCCTGGGCATGTTACCCCATCGCCCTGAGTTGAGGCTGCCCCCGCCAGTCCAAGCAGGACCAGCTCCAATCCACGATGCCTCTGCCTCATGTCCCCGGCACAGCCCACAGCTTCATGGCCATTTCTCCTGCTGGCTTCCACCCCTATCCTAACCCTATTGCTTATCTCACCCATCTACCCCCAATCCCTGATTTTCTGTTGGCTCTGGTTCCTCTGTTTTCCCATTCATTAGCTGAGCACAGAAGTCACTTCCCCTTCTGGACCCCTTACCCAATTCTTTCCCCATTCCAGTACCTTCCCCTTGGGACTCTATAAAAGCCACATGATTTGCAATAAACACGTTTTCACCACTCCCCCCTGGAGCGAACAGAAGCCTCTGTCTCCGGAGGACAGGCAGGGACCATCTCCTACCCTGCAACATCTCATAGGTGGTGGCAATCAAGAAAGGTTCCTGAGGACTGGAAGAAGGAAAATGCAACCCAAGCTAAAAAAAAAAAGGCAAGAAGGAGAACCTTAGGAGTAAAGGGTGGGGCCAGTTCTGTGCATGCTGTGGCTCACCTAAAATATCCATTGGACAAGCTTGAAGGGTTCACCCACATTGCAAAGCCCTGTCGCAACAGGTGAGGGTCAAAACGACAGGTGATAGGAAGCAGCTGGAAGCTGCAGACCCAACCCTGCATGCAGGCAGTTCAGGACATTGGTCATTTGAGACTGACTCCGGAGATGACAATCTCGTGGGATTGCATCCTGAAGGACCAAGCAGCCTTTTCTAAGGACAGCACTGCTTGCTCCACACAGAGAGGGGTCTGGAAAAGGTGGCCTAAACAAAGCTCGTCTCCACACCTGGTTGGATAACTGCGGCCAACTGGCATCTTCCATGCGGTCAAACAAAAACAAAGAGATTGCAAAGGCATACACCTGCCTCCAAAGGTGTGTTCAAATTAACACTCACATGTTGGAACATCAGAACCATGCTTGATACTGTGGATAGTGGATGTCCTGAGTGTCGCTCTACTCTAATTGCCCATGAACTGTCACGGCTCAACATCGACATTGCTGCTCTCAGTGAAGTTCGTCTTCACAAGGAAGGCAGCCTTAAAGAACATGGTGCTGGCTA
>JAWWEV010000083.1:73551651-73571809 GCA_035583235.1 Hafferia zeledoni | reverse complement strand
AGTTTTCTCTTAATTTTCTCTTTTCTGTATAAATACATGTAGTTAGTCTCAGCATAAACCTGGTTTAGAGGTTTTTTCCCTCACCCCCTTCTTCCCTTTTCACTCTGTCTTGGACAGGTGACGTTTTGCCAGCTCAACCCAAACAAATAAAAAGGAAAAAAAAAAAAAAAAAAGAAAAAAAAAAAAGAATGTGAGTGGGTTTTGCTGTGGTTGGTGTCATTGTTTAAGAAAAAATCAGCATGTTAAAGTTTTCCTAATGGCTTCTCTGAGAGAATGACAAACACTGGAGCAACACTGGGGTACTCTAGTCTGAAAAGGAAGTGGTACTTGATATTTGAAAAGAGCATTCTTCTGTATCAAGGAGAATGCAGAAATGCCCCTGCACTTTTCCAAGAAAAACTAAAAAAGAAGGAGGAGAAAGGGAAAAAAAGGAAAACAAGAATACATTCTCAGATTAAAGTAAGTGTTTATAAGAATTACTGTATATTTAAGATTTTGTTGTTATACAGTTATTCTATGGTTCTAGTGATTCTGGATTAAATCCAACTTCTCTCTCTGGAACATATAAAGAATCAATAGCCATAATTGTCCAGACAATGTGAGATACACAGGTCTAGAATTTTAAGTCAGCTTACAAGGTGAGTTTATTTAATCTGTCCTGGAGCATATTATACTTTCATTTCCTGAATTATCACATCTTGATTAAAATAAGTTTTTGTTGTCCAGCTTTTCCTGGCCATCAGATTAAATATTAACTGTCAGAAACAGAATAGTTACACTTTCATGTCCTATATTCTAATACATAGAACCTCTTCAGGCTACTGAATTGCGGAAATCATAGGCTCCACAATTTCAGCAGTCAAGACACACAAGAACACGATAATCTTGACATTCCTAAACCAGCACTTAATTACCAAAATTAGTAGGTTTCTCCATTCTAAAAGTGATTTTCACTAAGTCTCCTGAGCTTTAATCATCTACACACTTATTTTTTTCCTCCATTGCTAACTCTAAATTTGAAAAAAAAAACAAACCCAAACTTTGTTACCACAGAATGTCATTTTCTTTTCCTTTCTCCTGCTAAAGATTTTGCTGTCATTACAATTCTCTCTCTTGAATATTTAAGAATTCCTACTTTTCTGGTATGAGCTTCCAAACTTCTTACTTTGCTCCAGGTGCTTTATTGTATAGCCATCAGTAAAACATACTGGAGAAGTCTATCTTAGGAAGAGAAACCCATCTTACTCTTATGTTCTTATCAGGTAAATTCTGTTTGTATTCACAATACTTTATTGTTTGTATATTAAAGTTTTTAGTGCTGCCTTCATGCTCAGAAATCTCAGTTAAACAATGCAGTGAAAAATAAAGGAAAAACAGTCTTAGATACAGAGATGGAAACATATAATCGCAAAGAGGATTTTAAATTTGAGAGTAACACACAGTCGTGTTTGACAACTTACCATATAGTGAACGTTTCATTTGACAATGGCAAATTCCATCACATTCTTTTCAGTAAGCAAGAACTAACTCACTTATAGAAGTGGTTTTGGTACAGAGTGTGCAGCAAAGACCATTCCATAAAAATCTGACACCTATTTGGTTAACACAATGCAATGTGTTCTGGGGTTAATAGTAAATGTAGGCTTGGGTAAACTATTCAGTATAAATTGCTTTAATTTAGCAGTGGAATTTATCCTCTTTCTCTCGAATTGAAGTAAAGGTCAAACACTTTTGCATTTGAATTCACTTTTTTGTGACTGCAAACACAAGAAACATGTTTCATGTAATACTCTCCCGTAGGACTTGCTACTTACTTCAGAATCTTAGCAAAGTAAAGGGATTTTCAAAGCTTTTTGAACATATTGTGTAATTTCTAGATATAGTGTATCCTTTACTTGGTTCATGTAAATTGGCTTAGACTTATCACAGCATGCCTGTTCTTTGGTAAGACAGTACTGAGACAAAAATTTATTGATAAATATATTGATGTTGATTGATACAATGGTGGTGCTAAAGGGAGAAGCAGTAACATATTTTTCTAAACAGAAAAAAAACCCAAAACTTACATTATATTTTCAAGTTGCAAAAAAGGTATATGAAGTAGAAACTGAGGGCAACACAAGTGTTAAGCATTCGTAACATATTTGTCCTCAAAAAGAGCCAGGCAGAGTTTCTGCAGTAAAAGGTTGGCTGAATCCCAGGGTACAGCTGCTGCACTGCAGAGAGAGGAGTGCAGCAATAGCCGAGCCCGAAAAAATAAACACATGTGAAGCCTAAATTGCTGAGTGCTCTAGAGATGACAGCAAGTTTGATGTGGCAGATATAAACTTTGCCTTGAAGCTGTTCAAAAGAGGAATGTTTAGAAACATCACATGCCTTTGCAAGTTATTTGGGTTGCCAGAGATGGAAATACAAATAACGATTTAGTTAAATTCTCTCCTAACTCAAGCAGATGGTGGTAAAATGCATATCCAGTACATCCTCCTGAGATAAAATATGGTCAGAAACCACTGAGAGGACTAAAAGCTCTTTCTTCCTCAAATGAAAAACATTGATTACAAGTTTAATTTTCATATTTGTGTACTAAGACATTAGTACTATTTAGTAATTTTCTTGTTTGCTTTTGTCTGGATTCCCAAGCACTGGAATGAAAGAATAGCCATGGAATCACTTTGACCTAGTTAAACCAATGAGTGGTTGTGTATAGTCTCCTGATCTGCTGTGTGATGCAAATTTCTGATAAAACAGTGGAAAGACATATGCTTTCCAGAAGCTATAATTTCAAAAGTCATGCTTTTTTTTTTTTTTCCTTCCTTAAATAATTGTTATTCCTTTTTTAATGTTATCTTGTAGTATTGTGCAGATTTAGTTTACCATTTATCAGGTTTTTTTAGAGGACCAGATTAGGAAAGCAGAGAATTAAAATTTGTATATATCAGTAGTACATCACTATTTTAATTTTTTTGCTACTTTCTAGCTGTCTGGATTTCAGATAAGTACCCCCCACTCTAAGACCCCAAGTCCTGGAGCTATGACCTCACCGAAGGAGTTTTACTTTAAAAATATACGAGGCTCCAAAAATTCCCCCAACACATTTTTACAAGAGCCTTCATTTCTTTTAACACCTTAAGAGAGAGCACAAGTGAGAAAAGTTGCATACATTTTCTCAGGAGGTACTTTACCAGTAAACTTTAGAATATAAGGGAATGTGGCAAAAGTTTAAAGGGTAACATACAACCAAAACAAAATATTCTACAAAGCATTGATTTAGCACATGCTGACCCATAAAAGTTTGCAAAATCCAACCCATCCAGTCCCAAGTTACCCAACACATTAAGAAAGAAGTTGAGAAGAAGTAAAGGAAGAGAGGGAAAAGGAAAAATATAGTTACCATCCCTAGATTCAGTGTGGGTACAGCTACAGGGGTCTAGAAGATGGAGGGTTCGAGCCACATGGAGATCACATGTTGCTGCTTTTATTGCTCTGGCCCCCTATGGCCATCCCTCTCAGGCAGAACTTTGGTACCACCGGCACTCTACTCATCTAATATGATATGACTGCAAAAGACACAGCTTTAAGAGGAAAAGAGAGAAAAAACCAGTAATTTATATTTATTCTGAGGAACTTATAAGGGTTTTCTAAAAAAAAAAAAAAATAATTTCAAGCAGGAACATGTCAACCACAACAGTTTTTTTAGTTTAAAACACAAAAACCCCACACCTCAAAACCAAATAAAAACCCATGACTTTGCACGCTCTGTCTAGCCGTGGGTGTAGGCAAAACCTATCAAGGTTCTACCTTGGGATCAATACTTGAAATTGAATGACTTTCTTGAAAAATCTGAGTTTCCTGTTTCTATTTACTTTACTTAGACTTTCAATTCAGAGTGGAATCTTTCACAACTCCTAAGATCTTTCTCAATGTGAACTTTTTCTGCTCAACACTGAGCATGTGTTTGAAGTATAGCATAAATTCAATGTGAATTTATATCTCAGTTTTTCCATTTCTGCAATTGGATAAAGGTTTTGTGAATTTTGAATGTTAACACAATAACCAAAATGATTTAGAAAAACAACTTTAAGTAGGTTTTAAAGAAACCACCAAGTTTAAAAGTACCTCCAGATTTATGACTACAAAATATATCTGTTTCTCTCAGGAAAACATAATAATGGATTTTATTTTTATTTTTTTTACTTCCTCTTTATCAGACTAGATGAGCATCATATAAACGGAAATGACAATTTTTTTTTTCATCCACTGAGACTAAAAAATACAGATCAACATCCATTTCTAGTTTCAATCTGATATTGTATATTAATTTTCTTGACAGAGGAAGACACTCTAAAAAGAAATTAAAAATATGCTTTCAGATTTCAAGGCTGTATTTTGAACTTGAAGGCAATAGCCTTTTCTAAGAAAATTACAAATATTAAAATAATTATAAAAATATGGGTTTTCTTAAAATAAATTGCTGAAAAACTTGTAGTTTAAGGATGAAATTACTGTTTAAATTTAAGAGAAGAGAGAGATGAGCAAGGCTAAAATTTGTGGACACTTTCTATAAGACATCAATTTCATCAAGAATGGATTAAAAATCTGGTTATTTGTACCCATATTTTGGATTCAAGTTTACAGATTTATTTCATTGTACACAAATTAGAGATTTTGTTACTGTTTTTGGTCTTGAAAACATGACTATGACAAAACTCAGGCTCTACAGAAAGGATGATCTGGAGGGGATGGGATATCAATGTGTATAAATACATGAAGGGAGGAAGGAACAGGAAGCCAGACTCTTCTCAATGGTTTCCTATGATAAGACAAGGCACAATCATCATCCTGGTTAGGCTTCGCAAGCGAAGATTTGGGAAGGGCTCTACCCACGTGGGTGCACCCCTTGAGCCTGAACAGTGGAATTTTTAGGTGAGGCACAGCGTGTGCAGAACTGGCCCCACCCTGTAACTCCTAAGGTTCATCTGCCATGGCTGAGCGAGCTTGGACAGTGATAGTGGAGTCCTCAGTACTAGAACCTACAGCCCCCAGTATTCCCAGGAGGTCTCCCATCCAAGTACTAACCAGGGCTGACCCTGCTGAGCTTCCGAGATCTGACAGGATCGGGCATCAGGGTGGCATTTAACTGCCTTATATAAGGCACAATAGGCACAAATTCAAATATAAGGCACAAGAAACACAAATTAAAATACAAGGAATTTCATGTAACCACGAGAATTTTTTTTTTTCCCTGTAAGGAAAATCAGAAACATTGTCATTGGCCTTTCTTTGAGCAGCAAATCTGGACTAGATGGCATCTGGAGGTCTGTTTTGACTGCAGTGACTGTGATTCAGGGTTATGAACAATTTAAGCTTTAGTCTGAATATCTGAATAGGCAGACAGTAGGAGGGGGTCTCCCCAGCTTGGCTAGTGTTGTGATGTGACTTGCCATAATTTTCTGTTCCTGTTTCCCTACCATATTTTATTTCTCCCATGAATGGCTTTCTGCAGTCAGGCCTGGAGAGAGGAAGGTCTCCTTGATTCTGTGAAGGTGGAGCTACTTTTGACTCCTTGTGATCACTGTTTAAAAAAATTCTTTTTTTCTGCTTAAAATAATCAATATGTTGTTTTTAAAATTGTTATAAAATACATTTTTTTTTCTTGTTTTGTTTGTGATTAATTATCAGCGAAAACATCTTGTCCAGGTTTTTTGTAGTTGTATGTATGTATGTATGTATGTATGTTGTATGTATGTATGTGGGCTGTATGTTCTCAATGACTTTTGTGGTTTGGTTTGGTTTGGTTTTGTGTGTGGGTTTTTTTTTTTTTTTTTTTTAATATCATCTGGCATTTTGTTAATACATCATTCCAATCTAATTTTCATTTAGTTCATTCTGGGCTACAGATATGGGCTTCTACTGGTTTGTGCAAACATCTAAAGCTTTACTCTTCTCCTTGAATTTCCCTATTTAAGTTACATTCAAAATTGAGTCATTTCAATTTATAAGTCATATTTTCATTCATACTTTCTTTCCACTTTGGTATGAGGTGTCTGTGTTCAACCATCCAATTTCCTTTCTAATTAAACTCCACAGCCTTAAAAATTCAAAATAAAATACCTTTTTTGCAATACCATGGAATCATAAAATATCCTGAGTTGGAAGGGATCCACAAGGATCATAAAAGTCCAATTCCTGACCTTGCACAAGACGATCCCCAAGAATCACACCATGTGCCTCAGAGCATTGTCCAAACTCTTCTCAATTTCTATCAGGCTTGGTGCTGTGACCACTTCCTTGAGGAGCCTGTTCCAGTGCCCAGCCAACCTCTGAATGAAATCTCTTTCCCTGATATCTAATCTAAATTTCTCTTGATGCAACTTCAGGCCATTCTCTAGTGTCCTCTCACTGGTCACCGCGGAGAAGACATCATTGCTTGCCCCTCCTCTTCCCCTCACAAGGCAGTTGTAACTGCAATGAGAGTCTCCCCTCAGTCTCCTCTTCTCCAGGCTGAACAGATCATATGCCCTCAGCTGCTTCTCATCTCATATGGCTTCCCCTCAAGGCTCTTCACCATCTTTGTTGCCCTCCTTTGGACTTTCTCTAATAACTTAATACCTTTCCTATTGTGGCACCCCAAACTGCACACAACATTCAAGGTGAGGCCACCCCAGGGCAGAGCAGAGCAGGATAATCCCCTTCCTCAACCAGCTGGTGATACTGTGCCTGATGCACCCAGGACATGGTTGGCCCTCCTGGCTGCCAGTGCACTGCTGACTCATATTCAGCTTGCCATCGACCAGCATCTCGAGGTCCCTTTCCATGGCACTGCTTTCCAGCATATCATTCCCCACTCTGTACAAACATCCACGGTTGCTCCATCAGAAATGCAGAACCCAGCATTTGTCTTTATTAAACTTCATGTTGTTGGTGATTTCCCAGCACTCTAATTTTTCTAGGTCTCTCTGCTGGGCCTCTCTGCCCTCAAGGGTGTCAGCATCTCCCAATGTAGTATCACTGGCAAACTTAGTATAAAATTTACTATACTTACTTACTATATGAATACTGTTTCTCTTTTTTATTTTCTGTACCTTCTGCACTGCAGTAATTCTATTCAACATAGCAGAGTAGTGAATAACTCATGCTTACAAGTTCCATTAAAAGATGATCATACATTCTCACAGTTTCTTTTGGAGGAAAAGTATGTCCAAGTGTCCTTTTTTTCTCCTCCTTTATGCTTTTTATAAAAAAATTCCTGTTATTTTGGAAGTCACATTTCTGTTGATGACCTACAATACCATTTCTTTTGCTGCACATCTCATTAAATTTATTTCTTTCTTCTCTCCACAAATCTTTCCCTCTACCTAATACTCAGTTTGTCATGGTCAAAAGCCAATTACCTTATGTTGAATATTGGGAAGATAAAAGCTTTTCATACCCTCTAATTCTTTGTTTTCTCAATTGACTTTTGAGTTCAAGAACACACTGGGTCTTTTTTTCAAAAGTATCAGCTGAAATCCTAACTCCATTAAAATTTATGTCAAATTCCTCTACAACTTAAAATATTGCAAGATTTCTCCAATATGTTGTAGATGTATATCCCTTGTGAAATGCCACTGTATTATCTTTCACTAATGTCTCAAGCATTACTCATGGCTGCAACTGTTCCCAAACCGTACTGCAATCTTTAAAATTCTGTTATCAAGTAAAATTCCTTCCGTAACAGATGCAGTGTGAGACTGGATTTTAAATTCATAATTATGATATTTAATAACCTAATTTCCAGACAAAATAAAATGTTGAAGACAATCATGTTTGGTAGAATAACTCACAAACCCAAATCATTCTATGATTCTATGAAATTTTGATTTGGCCTAGGCACAGAGAAAGAATGAATCTACAGAAATTTTAACATTTTGCAACCAAATTTTCTGCGCTAGATAATACCACTTTTCTGCTTGTAACTCATGGAGAAGCAAATCTTTCAAATAACCATCTTGCCTTTCAGCAGCTAGAAAGGGAGGAAGTTGCTGCACATGTGCAACAAATTGTTACATTTTCAATTTCCTTTGATCAAAAACACTGAGATAAACTTTTGTGAGATCATAAGTATAAATTTTCCATCTGCTTAATAACAATCTGGTGTAAATAGCAGGCACAGAAGAAAAATTCACTGTCTACTATGTTTGTCATCATCATCTTAGTAATTCAATGTACAACAGGCTCATTTAAACTTCACCAAAGTTGCAATCAGCATTTATTTATATTCACTTTTACAGAAGTCTGTGCCTTAATGCAGAGAGTTGTAAATTAAAGTTGTAAGTTATCGAAAGAAATAATACTTTATCTTCATTATGTTTGCCTTAATAGTCTGCTAACAAATGTTCCTTCAAATTTGATACTTATTTATGGCCAAGTCTAATCTAGGTTAATATCTGAAGTGTTGGGCTTTTTTTTTTATTTGGTTTGGGGTTTTTCCCCATCATCTTGAATTCCATTCCATGGAATTTCAACACATTATGGTATTATGTATAAGGGTTGTAATTTGAAACTCATGTGGCAGTGGCATTGTTAGAGAAGTACAATAAAACTGTGGCTCATTCCATAAATTGTCTCTGAAGACTATTTAAACCAACCTTGTTTATTGCATTGTAATGTTTGTTGTGTAGTAAATTTGCTGATATTTTCACAAATATTTCTTCTCCTGAGTGGAAGGTTTTTAAATTTATAAAAAGATAAGGTACATAGAAACTAAAGATTTACACGTCTCCAATATTAACAAGCCTTTTCTCAGTACTTTGAACATCTGACAAGTTAATTAAAACTCATGCTTCTAAGATGAACAGCACAGATACCTCACCTGAAATAATATGGCAGATCAATGAATAAGAAATAAAAGACTGATTCAGGTAATTCAGATTACAGTTTAGGTGCCTCTCCTACGAAGAAAGACTCAGAGAATTGTGACTGTTCAGCCTAGAGAAAAGAAAGATTTGGGGTGACCTGATTGCAGCCTTCCAGTACCTGAAGGAGGCCTACAAGAAAGATGAAGAGGATCTTTTTACAAGAGCATGTAGTGATAAGACAAGGGTGGATGGCTTAAAACTGAAAGACTGTAGGTTCATATTAGATATTAGGGAAAAAAATTCTTACTATGAGCATGGTGATGCACTGGAACAGGTTGCCCAGAGAAGTTGTGGATACCGTTTCTGGAAGTGTTCAAAGTCAGGTTGGACAGAGCTCTGAGTAACCCAGTCTAGTGAAGGATCTCTCTGCCTATGGCAGAGGGATTGGAAGATGATCTTTAAGGTCCCTCCTATCCATGTCATTCTGTGATTCTAATATCTCTTTCTCTGCTCAGAATACAGCTGCCAATACATTACTTTCTTGAGTATGATTTTTAAAAGCACTTATCAGATGTTCTGTGTAAGTATCCTGCAAAAAACAACAACTTGTTAATTAACATTTGCTTTTACTGTTTCATATCTGAAATTTAGTCTGTTGTGACTAAACATGGTCAACCTGAATTAAAAAGAAACCATATTTTAAAAAATAAGCTTAAAGTTATACATATCCTGGAATTCTATTTAAGAAAACTGGGAGTCATGTATGCATGATTAACAGAGGGGTAATTTTTACTGGATAGTTAGGAATACTTCTATGCAAATTTTTGCTTAAAAAATACTTCAACTGATTATATTTCTCATAAAGTGATGCTATGAAGAACTCCGTGGCGATTTTGCCATGGACAGGAAAGTTGTTCTCAGTAGATTTGCTGAGCTATGGGGACAAAGAATACCAGAATAGCTACTAACTTTCAAAGTGTGGACCATTATAGGCAATGAGTTGTCAGAGGCAACATAGTATATCTTACGTATATCTCAGCACAAACTGGGAACATGAAAACATTTATTATATATTTTTTCTAACAAATTAAAAAATGCCATATACAATGCCAGTAACCTGTCAGAGACCAATAGTTGTACAAGCATCCTTTGTATTTTTGCTTTATATTTTTAGATCTTGCAGTTATGTTTGAGGATGATTGACTTAACAGCTAATGTACAATGAGGTAGATATAATCTTTTCCAGTATAACTATTCCACATGTCAGTTCACAACATTTCCAGTTCAAACACCACACTTATTTGTTGGTCTTCATGGATTTATGTGTCACAGGTCTTCACAAAACAAAATCCATTATTATAAAAAAAGATAAATATTTATACACTGATAGACGTAATCATTTAAATGGCCTAATCCTATGTATTCTATTAGCCATGAAATAGAATAACTTTACCAGCATACACCATTTGAATAGCTGTTTTGTACAAATATGAATAGTGTATGCTTGTGGATTATTTTTTTTTTTTATTTTTTAATATTTTGGACTGGGTAGGTAAAAGAAGAAAAGGTGTAGAAAAAACACACACCACACACATAGGAAGAGGAAAATAACAAAAAAAGACAGCTATCAGGAGCTACCATTGTGCCAACATTTATCAATAAGATCTAAACTGGAGGTTTATTTCTTGAACTTGATATATAATTAATCACTTTCTTGAAAATAGTTGCTTACATGGCCTCAAATCTTAGTATAATACGTGCGAAATCTTGTCAATAACATAACAACTAAATCCATAGAGTAATACAAAACCTCAATTCACAGTGTTCTGCTGTGCAGTGAAGCTAAAATATCACAGGCAAAAGATATGAGGGGAAGAGTTAATGCAGCCTGGCAAGCCCATTCCTCAGTCTATAAGGGATTCAAGTATTAGCCTTTCATAATCTTTCCAAGTGCCTTGCCTGTTAAATGGACAAAAAAATCTAGTGAACCCAAATAATGTCTGTAGACTACTACTAATTTAGTCATTAATAAGAGAAGACAGATTTCTTCCTAGATTTTACATTTACTATGTTGCAGGTAATTATGTCACTGTTTTGACTGTGTTAACTGCTTTAGGACTGCAGTGTTTTCATCTTGTCAAAGCATTAGCTGTTCTTTGCTCTTGTCTCTCTTGTTTTAAGATATTATTTCATATTTTAGATTGGAAGATCTATAGAAAAATATGGGCAAAATGGCCAATATTTTTAACCTATTTAATCATAGAACAGTTTGAGTTGGAAAGGACCTTGAAGAGCTTCTAGTTCCAACCCCCTTGCCTTGGACAGGGACAACTTTCATTTGACCAGGTTGCCCAGAGCTCCATCAAACCTGGCCTCTAACACTTCCAGGGATGGGTAATTCATAACTTCTCTGGGCAACCTGTTCCAGTGCCTCACCAACCTCATTGTAAAGAATTTCTTACTAATATATTCAATCTAAACCTACCTCTTTCAGGCTAAAGCCATTCCCCCTTGTCCTGTGACTACATGCCCTTGTAAAAAGTACCCCTTCATCTTTCTTGTAGGCCCCCTTCAGGAACTGAAAGGTTGCAGTAACATCTCCCCAGGGCCTTCTCTTCTCCAGGCTGAAAAAATCCCAATTCAGTCACCTTTTCCTCATAGGAGAGGTGCTCTAGCACTCTAATGATCTTTATGGGCCTCCTTTGAACTCACTCCAGCAGGTCCATGTGCTTATGCTGGGAGCTTCACAGCTGGATGTAGCACTCCAGGTGGGGTTTCACAAGAGCAGAGTACAGGGGCAGAATCAATTCCCTCACCTGCTGGTCCTGCTTCTTTTGATGCAACTCAAGGATACAACTGGCATTCTGGAATGCAAACACACATTGATGGCTCATGTCCAAGGCAAGGTACTAGTAATTACAATATGATTAGTAAATTTCTAGTTTATGTATGCAACAGATCTATGCATTGTCTACAACTTACACCTATTATCTCTCTCCTTTGCTCCAAATACATTGTTTGCCTAACATTCTGATCAAGTACAGGTGTTTCTGTAATGCTTCTCTTTAATGACTTTCCTAATGATCCTAGTAGACCAGAAGAGCATGATTTTCTTCTGTAAAATCCAGTGCTTTTTTATCTGTATTGCATAATTTTATGCTGTAGTTTCAGTTGCTTTCAAAAGTAGTCATTATTCCAGTACTTAATATTTCAGTATTATCATTTATCATTTTACTAAGGCTCTGAGTGTCAATAACAAATTATTGAAATATTTTAAATGATTAGCAGGTAATCTTCATAATTAGTCTTTGAATTTCAACAGGTAGTTAATTGCAGTGTCTTTAACTATTTTGATAACTCAAGATTTCACCTTAAAATTCTCAGAATCAAAATAATTAGAGCAACCCCCAGCCTACTTACAGTAAGTTGGACTTCAACTGTCTTCACAGAATTCTATTTCCCAAGGTAACCAGACCTGCCAGACTCACAGACCTGGAGCTCATAGTGCTGCAATTCCCTCATGCTGTTCTGTAGGAATTTTGCAAATTTTTTTTTTTTTTAATGTGTAGTTTTTTAAAGTAGTGATAATGGTAGTTACAGTTTGATGGATTAGGCTTTGAGGCCACATTCATTAAATGACTGCTAAGTGCTAATTAAACTCTAACTAACTAAGGCTTTTTCCATAACACTGGGGATTAGTTGATGTTTTTCCACCTCTCTCTTGTATATGAATAATTTTTAAAGCAAATACGTTTATACCACTGGTGTTTGAAGACTGGCTTACTGAATACTGATTGCTAATTCTGGTACATAGCTAAAATATTTTAAAAGCTTCAACAGCAGAGAATACTGCTGAACATCTGGCTTCCTCTCAACTGGCAAATAATTTACTACCAAGACCCTGAGCTTCCCTCAGTAGAAGAAACTAGAAATCAAATATCTTTTCAAATGCTGGGTATTTCAAAAACATTTGTAAAAAATTGCTCCAGGAAAAGATGTCTATATTAACTAACTTAAGGCAAAATTACAAATGCCCAATTCTGCTTTCTCTGCATCTAAAAAATTTAAAGTGTCAATAGGAAAGTAAAAAATGTAATTCATTTTTTCCCTTCTTTTATTTCACATATACATTTTTCATAAAAGTTTGGCAATAAAAGAAGCATGAAAACAAAATATACTTTCAAAGAGAAAAAAGTAATTGCAAATTGCCCCACCTTCAGAACTTACACAAATATAAGCAGAGAAATACATTTTAGTTATTTTTTGTGATGACATCTAAATATCCCAAATGAAATTACATTCTCCCTGTATCAGACATATATAGTCAGGACAAAGGAAAGTGTCTGGCTTCCAACAGATTTTCAGTGTAAATAGGTAAGAGAAAGCTTTTTGTAGATCTCAGAATAAGGAAAGACACCCTATTCTGACAAATTACATAGGTGACAGTGTGCATTTTTACCGCCATATAGAGTCATAATGCAGGCAATGATATCAGGTGAACATATCAGGTCAGAAGTATTTTGCTATCTTGGAACTGCTGAGGACATAGCTTAAATAATTTTTCTAAATTCACACAATATCAAAATGATGAATGACCACAGATCTCCTGAACAACTCTTCTTTTTTTTTATAACTTTTTCCAAATAAGAAACTTTTGCTTGACTATATACTGTAGATGTAAATACTGAAACTGAATTTCTTTTGGTGCAAATCAAACAGATTTTGTTGTTTTCTTTTATTCTGTGGCATCTTAGTAATATATGCAATGTCTTGGACAATGTCCATGCAAAAATTAAAGCCTTTCTGTCTTATAGAAAAGTTTCATGAATATGAAGTGAAAAAAGCTTTTAAGAAGTATGTTTTACATGCAATATTTTCCACCCAAGTTTTTTGGAATTAATTCCTTGTGCAGTATAGGAAGATGTATGCTGTTGCTGAGATTGATACTCTTGTATGATAATGACTCATCAATACTAGTAATCTACTTGCTGGATTATGGAGGAGTTAAGGAATTGAATGTGGAATTCTTTATGGGAAGATTCTTTGCTTCCAGGGTTTGGGGTTTGTGTGTGTTTGGGTTTTCTCTTTTGGGTTTTTTTTTTGTTTGTTTGTTTGTTTTTTGTTGTTGTTGTTGTGTTTTTTTGTTGTTTTTTTTTGTGTGTGTGTGTGCTTGTTCGTTTGTTTGTTTTCATTTGTTTGGGATTTTTTGTTTGTTTTTGTTGTTTGTTTGTTTGTTTCTGTCAGCTCAATAGTTTCCTATACAGCTAACCCTGTAGAACCTTCTTTGATGCTTAGAAGGAATGTCAGCCTAGTCAGGCCATTTGCTTCCTTCAGAAGACTGCGCTTGTATGGAAACTCTCAGATCTTGTGTGACTTTTGTCTTTTATCAGTTGTCTGGCCAAGTGTCTTTATATGAACTACAGACATATAACTCCCTTACTTTAACTACCAAACCCAGGGAGCCCCTACAAATTTCTCTACTTAGAACCTAGACATTTCACAGTAGGGAATAATGCATTTTCCTTTCCTTTCAGGGATACCACATGACCCAGCATTTCCTTAGTAGGAATGACCATTTATGTTATACAGAGTTAAGAAAAAATTACCCAAATATGTTTTGTCCAGTAAGTGGATGATTTCTTACATATAATTGAAAGAACTGTGTTAATTTATCTTCCAAAAGACAATATGTAGAGTGTTGTCAAAGTTTAATTGAAATCTGCACAGTACAGAAGGTGGCAGAATGTGAATCAATGATACATGTGATTCTTTTGTCTTTAGATAAGAAATGTATTTCCTATTTTGAAGTTTCAATGAACTATATGGCAGAGATAGCATGAAAAGCATCTGTTTCATCTTTGTTCCCTTTTGATTTAGTGGGGAGATATTTGTAGTATCATCAGGGAAAACATTGCTTGAAAAAAATGTTAGGGATTTTTGTTTGGTTGGTTGGTTGTTTAATTTTGTTTCGTTTTGATGGGAGTTTTCTGGTTGTTCCTGTGTAGATGATTTCACAAAAGATGTTCCAGTGTTCTATGTAATCTCCTGGTAACACAGCTTTTAAGGGACTGCTTGTGGAACAAGAAATGGCGAATGGGCCCTTAAACTTCCCCAGAATGATTCTGACCAGTATGGCTTACCAAAGAACTCTGCAGATCTTAGGATTGTCTGGATAAATCCAGTTATCAGAGGTCAAACCTCTATTTCCTGTGGGATTTCTGTGGAGAAAAAAAAGTGTTGGTACTGTATATATAGAAACCTCAAGAATCTCTGGCTAGTACCATGTAAGATGTACATTCTAGTTCTAAATAAACTAATTTAGGTGTAAGAAGCAATACAGCTGAAATGGTTGCTAAATTAAATTAGTTCTTTCAAGAAACAGTAGCCCAAGTACAAAACAGGAAGGTTGTATGTCTCTGTGGCCAATAACTCATATGACATTAGACTCTGTGTAACCACAGATTAAACCCTTAAATACAGTTTTTCTTTCTGATATTTTCCTACTACATTATGCAATTTGATTTTGAGGTTGTGAGAAATACAGTTAATTTTTGGCCTTGTCTTTGTAATTTCCTTCCATTTGCTAGCAGTACAAAAGATTACCTTATCTGAGAGAGAGATATTTTATTAGTGCTGGTGAGTCTTTGAGTTTTCCCTTAGTTTCACAGTCTTCATTTAATAAAAGAATACCAAAAACACCTTATATATAAGTTAATTTCACTTAATTTTAGTGTACTAAAAAGCTCCATTCACTCAAGCTTATTGTTTTTTATAAATTGCATTGTCTTGAACCTCTGTTGTTTACCAAAATATGCATAAGTAAAATAATGCCAGTATTGCTGTATTTTATTTCCTGGTAAAATAATGATGGCTGTCATGTCTAATATTGGACCATATTATTATTCAAAATATTTCTTCCTATGTTTTCATCTGAGAAAGATTTAAAAATTTACACAATTCTCAATGTTATTTCCCCTTCTGAAAATAAGTATTTTATTCAATAATTATTCTTCAATTGCAATTTTATTTTTTGATTTGATGACTGATTTATTGTTCATTATTTGCTGATACCCTGCAGCAGTAATTCTATCTGTTTTATTTACCCAGGATTTCAGTTTTAACATTTGAAAATTTCACTTACTTTTTTCCCAAATCACCACATTTTATTTCCCAGGGAGTTCAAAAGACCATTTTATTACCTATGATATCACCTACCTCCCTACTAGAGACACTGAAATGTCACATTTGTTCAGCTTCATTACCTTGAGGCACATTTTTAGAGACTGATCCCACTTAATGTGGATTCAGACCCTTCTATGATTCTCTTCTGCATTACCTAGTTTTTTACCCTTCAACCCTTCCTTTGGAAATCTGATAGAGAAGTTTGTTGTAACATGCAGAAATCTTGGTGGGTTTTTTTCCATTCTTACATTTTGGTTTGGGGTTTTGTTTTGGTTTGGTTTGGTTTGTTGTTTTTTTTTTTTTTATTTATTTTCACTTTCAGCAGTATATCTTGGATTTCCTAATGTCTCCTGGCATGTCTCTATATACCTGTTGTGTCTTTTAGATACAGAAGGTTAATGCAAAATAACTAGTTTATGGAAATAATATTGTTTGGTGTGGTTATATTTCTGTTAAGATTTTTAAGTCTTTTGGTGCATCAATGATATTACTTACAGGAATGTCTTTAATTTGTTAAGAAAATTAAGATGTTAAGTAAATAGAATAAGGTTTTTAATTTGTTAAAAAGTTAAGAAGTTAAGTAAGCAGTTAAGTAAGAAGTTAAAAGTAATGTCACGTTAGTAAAAAGTTAAGATGTTAATTGATTTAGCAGAGTGATGTTAATTTGGTAGAAGGTTAAGGTAGTGAAGTAAAATAGAATAATGCTGCAGCAATTAAGTTTATGTCACTGGTTCAAAGTAACAAAGGTTGAGGTTTTTTAAAGCATGTGTTGTATGAATTGAAAAAAAAAAAAACAAACCCAAAATAAAAAAAAAGGAGGAAAATTGGGATTGAGAGGGAATGAAAGAGTGAATGATGGATGAAGGTAGCTAAACAAATTGCTTCAAAGATGGACTATAGATGGAATATAACTGGGAGGGTTTTTATATATGGTGAAGACTGGATTGTAGATTTTTATGATTGTGACAATTATGCTGCTATTAACATCAGGTGCAGGTGGTCTGCTAAGAGCCCTGCAAAAGATGCTGCAGCCATTTTTGTGGCACAGAGAGGGGGAATTGTAGGGATGACAGTGTGTGTGTGTATCTCTTAAGGTCTGAGGTGACTGACCCCGACGCCAGGCTGTGGTTCTAGGCGGCGGTTCTAGACTGGGGTTCTAGACTGGGGTTCCGGGCTGCGGTTCTAGGCTGAGGTTCTAGGCTGTCTGGATGTCTTAAGGTCTGAGGTGACTGATGAATGCCTCCTTAAGGACCAGAGAGCCACCTGTATAATGTGGAAACCTTGTAGCCAGTAGAATCTCTCCATGTACGTGAGGTGAACCACCGACCAACAGCGTACTGGCATATTAGATGTAGGAGTGGATAAAAGTGAATCTGTTACTAAAAATCAAGTCCTTTGTCTTGGATGAGCCTTCTGATCGCACTGCAGCCTGAGTGTCTCTGCCTCCTCGACTGCCGCAAAGCTGATCTACATTACCCCAAGAAAGGGTGACCCCAATATCCTCATGCTCTCCAAATTTATTCTTTCAGAAAGTCTTGTCTTGAAGTACCAAATTTTGCAGTGTTTATCTATCTGGAGCATTATGTGGTCAAAAAATGGTATCATATACCTGTATTTGAGCTACGTAGATGAATATATTTGTATGCACAATATTATTATATCTATCTCCATATTAGTGCCACTGTAGCTTCTGTAACAATGAGGAGATAAATATTAATTCTGATGAAAATAATAATGGCTCCATACTCCACTAAATTGCTTAATTAAAACCTTGCACATCAATTCAACATTGTTCTGTGCTAAGACAAAAAGATATAAACCCATATGGTAATATAGCTGCTAGCAAATTTTAAGGAACATTTGAAACACAGAGGTCTTTGACAGCTTTTCAGAATGTAGCAGGCTTGGGCAGTCATGTAGTTTTTGCAAATAAAATGTCTAGTAACATTGATATTTTAGGTGGAATTTGGCTGCAGGTTTGATGTAGAAAGCATTCTGACTGGAATACAAATTTATTTTTCCCTAAAGATATACCAGTATAAGTAATGCATTTTTTTTTCCTACACTTTGCACTGTTCCTTTTTTTTGTTTTGTTTTGTTTTCATTTTGGGTTTTCTTTTGTATTGTTTTTGGTGGGTGTCTCAGGTTTGGCCCAGTTTTTTTACTGCCTCCTCCCTCCCCCCAGAGCCTTCCCAGCAAAGGAAAAAAAAACAACTGAAAAGAAATGAACTCAAAAGAAACTGAACTGAATTAAAAAATTATATTTTCTAATATCTATAAACACATATACACACTATTTACACAAGTTATGTGGGACCCCACCCCACCCAAGACAATGGGCTTTTTTGTTGTGGTGGTTTTTTTTGGTTTTGTGTTGTTGTTGAATTCAGTTCAAGTAGAATGACAACTTCTGCACACTATTGAACAGATTCATGCTCTGGCAAGCATACTTCTGTAATCCTGTTGTTTACTGATGTTTGTTTCATTTAGGGTGGAATAAGACTATTTTAGGAGTTTGCTTTCTTTCTACAATGTTCTTTAGAGTTTTATGCTTATTTATTCTATTGTGTCATTTGGATGTTAAGTAAATTATTCTAATTTTTTATCATGAAATCCTGGTTTAATTCTGTTGGTTACCTTGAATTCCCATGAATTCCCTTCTGATACATGGGGTCAACAGCATTCAGTCAAGACAAAACAGAGTATGCTTTGCACAGTCCAGTTTTATTGACATAGAAGCCATGACATTTCTTCATTTGGCTGAAGAAATGTCTTGATAAAAAGAAAAGCCTACCAAAATATTGTTCTTCTCAAATGATGCAATTATGTTCCAGTACTTTTTGCCCACTGCAGTAAAATACTACAATTTTCTATGGGACATTCTGAAGTTATGATTCTGTTGATCACAACTGTTTTGTTCTAATTTCAATTTGAACTAAATATTTGATTTCAAATTTACAACTTGAGGTAAAATTTGAAAGCATCATGCCAATTTAAAGTGGACATCTGAGACATAGAAAAAGAAGCCAAAAATATGTTTCTCCATTGTCTTCTGCTTCTCAATACATCCTACTAAAATCTCTGTCAGCTCTTCTACGAAAGCTTTCTCAAGGAAATGTTTCCTGTCAAAAATCCTGCCTTTGTCACTGGTTTCCGAACATCTGGACTCAACTACAATTGACTACGTGCCAAAAATCATGTACAGCTATCAAAAAGCATTATAAAAACCTGAAGATGAATTCGGAAATCAGAGGAACCAAGAGAGAAAAGAGTAACTGGGAAATTCTTACCTAGTCCTCTCTCTCTCTCTCCTCTCAACTCTCAGCTTTCTTCTGCTACCACTAGCTTTCTCACTGGCCTCGAGAAAACACCTCTGCCGGTTTGGAGAAGGACTGAGACCCACTGCTGCAACTTTCTGTATATGTGAGTTATATTTTCCTCACTTTATATTTTTTGAAAGCTACAGAACAGCAGCTTTTTGCCGCTGAACTGGAGACCAGCTTGCCGGCCCTGTGAAGACTAGCACAGCCCTGTGACACAGCGGGAAGCAAAGCCGGCATCCTCGGGAGAAGACTTCCTACCCTCCTGCTGCTAAGAGATAACACCGAATCGTGACACAGACAGAAAGGGCTCTCTCCCCCCCTCCCTCCCTCACACTGGCACACAGGTAAGTTTTTTTTTTTTTCAGGGTGATAACTTTTCTCTGCTTCTAAAAAAATAATCTTGAGCATTTTTCCTAACTTTTCTTATTTTTCCTCTTTTTCTATTGCATCTCTCTAGCAATCAATTAATAAAAATCAGGTTTTCATATTTACAGATAACTTGTTT
Organism: Hafferia zeledoni; assembly: GCA_035583235.1. Taxonomy (NCBI): domain Eukaryota; kingdom Metazoa; phylum Chordata; class Aves; order Passeriformes; family Thamnophilidae; genus Hafferia; species Hafferia zeledoni. The sequence continues at coordinate 73,551,962 of JAWWEV010000083.1, read as the reverse complement.
GAGTTTTAATTTTGCTCAAGGGAAATATTTGAACCTATAGTTCAATCTGCATCAAAATTAAGCAGATCTGAACGTTACAAGGGGCCTTACAAATTTGATAAAACTACTTATCATAACTAAAGGTTACATCCAACCCAAGAACCCCTCAGATCTCATACCACCCTGGTGCCACCCCCAGGACTACCCTGTTGGAGTATCTCTAAGAGTCCTCGGTTAAAGTAAACAAACTTTTGCGGAGAGAAAGGACTTCACAGTACAAATCTATAAGATTCAAAGTGAAGACCCTTTATTCCACACAGCACACAGTTTAT
>JAWWEV010000083.1:73526221-73551551 GCA_035583235.1 Hafferia zeledoni | reverse complement strand
CCCCCGTATAGAAAATAAAATATTTGTCTTTTGACCTTAAATAATGGTCAAAACAATGCTGAAAAGGGAAGTTCTAGATTCTGCACTTGTGATAGGCCAATCCTGGATGTTTGTACAGACTGGGAAATGAGATGCTGGAAAGCAATGCCACGGAAAGGGATCTGGTCCTGATTGACAGCAAGTTAAAAATGAGTCAGCAGTCCCCTGGCAGCCAGGAGGGCCAGCTGTGTCCTGAGGGGCATCAGGAAAACCGTCACCAGCTGGTTGAGGGAGGAGATTGTCCTGCTCTGCTCTGCACTGGGGCAGCCTCACCTTTAATATTGTGTGCAGTTTTGGGCACCACAATATAAAAAAGACATTAGGCTGTTACAGATTGTCCAAAGGTGGAAAATGAAAATGGTGAAGGGCCTCGAGGGGAAGTCAAATGAGGAGCAGCTGATGGCACTTGGTCTGTTCAGCCTGGAGAAGAGGAGACTGGGGAGAGACCTCATTGCAGTCTACAGCTTCCTCATGAGGGGAAGAGGAGGGGCAGGCACTGATGTCTTTGGAGTGACCAGTGACAGGACCCAAGAGAATGGCATGAAACTGTGCCAAGGGAGGTTTAGGTCGGACATTAGTAAAAAAATTATTCACTCAGAGGTTGGTTGGGTATTGGAACAGTCTCCTCAAGGAAGTGGTCACAGCACCAAGACTCACAGGTTTCAAAAAGAGTTTGGATTATACATAATTATGATGTGATTCTTGGGGGTGTCCTGTGCAGGATTGGGAGTTGGTCTCAGTGATAATTGTGGGACCCTTCCAACTCAGCATATCCTGTGATTCTGTGAAAATATAAGCAGGTATGATAGGCACAAAAAGGGAAAATAAGGGTTACCCAAACAAAATGAGTCACCAGGTCAAAATTTCTTTCAATTTTATCAATGAAGGAGCTAAGTATTTGCCATTATGCAACCAAATAGATGCCTTCTAAAGATCTGTTCTAAAACTTCTACCGCCTGGATAAAATGAGTAGAGAAATAGAGGACATTTTAAGCTATCTTGGAAAACACTGCTGAACTGAGGAGGAATTATAGACGAATCAAAGTAATGAAGATGACTGATGACCTAGAAAGTAAGAACCATTCCATGGAACTGTGTGAGGGTCCATAGATGCAAGCTTTGATTGTTTAATAAAAATACGTAGTTGAAACCCAAAGTAAAAGCTGCACCTGTATTTTCCTTCATTGCCTTTTACTGCAAAAATACAAGTAAGAACCCTTCATGCAAGGGGTTAAGGACACATTACCTACGCAGGGCAAAAGTTCCCTAATAGCATATAACCTTCTTAACCTTGTGCTTTGACTTAAGCCCTGTTGTCCCTGAAGCTGGAGACCAAAACTGACAACAGTGACAAAAAATTGGCAGGGATGATGGAATATGAAGCCTGATCAAAGTGAGTACTGTCTGGTACCATTATAAACTGAAACAAATCCTCTGTAGGTGTTTGTGTCTTCCAATGTCTAGGCACTGCAAAGCAGTCATAGGTCAAAGCACCAGTCTGCCACTTTTCAAAGCACCTTACACTGAAAAATATTTTATCTGAAATACAAATGGAAACTGAAAACAACTGACAGGAGTAGTGTTTCCATAGAGAGTAAGTGTCAACTATAAAATGCACCACTGATTTAAAATGAAAGTGTATTTTGTTCTATATCAACAAATGGATATGTTTATCAGGGACTCCATTTATCACAGATGTGGAAAAAATGATAAAGTGTCTTTCAAACTCTTTAAACTCAGGGCCAGGACAAAAGCAAACACAAAAGGTAATGGCAGAAGAGGTGAAAAGAATAGACATGCAGAAAAGAAGGATGAAATTGCCTAAGAGAATAGAAAGAAACCAAATCACTTACTAAGACAGATGGAAGATAAAAAAGAAAGTCAATGGATACCAGTAAATTATTAAAGCATGTGTAATCAGAACATTATAAGAAAACAATAGGAATAATTCCTCTGACCACTGGTGTTGATGTTTAGTTTTGATAATAATATGTAAAAATGTAAGAAATGCAAAAGGGATGGAGTCGATGCAGCGTGAGGCAGAAGATATACCCCGTCTTTAAAATATTCTTCAAACTCATAAATTCAACAGCTTTACATTCAGTGTAAATCCACTGGTTTTAATAAGTTTTAACAGTTTTCTTTATTTTTAGCAGATAAAATATATGAAAAATAATTACATAATTCTAATTTAGTCAAAAAGAAAAGTAAAATTAATGAGAAAAAATTCCAAAATATGTGTTTTAACAAAAAGAAATAACTCTCTTTAATATGGAAAGACAAAGACTTTAAAAAGTGGAGTAATGTAGTACATAGAACATATACTAAAGATCTTAAATATCCAGGTTTGATCAAGAAACTTGAAACAAGAAACATAGCTTTCCTGCATGGATACAAGGTAACCATCAGAACAATGATTGTGAGGGAACAAAGATCTCATTTACTCTCTATTTTAGGAGAAAATGATTTTCAAGGTTCCAAATAAGTAAAATATAACATCTCATAATTAAAAATTTGCTTAAGGTAAAAGGGAGCAATTAGCTGACACATTTCATACATCGAAGAAGAAAAACATGTGTTTTACTTTAATGCATCTTCGTATGTTTTAAAAAAATAACAAGTAAGAGAAAATGAGACTCATACTTACTTCTAAAAGTAATAAAACATGCTGTCCTGAGTTTTCTCTATATTATTCCAGCAGAATGAAAGGCTAAAAATTGTAAGCAATTCATACATGCATTTGGGAAAATAAAATAAATGAATGTAAATAGGGGGTTTAAATGAGTTTATGTTCTGTCCAACCTTCCCAAAATACCCCTCTTACTTAATAATACCAACAGATCTGATTATCAAATAAATTAGATTTGTCCAAACACAGTTGCACAGTTTTGAGTTCCATGTAATTATAAATATAATTCATTGTTAGTAGTAACTGATATGAATCATGCTTAGTCTAAATCCAATCCACTATCTTAGGCAAATATGCACCATACCAAGAGAGCATTCTTGCCTTAAACTATTTACAGACTAAGACTTACATCCCAGAAACACTTGTACAGGAGATTAACTTCATGATCTCTATAGTCCCACTGTTCATCTGATTTTACGCTTGGTGTCATTGTAATCAGATATATTTACACTTACAAGATCATAGTCCACAAAGACAAGGCAGATAAAGAGCAAAGGGGAAAATGTATTTTCCTCCTTACGTAAAGAAGGAACTGAGAAACGATTCCAGGCATTAGGTAAAAATTTTACCGGAATCATATTTCCAGTTAATTTTTGGAAATTATAACTAGAATCCCAATGGAAAAACAAACAAACAAACAAACAAAACCCCCAAACCCACCACCACCAAAAAAAACAAACAACCCCCCCCCAGAAAGCTCTGTTCTATCTGTGTTACAGGGAGGGGACGCAACATGACCAAGCACCTGGATTCCAAGACTCAGAAAATTTCTGGGTGTGGTAATTCAGATATATCCTCTGGTAGTTAAGGAAACCAATAGAGAGTCACAGTCTCACCAAAATGCCTCTCTTTATTTTGTGATCAGACGTTTAGACCCTGGAAATTCAGAAGGTGAATTTAACTGTGAAATTCTACAGGCAGTAAAATCCACACAGTACAATAATTATTCTCTGCATTTTTAGGCGTTGGTTTTGGTGGTTTTTTTGTTGTTGATTTTTGTTTGTTGGTTTGGTTTTTTGTTGGTTTTTGAGTTTTTGGTGGGTTTTTTTTGTTTTTTTTTGTTTTTTTTTTTTTTGTGAAAATCTTTATAAATTATGCACAAAAAAGGATGAACTTAATAAACTCTGGATCTGTGAGGAATGTGATGGTTTGAATTCAGCCAGTGGAAATCATGCTGAAAGCTTTAAAAAATAACAATTTTTACTTAAAGGAAAATTTCATTCTCAGATAGGATTAAATACACATCCTATCACAGACAAGGGGGAATATCAAGAAGTGGGGGGAAAAATGTAACCTTCATGTCTGTTTTAATTGTCTCTAGTGAAGGTACAAGGTAGACTGTGCTGCACATTGAAGGAATTTGGCCTTGGAAAAATCATCTTCTGGAAGCATGCTTTGAAATAGCATCTGTGCTGCTGGTGGGCTTAGGTTTCCTGAAATTACTTAATAAGGAATGTGGGTGCAATGATGTTGAAATGGAAATAAGATCCCTAAGGAGTAGTGCACTGAGGTCTGTGTTCCACACCAGCTGTGGTGCCCATCTATTGACTTGCTTCAGACTCTTAGAAGCACTAAGCTAGTTGAAGACTGCTAAAAAAAGCTGTAGGTGGAAATTAGGCCATCTGAGTCTGCACCACAGAATGCAAATGACTGTGCAATGGCTGGTGATTAATTCACAGTGAAAACTCAGGACCAACCAAACCAAAAGCAGAACTAAAGTCAGGGGAGACGAGGTTTATGGCCTGCCAGACGACTTCACGGATGCTAGCAAGAACAGGCAACTTTATTCATACGCGCATACAATTATATACTTCTTTAAGACTGTAACCTTCTACCGGTGATGGCACTCTGGCAGATGATAATTGGTTAACAAAGCTGTTTACATTACAAACCTTTTCATAATTGGTTGACCATATGCAGCTGCTGAGAACTCTGCAGCAGCCATCTCTGATTTCATTAAATAGTTCTTAAAGTTATATCACTTAATTCACATAGGCAGTTCAGCACACAGCTTGCTTTTTAAGTCAAATACCAAATAAAATTCTGACACAGAACCTTACTGACAAAGGAGAAAGTGATTAAAAAGAGTATTAAAGAACAAATATTTTCTTATATCAGATGTGTGTCAGGCATATCACTTACTGAGGAAGTATCATTTAGAACATTATTTCAGGGCATTATATCCATAAGGAAGTTTGCTATCCTTTTCATCACCACGGATGTTATATTTGGCCCTTTGTCTCCATTTCATCAAGTACATTCTCAATGATATGGTAGGAGAAACAAAGAGAAAATGTTTGCCTTGTTTCCTCTATGTTTGGTATTTCTGTGCTGCAGTAATTGTAAGAGCTGAGAAGCTCTGGTGAAATAAATTGTGACACATTTAATGATAGGGATTAAAACAAGTGCTTGTGACTGGCTCATATCACTTGACTATAACCAAATCTGAGTGTTATCTTTACCTTTTTAATTTTCCTTCCCTTTCCAGTGTTATTCTTAATGTGAGTGACTTTGGAAATATACTAAAAACACCTACGAAAACATAGTTCATAGAATGAAAGTGATTGGAAGACACTTCTGGAGGTCATCTGGTTCAGCTCCTGTGATCAAAGCTGGGCCAATGTACAAAGGTTTTGTCAGGGTCAGATGAGCTGTTTTGTTGTTGGTTTTTGGGTTTTTTTTTTCCTTCACAAAATAACACTACGTTTATTTCCTTCTGTCGGAAAGTTTATGGTCTCAGTATACTAGGAGAAATGCTAACTGGATATTAATATCAGGAAAAATAACAGAATAGTTTACTACCTTAAATGAAATACAAAGCTGTGCATCATCAATATACAAAGGATTATCATAATTCATATCTGTTTCTGAGGCTTGAAAAAGATCTCTGTCTTTTCTGAGGTGAAATGTGGGAGAGTGAGAATGGAATGCAATAAAGTTTAAACAAACAGTAAGGCACATGTTGGATTAACTCAGTAATTTTCTTGTAATAGCAGGATTATTAATTTTGCTTTCTATTTTTGTGCCTAGAATTTGAGAAATTATTTACAATGTACTGGGGAAAAAGGTGTAGGGAAGTAATCCTGTTTCACTTTTAGTCACACCACTGATTCATATCTTCTTTTAAAATCTTTTCTGATGTGGAATATTAAAATTAGATGCCTATTTCTTCAGATTGACACCTTCAATACTATTAAATGTTTGAATGTTTGAATGTAGCAATACCCTGCTTTTTGCTGACTGCCTGATATGTATGAATGTGGCCAAAGAACTGTTTCAACAGTTAAGCATTTTCAGAGAAAATGTGCATTTTGGATGAAAGGTAGCAAGGTATGTCACTGCTGAAATACTGTATCTTGTTACCCATGTATTTCAGGTCCAGCATCAAGGAGGGTATAACAGAAAAGTTGTCATCTTTGCTGAGAAGTAGTGTCGAGTAATAAGAGTATTAGGAAGGAGGTGGACAAATGAGCTTTACATATCGTCTGTAGGGCTGATCCTTTAAATGTAAATTAGAACAACTCTCAGGAGGTTTCCTATGATCCCAGTGAACTATTATAGTAGCTGGGACAAAATAAGACACTGTGCAAGTTTTATGTCCCCTACTTCTCACAGTAGAATAAACAGCATTACTTAATCTGCCACAGTCCCTGGCCAACTGTATTGGAAAAGTGTCATACTGGATGCAATACAGTACTCTGATCTCATGTTGGCTTTGATTTTTGTCTTGCTACTCTTCTTTGGCTCTTGAGGATAACTTGTTGTTCACAGTCCTTGAGACAGGGATCAGTTTGTTCTGAAAGTTACTCTTTTTCTTTATTGTTTCTGCTAAATTGTTTGTTGAGCTTGATATTTGCGGTCAACTCATTAGCATCACCTCTTTGCACTGGTCTCTGAAAAAAACAAGGGACATGCATACTGGTGATTTAGCAGTACCTTGGCAGGTTCTCTATTTGTAAACTGTAGGATTGATAGAAACAGGCTGTTACAAAGATATTTATCAGTATTTTACACATGCTTTTTAAGGAACATCTTGAAAGATTGCGTATTATCCTTTAGAAGTAAATCACCCCTGTATTTATTTTAAAAGCCATTCCAGGTGGAGAAACAAGACTAACTGTTCACCAACTTATGATAAAAATTTACATCTCTCAAATATCACATATTGTTATGTTATCTAACTATTCATACGCTACAGAAATCTAGTTACCATTACCCTACAGAAGTCTTGTCAGGAGTTTTGACCCTGGCTGAATGACAGATGCTCACCAAAGCCACTTTATCACTCCCTTCCTAGGGGAGAGAAAATATGAAAATCTCAGTAGTTGAGATAAAAGGAGACATTACTCAACAATCACCATCATGGGAAAACAGACTCAGGGAAATTAATGCAGTTTATTACCAAGCAAATCAAAGTAGAGCAATAAGGAATAAAATCAAATCATGAAACATTTTACTCAAAAACTTCACTTCTTCCTGGGCTCAGCCTCACTCCTGACTTCTCTGTCTTTACGCACTAAGTGGCACATGGGGATGGGGAATGCAGGTTGGAGTCAGTTTGTTATGTACCATCTCATCCAATCCTGCTTTCTCATACTCTTCCTCTGCTCCTGTTGTTTCATGGGAGAGAGTCCTCCACAGACTTCTCTAATGGGAGTCATTCTCACTGGTTGTAGTTCTTCACAAACTGATCCAGTGTGGGCCCCTCATGGGATCAGAAGTCCTGACAGTGAACTTGCTGCAGTGTGAGCTCCTCTTTCTCCACCAGATCACAGGTCCCCATCAGGAGTCTGCTCCATCATGGACTTCCCATGGCCTGCTTTAGTCATCCACCTGCTGCAGCATGGGGTCCTCCATGGTCTGCAGTTGGATATCTGCTCCACTGTTAACCTTCATGGGCTGCTTTATTTTGCGTTTGCCAGTTTTGCAACTGTCTTTTGTAGTTGTAGAAACCTCTTAATTAGAATAAGTCAAGCTGTCAAATACTTCCTCAAACACCCATGTTTTCTGCAAAGCTACAGTTACTGCATAATGACTACAGGCTGGTTATTCAGAATTTTGGGGTTTTTTACCAAAACAGTTCAAACTTTATGTTCGAAACCACTGCCAGGCTTTGTATCTGATTACAGTCCTATGTTAGAATGGAATAATACATCAATAAAAACAGAGTTCCATTGCACAGCTGCCTGGTTTCCTAAAGCAGAAATCTGAAATCCAGACATAAAATAAATGAAAGGCAAATTGAAATCTAGCATTACCCTGTTTGGGGAAAAAAAAATAGTGTTGCCTCATCTTGTACCTATCTACTTAACTTCTCATAAATTCTTCTGTAAAAAGAATTTGGAAGTGTTCATACTTATGCATTTAGCAGTAGATCTCTATTTTATGATGATATATTTACAATGAATCGTTAATAATAACACATGGTCAGAATGGAGAAGTCTTACTGGAGTATTTTGGAACACTAACAGAACAAAAACTTTCCACCATTTGGAAGGCAGACTGGAAAGTTAGCTTGGAAGTTTTTAAATTAAGAAAACAAAAATTTAAGTAGAATGAAAATTTCTGTAGTGGAAGAACTAGGCTTATTTTTTAAAATGTATTCATGTAAATGACACTACAGTCTATATCTACATTTCTTATTTGGAATCCCTAACTGTAGTGGGTTGACCTTGAGTGGATGCCAGGTACCCGCTAAAGCCACTCACTCATTCCCCTCTGCAACTGGACAGAGGAGAGAAAATATAATGAAGGTTTCTTGAGCTGAGACAAGGACAGGGAAAGATCACTCACCCATTATTGTCATGGGCAAAGCAGACTCAAAGTGCAGATATTATTAAGTTTATTATTAATAGAATCAGAGCAGGATAATGAGAAGTAACATAAAACTTAAAAAACACCATCACCTCACCCGTCTCTCCTTCTAAGCAATGCAGGGAGATAGAAATGGGTGTTACAGTGAGTTCATCACAGGTTGCTTCTGCTGCTGCTCAGCGAGAGTCCTTTCCCTGCTCCAGCATGGGCTCTCCCCAGAGAGACAATCCTTTATGAACTTCTCAAAAGTAAGTCCACCCCATAGGCAACAGTTCTTCACAAAATGTTGCAAGTGGGTCACTTTTCCACAGGGTGCAGTCCTTCAGGCACAGGCTGCTCCCATGTCTGTCCCCCACAGGGCCACAACTCTTACCAGGAAAACCTGCTCCAGTATGGGCTCCTCCCCCCATAGGTCTGTAGCTCTCTACCAGGTCCCTGCTCCAGCATGGGCCTCCCATGGAGTCATAGCCTCCTTCAGGCATCTACCCGCTCTGGCGTGGGTCTTCTCCACGAGCTGCAGATGGATCCCTGCACCCCCACGGACTTCCATGGGCTTGAAGGGTAAATACAGAGCAGAGAAGCTTTAAGCAATATGGCAGTCAGAGTAACCTCTGATTTGGTCCTTTAATGAACAGCCTACAACTTCCTACCTGAACAAGAGCTGTGGTTCCTACGCAATTTTTTTAGTGTTTTTTTTTTTTTTTTCCTGGAGACTAGACTACAAGTAGGTACAAATTGTGATCTTCCTAGAAGCAGATCCAAGTTTTCTAATTTGGAGGCCTGGCAACATATGTCACTTTGGGATCCCCATAAAGAATTCAAAGTAACATCACAGTTTATCTTGAGTAATTCAGCTGAATAGGAACTACTTGGCTTTTCTTCCAGGCACAGATCCCACTTTTCCCTGTGCATTCAACTTGTTTAGTACCTGAAGGAGAAGCTAAACACCTATGTATTTCCATGTGAAATATAAATCAGATGAGAAATCCCACAAAACAGTTAGCCTTACAAAACCAGTAAATAGATTAATATTACTGAAAATTAGATTAACATGTAGAATTAGTGCAATAAGGCAAACTATTTTTGTCATATATAACATGGCTGGTAGAATTTTAAATTTGCAAGAGCAGTTTCTCTTGTTAAATGAAGGCACTGAAAATACTGAAAGTGATTTTTTTGTGTGTGTATTAAGTCCAATATGCTTGAAAAAGGACTTGTCTAATTTCTACCAAGCTAAAGATCCTTTAAGGACAGTATGTTTCTTTTCAAGCCTTGCAGCAGGGGAGAAACTGAAAACAAAAGTAAGAGATTCAGAACCATAATATAATCCAAGGTGGCCTAAACTACCCTTCAGACATCAGAGCCAAATGCTAAGCATTCCTTAGAGCTACAGTTCAGCCCTGTGAAATAAACAGACATGAAAATATTGACATTCTTTTTGACTGTCTTGAATTAAAAGCCTCTGGAAGTCAAGATGTATGTTTTCCTAAATAAATGTAAATAATAATCTATTATTATTAATTATTTCTTTCTGTTTTAAGCTTTGATTTTAAATGCAATTACTCCCTGTTCATTGTTTAATTGGACTTTAATTGTTCCTACATATTCCAAAATGACAGTTTCTCATTCGTTGCTGTTGAATTTCTGCCAGAGCTCTTAGAGCACTGTGGACTTGAGACCTTAAGCTTTACATGAAACACACAATACACTTACTTGCAGAAGTGTAGTCATTGATAACTTGATAAAATAGAATATATGGTGCTGAAAACATTTCAGACTAATATGAATCCTTGTTCATATTCATGGTATCAAAATAAAATACCCACATGATGGCCTGATGGAACATAAAGGCTGTAATAATAAGGGTGTATAAATACATTCTTTAAAGGTTATGATGTTTCAAAATAAGATAAATACATGTTAGTGCTACATAGTTAGAATTCTAAAACAGTTTTCTCTTTTAAAGGAATGCAACAATACTCAGAAAACATTCTCAAACACGGAGTAGTGCACTTGAACACGGGAAATGGTGCTAAGCTATTAGTCAGTGAATATGCTGAGATCAATGCCCTTTTATAACCTATCTGTCAGTAAATTATAATAATTGGATATGGGTCCATAGCTTGTATAATTTTTTAATAAATGCAAACAGACATCCTATTAAAATTTGAAAATTGAGAGCAACTCACAAGCTTGTGCTTGCAATTTGACCTTTTAACTTCCTTAGTTGTTGGAGTGTCACATGACATCTGAGTTTCTTATCTCAGAACCTAATTCACAGGATGTCTGGTATCCCAGCTGTCTGTTTTGTGAAGTTTATGTTTATCTAAAGGCACTTGCTTCATCTCTCTGATCTTCAGAGTGATTTAAGCAGATACTAGAAGCTTAATAACAAGTATGAGCTTAAATTAAATTATCAATTAGGGCAACACAAGAAAGATGTGGACCGGTTGGAATGAGTCCAGAGGAAGTCTCCTAAGCTGATCACAGGGCAGGAGCATCTCTTCTATAAAGACAATTGCAGCTGTTCAGCTGGAACACAGGCTTTATGGTGAATTTATAGCAGTCGTCAAGTACTTGAAGAGCGCCTACAAGGAACCTGGAGAGGGAGATTATTTTTTTACTATAAGAGTGGTGAGGTACTGGCTCAGTTGCCCAGAGAAGCTGTGGATATCCCATCCCAGGAGATGCTCAAGACCAGGTTGGATGTGGCTCTCAGTAAGCTTGCCCAGTGAAAGGTTTCCTGCCCATGGACAGGACATTGGAACTGGATGATTGTCAAGGTTGCTTCTAACACAGACCATTCTATGATTCAATGATTCTATAATATGTAATTTAAGTTCTCATTTATCCTGTTAGGAGACAGAAAATATTAATAACCTCTCAAGATTTTTTTTTTTTTTGGTATAATAACTGAAAGACTTAAAAAAAAAACCAACAAAACAACAAACAACAAACAAACCCCTTACAATTTACAGCATGCTGAGGGGTGCTGGAGGTGGGGAAGGAGGTTCTTGGAAAACTATTGAAACGTCTTATCACACTTCCAATTCTGTGTTAATATCTGTCACCTGAAACAACTTTGTTTCATTGCTTCCATAGGTTTGAATTTATAATATAATACTGACAGAAAAAATACAAAATATCTTAATGTGGGCTATTTGGGATTTAAACAAGCTTAAATGCATTCAACTGTCTTTTGATCACACAATGCTCAATTACCTCATGTTAATATTGTTGTTATTTTTTAGGGTAGCTACATCAGAAGAATAAGCATTCTCCTAATGAATTGTGCTGTAAATAAGTGAAGAAATTTTCCACTTTCTCTGGATCTTTTTCATTTTCTTGATAGGTGTTATGGGTTTAGCTAGGCCTAAATTTAGGCTTTAATTTTAGAGTATGACTCAGATTATCAGCTGACTCGAGTTGGGTCCGATCAGCTGACAGCTCTGACTTCCACTGGCCAGTGGTATTCCATTCTATATTCTGATCACCTCAAGTATAAATACAACAGTAGGAGGAGTTTGTTCAGTTCCTTCATGGCTGTGGTCCTGGTGGGACGCACTGTGCTGCCCCAGGAGGGATGGGAGGACTAGGCCCAGCACCGGCTTATCACCATGTTATCTTAGGGAAGTAAAATGTTTATTATTAGTTTTCTGTCTGCTTAGGTCTGTCCCTGGGGAGGTTGAGCTCTCTTGGCAGGTGTCATTTTGGGATGCTTTATGAATCTGGAGTGATGGGATCTGTTTTCAGTGGCAGGAGAGGATTGTTGTTATATCTACCTCCTGTAGGTGTGTGTTACATTGTAGTCTACTTTTAATTTTCCCTCTTATGTGTAAATAGATAAATAGTTCAAGTGTCCAGGATTTTTATTCCCTTTTCTCAGTGGGGTCGGGAGGGAGCTTTGTCCTTTGGTTTATACTTGGCATTTTGCCAAGCTTTTAAATCAAAACAATAGGTCATTCCCTTTTGTTACTGGATCTCACTTAGTTGTCAGTGGTGGTCCTATGGTCACACAGCAGATATCTACCACAGCCAGTGTTTTGCATCCTGAAGAAGGCTCTCTATCATAGAATCAAAAAATGGTTTGTGTTGGAAGCGACTTTAAAGCTTGTCTAGTTCCAAGGCCCCTGCCGTGGTGACTTGGGTTGAGCTGGCAAAATGCCACCTGTCCAAGTACAGATTTAGAGCTTCCCTCCTCTTGCTGAGAGAAGGGAGGAAAGTGAAAAAAACCTCTCAAACTAGGTTTATGTTGAAACTAACTATATACAGAAAAGAGAAAATTAAAACTACAATATAACACACACACAAGTTAGAAATAACAAGAAGTAACTCCCCACTCCCCAGTGAACACAAATCCCACCATTCTAACTACAAATCACTCCAGAGACTCAATCCCCAGAGAGACAAACTTAAGCAGAAAGACTAAGGACAAACATTTTACTTCCCTAAGATAACATGGTAGTGAGCCGGTGCTGTGGGCTTGGGCCTCCTGTCCCTCCTGGGACTGTACGGTGCGTCCTCCTAGGACCACAGCTGTGAAACAACTGACCAAGCCACTCCCACACTGGCTTTTACCTCTTTTGAGATGATGTTGTAATATGGTATGGAATACAATACTATTGGCTAGAAGAAATCAGCTGTTAGCTAGCTCAGCCCAGTTCAAATAAGCTGACAGTCTCAGGCCTAAACTGTTATGTAAAGCCTAAATTTAGGCCTATCTAGCCAAACCCATAACACAACAGGGACTCCTTCCATTAGACCAGAGTGTTTAAAGCTCTATTCAACCTGGCCTTGAAATCTTCCATGGATGGAGCATCCACAACTTCTCCAGACAACTTGTTCTAGTGCCTCACCATCCTCACAGTGAAGAATTTCTTCCTGATAACTAATCTAAACCTATGGTCTTTCAGTTTGAAGCTGTTATTCTTTGTCCTATCACTACATGCCCTTGTCAAAAGTCCCTCTCCAGCTTTCTTGCAGGCCTCCTTCAGATAATGGAAGGTGCTTTGAGGTCTCCTTAGAGTCTTCTGTTATCCAGGCTAACACCAACTCTCTCAGCCTGCCTTCACAGGAGAGGTACTCCAGCCCTCTTATCATCTTTATTACTCTCCTCTGGACTCACTCCAACAGGTCCATGTCCTCCCTGTGTTAAGGACCCTGGACCTGGATGTCTACTCCAGCTGGAGACTACCAAGAACTCAGTAGAGGGGCAGCATTACCTCCCTCTATCTGCTGGCCACACTGCTTTTGATGTAGCCCGGGATGCAGTTGGTTTTCTGGGCTGCAAGTGAACATTGTTGAGTTATGTTGATCTTCTCAGCTGTGAACATCCCCAAGTTCTTATCCTCAGGGCTGCTCTCCATCCACTTTCTGCCCAGCCTGTATTTGTGCTTGGGATTGCCCTGACCAAGCTGCAGGACCTTACACTTGGCCTTGTTGAACTTCATGGGTTTTTCACAGGTCCACCTCTCAAGCCCATCAAGGTCCTTCTGGATGGTATCCTTTCATTGTACTGTGTTGGCTGCATAATGCATCTTGGTGTCATCAGCAAATTTGATGAGAGTGCACTCAATCCCACTTTCCATGTCACTGACAATGATGTTAAACAATGCTGGTCCCAATAATGCCTGAGGAGTGCCACTCATAATTGTTCTCTACTTGGATATCAAGCCATTGGCAGCAAATCTTTGAGGATGACTATCCAGACAATTCTTTATTGTGTGGTCTCTATTTCAAATCCATGGTTCTCCAGTTTAGAGACAAGGATGTCATGCGGAACAGCATCAAATGCTTTGAATTAGCCTAGAAAGATGAATGTTGATTGCTCTTTCCTCATCCACCTATGCTCTAAACCCATCCTACAAGGCTACCAAATTTGCCAAGCGTGATTTTTTTTTTAGTGAAGCCACATTGTTACTAATCACTTCTTTATTTTCCATGTGCCTTCATTTTCTGTTGTAATATTTACAAAATTGTGACAAATCTTCCAAAATTCCTATTAACTAACTCTCCGTCTGAAATTGTTTTGATTGGGGGCACAGCAGAACTCTGCAGAACTTGTCAATACAGTAGAACAGCAATGTTATTACAAGATATTGCAAATTTAAAGCTCTTTCACTGGAAAGCCATTTCCTTTGGTATTATTCAATTAATAGTGAGTGAACTAATTAAGTTTTTGGACATTCTATGGTTGTTACAAATCTACTCTGATTTAGTACCACTGACATGAAAGTTAATTTTCAACTTCATATCACAGCAGAAGAGTTATGATTGTAACATATTTAATGGGGAAACAGTGGCAGTACACTTTATCACAGCAGTATTATAGATTTTTTTTCTCCTTTGGGTCTGACAGAATGTTGTTCTTAATCATAGCCTTATCAAAGTGAATAAGGATGGGTTTCTCATATATTTCAACAAAACTGCATTTGGGCTCTTTTTCTGTCCTTCCTGTGCTACTGCATGTAGGACAGATTTCATCCAAGTTATATCGATAGTGAAAATTTTTTAGCTGTCTTTATGGGTTGGAAGTGTGAAATTTCCAGTCAATACAATTCATGACACTACATTTTGCCACCATTTTAGAATATTTTTTCATTTTAAATGACTTTGATTCAAGGCAATTTATTTTAACTATTTGGGGAAAGGTATTAGAATTTCTCTTTACCAGTCTTTGGTGTGACATGCTAAGTATTTTAGCTTTTATTTTCTTTCTTCTGTGTTGATTATGCAATTGTAACATGCACTGAAAAAGCATTACCGTGAAAATTGTGATACCTTTCATGTTCTTCCAGTAGCCATAATTTCATTCTAATAATAGGTACTTTCATGAACATTATGAATACTTTGTTAATTACTTGACTAAATTCTGTTTCTATATGTTTTTCAACTCAAGTCTATAGTTTGCTGAACTAACTGAATCACTCTCTTTGGCTGGCTTTTCTGTGCCATCAGTACATCATGGATATAGATCTGTGTGTGTCTGTTGCCTGTTTTCTTGATACATCTGCATGACCAATTCTTGAAAGACAATAGAGACTTTTCAACACAATAAAGTAGAGGAAAATGGCAAAATAGTGCACTATTTACTATACTCCAGGACTATAGCTGCAGCAAATTTGGATGGCACCACTCATGTAAGTGAAGAGCAGTAAGATAAGTGACCTAAAAAAAGCTGTATTGATATTCAATAAAACATATTCATGAAAGAGCACACCAGCATATTAGCAAAACTGGGGACAAAACTGCAAGGAGAGGGTTGAAATTTAAAAAAAAAAAAAAAAGAAAAAAAAAAGAAAAAAAAGATTAGCCTTCATTTTCTGCTGTAATATGTACAAAGGGGTCAGTGATCAATCTTTCAAAATGCCCACTAACTAAGGGACCAGCAATATAGCAATAGTTAGGAGCTGGATGAAACCTACAATACGAAGATGGAGAATTACGTTTCAATCAGAATAATGTTCAGGGCATCGTCTTTGGAATGGAGGTGCTGCCTAACTGCTGCATACTGTGAATACAGTTTCTGTCTTTTCTGCTGCTACTCCTCACCAGCATAGGCTTCCTTAACTGTTGAAGTTCTGCTGGAATATCATTGGATTGCAGTAACTTCCAAACCTGGCAACACTGCTTTGGCTATTACTCCTTGTTTGCTATAGGGTTACCTTTCTCTTCTACTGTTCTTAGCTTTGAAGATCAATTTATGTCAAATACAGTTGAATTTACATAGTAGCTTAAAAATGCTTTTATACTTTTTATTTCTATACATTTTTCCTTAAGCATTTTTTATTTTTTTCTCATTGTTACAAAGAGGAGATGTCTATATTCAAAGCAGGTTTGAAATCTGTAGAAATATTTTGTTACTATTGTGTATCTCTAAATATATGCTACATTTGTAGTCATCCCATGTTTTTTATTCTACGTATAATGAAATTTTATTTAATATAACTGAAAATATTTGTGCTCCTAGTAAATATTAAGTTTATGAGTTTATGCAATAGAATTGGGAAGTGACAATCTAGAATTTATCTCTGAATGGCCACGGTATTTGCAAGCTTTCACAAATGGGAATTAAGGAAATGGTCAATGAGTGATGAAAAAGGAAAACAAGCAAACAAACAAACAAACCCCACACAATCACATAAACATCCCAATGAATTACCTGTATGTACAGTATTTTTACTTCTCTTCTACAGTGTCCATTCCTCTGAAAAAGTGCAGAAACTGTGCTGAAAGTAACTCTTTTTAAAGTATTGTATTAAATTTGAAGATTTGGAGAACATTATTGCTACTCCAATGATGCATTATATTTTCTTTGACTGTCTAGATTTTGGACTCACTCCTTTAAGTATGTGTAAGTATTAGCTTTTGTTGAAGAAAAACACTATTTAAAAATTCATTTTGTAGCAGACAGAGGCATGACCCAAAGCCTTTGATACATCAGCTACCTTGAGTTCCAAAATTTTTCTATTAGAGGAAGTTTCTGCTAAAAGAAGAGATAGTCAAACAGAAAACCTTTATGATAGTATGTTAAGTAAATTTTAATTAATGGATTTTAAAGACTATAGATTGAATTATCATCCAGAGGTGAAATGTGGTGCCTGATATGGAAACATAATAAGCAGGATTAATGCTTTGATTTGTCAAAGTATTTCTGACAGCAATCCCAAACCAGTTATTCTAACAATCTTTTTTTCTGTGATACCCTTACACTGAATGAAAATCTCATATATTTTCCTTGGGCTGTTCGCAGGGTTAGTATGGAGCAAGGATAATTAACTCAGTTTGTCAGATGCACTTTCATTAGTCAGACAGAAAATGAATTAAACTGAACAAGGAAGTCTGAAGACTGTTATATTTGTTCAGGTAACAAAATATATCCAGGTAATGAGTGCACTGCATAGAGAGATTCTTCTGAAGCATACTTTAGTTTACCTCTGTTCTTCTGTAGACTTTTTAATTAGCTTGTGGATTTTGCCTCCTTTTGATGTGTTTATTGTCAGTCTGTGTGTCCTCTCCCATTTTAGAGATCAGAAGGTGATCGCTTTTTGTTTAATAATCAGCTTTTTATGAATCCTAAGAGAAACCTGAAGGATCATCCTATAGCATGAATAAATAATAAACTGCAAAGCTGTGCTTTAAATATGTTATGTATTCAGAAAACCATACCAGTTCTCAGTACAAAGCTCACAACTAAAGTACTTAGGCAGTTCTTTATTGACTTTCCTCAAGGTTTAGTATGCTTTTGTACACGCAATCCAAGTTTTTCCCTAGAATAATCTATGAAGACATCTTGTGTTCTAACAGGATCCCCTCTTTTACTACTTACTGATACTTGGTGTAAGACACACAGGCATCTTTAGATTTGGCCAGTCCCTCTCCCTGCATTCTTTCTCCTGGATAACATAGCACCTTCATTTAATTGATCTAAAGGTTATTATTGCTTCCTAATAAAGCAACTGTCCTGGCCATACAAAACACAGCATATTTTATTCCATTAGAAAATATCAGTAAACATGGAAGAATAATACCTATTTTGTTGCTGAAGAGCAAAGCAAAGGGTAGGCATGAGCAAACGGTAGAGGACAGAGATCAGCATGTGTGTGTATGCACAGTAAGTTCATCATCTGCTTTACCAGTCCACAGATAGTAAAATACGGAGAGGCATGGAAGAAATAGACATATGACAAGGTCCTGTTCCACATCGTCACTGAGAAATAACAAATGCATGAAACTTGGCATGTTCCCTTATAAAGCAGGTTCTAATTATTTTGCTGGTTCCCAGGCTACCTTACCTTTAGCAATATGATCTAGTTCTATGTGTCTTGATTAACACTGCAACTTCTAACACTATTAGTAAACCTCAGAAGGACTTCAAAGTTAAACTGGTGTCAATAATTGCCTGCTGAGGCCACAGAGAGGTGTTTTTGTCAGAGCTGGTTCCCATGGCAACCATAATTTAGAATTTAATGGTTGTATTAAAAATGTTCATATTCACCTAAAAGCTTCCATTAGGGAAACCTAGACCATTTCAATGAAATAGACTGGTCTTTGGAAATAAGAGAGATTTTATCAATATTGCTAGCTTGATGTTGGATCAAATGCAGGCACACAAAAATGGTAAACTACATTGCATGGATCATTTTGTCATATGAGAAGCTTTGATAACTTTCAGTTAAGAATCTTTGATAGAAGCTATATAGTATAGGATTTTATTACCAGATGATATTAGATCTAGAAGTAGAATTGCATTCTGTGATCTGTACTTCTGCACTGAAATTACCTTCTGGCTAGTGTGAAACCCAAGAGTATCAGAATTTGAAGGAAACTTCTCTGCAATACAACATTTAGATAACAGTATATTCCTCAGTAGCTGCAGGCATTTTAAAGTGAATTGTAGTCACAACAGAGGCAGTAGCTGTTGAAAGCAAAAAAATAAACCCCCCTTTTTTTTTTGTTAGTAACAGAGTGTCTTGCTTTTGTTGAAACTGATAATGTATTTGAAGTCTGCCTGTGCCTGTATGTAAAATCTTTATGTTTGTATATATATCTGCTTGCATCATTGAGTACAGCACAATCCATATATCAATTAGATGGAAAACAAACAAACAAAACCCCCCCAACAAACCATCAATTCTAAGATGTCTTTTACCAATGGGTAGTACATTGGGAAAATAAGCTTTTCCTTGTTTGCTTGTTTAACCTGTGGTTGTCTATTTTCATAAGATCTTTCTGAGATATGTAATTTTTATTTTCTTGTAACTTCATGAAGGGTATAAATACTTGGTAAAGTCATTCAAGTCTTGGGAGGTAAGACATTTTAATGGATCAGAGTGAACTGTGTATGCATAACAGATGCATACTTTCTTTGTGAAATATTTTTACTGGTTTTGCTTTGTTTCTGGGTTTTGTGTTTTCTGATTTCTTTACCATATTTTTGTTTGTTTGTTTATAAGTAAATGATGGGGGCAAAAGGAAAAAAGAAATACTGGTTGGGAAGACATTTAAATGCGATGGTGAAAACTGGGGAAAAATGAAATGCTATTTATCTTGCTCTTTTTTTAGTTTGTTTTGTTTTGTTTTGCTCAATCTTCACTTGCATTTATTTTAGTTTTCTGAAACACTGAGGGAAAGGAAGTGAATTCTTCTTAAAAAGTGTGTCAGACAAGGCCAAAACACAGATTTATTTCATGAAGTTGTATGCTGGTTTTGGCTGGGATAGAGTTATTTTCTTCACAGTGACTAGTATAGGGCTACATTTTGGATTAAGTCTTTAAAATAGTGCTGATAATACAGGGATGCTTTTAGATACTGCTAAGCAGTGCTTGCATGACATCAAGTACTTTTGTCCTTTTCATACTGCCACACTGGTGAGGAAGCTAGGGGTGCATGGGAACTTGGAAGGAGATATCTAGAGTACTGCATGTAGATCTGGGCTCCAACATTTCAGGTGGATGTACAGGTCTTTAAATATGTCCAGAGGAGGGCAAGAAAGCTGGTAAAAGGGCTGGAAGGAATGTCCTGTGAGGAGCAGCTGAGGACTTTAAGTTTGCCCAGTGTGGAGAAAAGGAGGTTAAAGAGTGACCTCATTGCTCTTTACATCTTACTGAGGAGGAAATGTGGACATGGAGGCAATGTTCTCTTCTACCTCATATCCAGTGACAAGATGTGTAGAAATGGTTCAAAGGTGCAGCAGGCAAAGTTTTGAAGGGACTTTGGGAAGTATTTTTGTACTAAGAGGGTGGTCAAACACTGAAATAGGCCCCTGAGAGATGGTCAGTGTACCAAACCTGACATTGTTGAAGTGGCATTTGGACAATGCCTTTAATAACATGTTTTATCTTTTGGTCAGCCCTGAAATGATCAGGCAGTTGGACTAAATGATCCTTTTAAGTCCTTTCCAACTGAAACATTCTATTATTCTATTCTATTCTATTCTATTCTATTCTATTCTATTCTATTCTATTCTATTCTATCCAATTCGATCAAATCCAACCCATTCTCTTCTACAGAACTGGAAACAAGTTATTGCTTCTGTCTTCTGTGTACTTTTCTTAAAAATTTTATTGGAGAAAAAAATGTAAAATTTCAGCCATAACTATTTACTTTTCACCTTATTACAGTTTTCTGCATCAATATGACTTGTTAAAAAAAGTGTGAACACAAAACAGGTCCTAGGTGACAACATTAAAATCATTCTTGGATTGGAACTGGAGGGAGTTTTTACTAGATAGTATCCAGGGGAAAATTCAGTATAGCTAGGCGTGAAAACAGATTGACCTTAAAACCAAATTGAATAGAGTGGTCAATTCTGAGAATAAAATCCTTTGAAGAAATATACAGCAGTTGAAATAAAAATTGTTCCGCAAAGCAATATACAAGCTATGAAAACTCAAATATATATTTTTTTTTTATTTCTTCACAGAAGATAAAAGATAATGATGCAAGCCTTCATAAAACAGCACAAGAATCCATTTTACTGGTCACTGAAACCATTTATAGCTAAACCCCTTCTTCATTTTCCATGGGTATGAACCAAAAAATTACACAATAAATAAAACTGTGTCTCTATCCAAGGTAGTTCTTGTGAAGGCAAAGTAGCTCCTTTGATTTTTCAAACAAGATAGGAGTATATATTTTCAATTCTAACCTTAATCTAGACATACCTTTGGGTGGTTTTCAACAGTGCATTAAGTGGTAAGAGTAAAGATTTCATAGATATGGTTTGATCTTTCATTACTTTACTACATATTTTTGTTTCATGTACTCCACTGCTATCAAGCTATGATATCCTCCTCAAATTTTTCAGCATTCTCTTTTCCAAGACTCCATAGAAATATATCAGTTTTTAAGTTAGGTTTTCATAATAGTATTTTGGATAAGAATCCGATTTCCTGTCTATCACTCTAAAGAAAAAACAATTTAAGAAAAAGACCCCTATTTTAATACTATTGCATAATATGTTTCAGAATATGGAAACTAAATTTTTGGGGGTGTTTCTTTTTGGTTTGGTTTGGTTTGGTCTGGCTTGGTTTGCTTTGGTTTTGTTGAGATTTTGGCAATACATTACAGTCACAAAGTCACATAGTGCCCTGATGCTTCTTCTCCTTACAGAAGAAGCAGTTTTTGAGCACTGAAGAGTAATCATAGATTAACATTAGAATGAGGGAAAAAATACCTTTCTAAAGCTATTGTTGAAAAGAGTAGTCTCAATAAAATATTAAAACAAACCCAGTAGAATTAGATAAATCTGAGAAATCTGCATCCTGTCAAGGCTGTTAGTCTTCTCTAAATGCATCACCCCAGGTCTGTATGAAGTCACCACCTCTATCCTGCATGCCTAGTACACTATGATCTTTCCAAAGCAAATTAGGAAATCATCCTTCTCCTGCAGGGCCTATGGTTGTCTCTATGTGAGTGCTTGTGAATGTTTGAGGCTTTTTTTTTGATCTTTTCTTTGAATTGTCCCTTTGATACACTAATGACTATGGGAATCAAACTGGACAGTCTAGGGTGCTTTTTATGCTACATTGAATTAAAGACTGAGGAAATAGATTTTAAAGCTGCAAGAAATGATTAGATCATTAACCTGTTTTCACAGTATATTACAAGCATTAGATTTCACCTAGCTATCCCCTTAATAGATTTCTGAGATTAAACATTGATAAAAGGCAAAGAAGCCTCACTGTTCCACTTGTAAAGATCTTTTTAATACAAATAGCCTCTGCATGGTCCTGTCCAGCTTTTCAGTTAGGAAGAGTATTTTGACACTGTGGATCAAAGTTGTAGTTCACACACATGCTAATTAAAACTTGAAACTTTTTAAAAAAATTAGTAGGTTGACATATTCTTTGAACTGTCACGAGTTTTCTTATAAACAATATATTCCAACTCAAGTAAAAGTTACAAAAAGTATTACTAGTAGAACATTTTTCTGTTATGTGGAACATCCTATTATATTATCATAACAGTTTATTTGGCTCTCAAAGTATAAGCAGCTGGAACTTCTGTTATTGTTACTAAGAGAAATCAAGATGTAGCTTCTGTTTGTTCTCTAGTGCAACAATTTAAATATAGACTAAATAAGCTGTAATCATTTTTATGTGCAGCCACTTTGGTAGCAAGCAAGTAATGTTAAACCATATGTTCATAGTTAGGATGTTCAGGAAAGAAGCTGCTTCTATCAGGAGTTTGTACATCAACTGCACTTGTGCCATATTTTGCCACCTTGCTGAGTGAAGAGAATGAATGCAAAGAGTTACCTGAATACAGTGAACGACTGACTGAGCATTAAGTTTAATGAGACCATTGAGATCTATCAGGAGTATTTGGAAGGGGAAAATGGCACAAATGAACTCCACCACTTACCTCCAAACTACCTGTGACACTAAATCACAAAGAAAGATAGGAAATGGGTAGACTATATGCCTTGAAACAGATGGAAAAGAGGAAAAGACTGAATGCTTTAGTCAAAGAAGCTGACAGCCAAGGTGAATGGCCTATCTTTCTGTATGCCTTTCACAGAAATAAAATCAAGACATAACATGCTCTTTTTGGAGCAAATTTTTTCGCAGAAGCTAATATTAGGCTGGGGTTTGGATTTGTGCTGGAAACAGTATTTATAATATAGCTATGTTTTTGTGACTACTGAGAGCAGTCCTTACACAGAACCCAGGCCCTTTCTGCTTCTCGTATTGCCCTGCCATTGTGGAGACGGGGTGCACAAGAAGATGGAAGGGGACACAGCTGGGGCAGCTGACCCCAACTGATCAAAGGGTTATTCCATACCATATGGCATCATACTCAGCATATAAAGCTGAGGGAAAAGGGAATGCAGGAATATTTGGAGTGATGTCACTTGTCTTCTCAAGTAACTGTTATATGAGGTGGAGTCCTGTTTTGGGAGATGGCTGAACACATGCCTGCCCATGGAAAGCAGTGAATGAATTCCTTGTTTTGCTTTACTTGTGTGAGCAGCTTTTGTTTTCTGTATTAGACTATCTCTATCTCAATCTGTGAGTTTCTTCACTTTGACTCTTCCAATTATCTCCCTCATTGAACTAGTGGAAGGGAAGTGAGAGAGAGGCTGTGTAGTGTTTGATTGCTGGCTGAGATTAAACCATGACGCATGGGTCTGTACTTGTGGTTATAAATATGGTTTACCTTTAAAAAGTAATGAAATAAGGCTAGAATCCTTTTTTTTTTTTTTTTCTACTTTTAATGCAGCCTTTAAAAAGCATGCTGTTTCCACTTTGCTCTTCTTCCCAATGTCCTTCCCTATGTCATCTGCAAACTCCATCATGTGGAACCCTGCTGCTGAGGCAGGGGAGTAACTGTGAAAACTGCTGCCATTTGAGTTAATGAAGTTACAGAGGGCTTCATGGGAATTAATTTCTTAGTGATTTTTTTTTATTATTATTTAAAGTATGAGACAGAAAAACTGTGATGATGAATGTAAGCTTTCTCCAATGTAACCTTGATGTGATCTTTTTCCAAATGGTTTCCATCCAGACTTTTTATATCTGTAGGTCTTACCCAAGGCTCATTCTCCTTGTTGGACACTGATTCTTACAATGGGGGTGGGGAGGAAATATTACAAACTGGTCGGAATCAAAATGAGACAGAATAGAGTATTGTAGTTTCTGTGTAGAACATTTAATTTCATTCATATTATGTGGAAGTAAAATTTTAAGTTCTCTTTCAATGTATTTTAATAAGAACATAATTGTATGTGAAGAAAGTTGGTTTACTGTGATCATGTTCAATAGCATTTCCTTGGGGTTTGCTTTCTCTGTGTTCCTTGGTAATCTTAGTATTGTGATCTATACATTTATAATACAATGAAGACTTTTGTGTGTGTGTGTCTGTGTGTAGTACCATGTGCTGGTGCCAGCTTGTAAGTGATAAGGAAAATTCTCACTAAACTATTATCAACTAAGCTTATAGCATATATTATAAATTAATATTTTCTTATGTGTTCTTTATTATGTTTCTGTTCATAAAAGGAATGGAATGATCTTTCTTACGTATTAGAAATTAAGAACAACATAAATGATTACCAAGTCTGTCTACCTAAGATGTGGCTAATGGAAATCAGAGGGCAAAGTAACTAAAGGCACATGTAATCCCTTAGAGTGAACTATGCAAGGCAAGTCAGGAGGATCTCACTCACTGTGGGCACTGTGCAAAAGAAAGAGTTGAAATTCATTGGAATACATGAGAGTCTGAGAAGACATGAAGTTTTCCCTCTTCCTTGGTTCATATTTCTTTATATCATGAATTCTCTTCAGTTTTTCTCTTGTGCTAAATTAGTTTTGAGAGCATAACCTAGATTTGTGGAAAAAGCATGTGGGATTTTGGAGGGAAAATACCACTATGAGTAATAGTTTATATTTCTTTCATAGAAAGAGGATCTCTCAGTCAGACAGGAAAAAAACTTTTTATGAAACAAATACATTATTTTACTAATGTCTGATCAAATACCTTTTCAAGATAAATTGTTGATAAACTGTACTTATTGTGCCTTAATAACCGTCCTTAAAATTTTACTATTTTATGTTTTGCTGATTTCAGTTGTCACAAAGTCAAGTCAAGTCAAACTAATTTAATTTCAGAATGTGCTGAGTATCAATGGATTGTGGTTTCCCACTGATACAGTGGACGGGTGTTTTCGCTCCCAGGAGCAGGGCTAGAAAAGCGGCGAGCAGCACATGGCAAGCGGCACGCACGCGGCGCTTCCCCAGGATCAGGCTCCTTAGAAGCTGGGGTCGGCTCCTCCCGCCCCCGGCC
>JAWWEV010000083.1:73496197-73526121 GCA_035583235.1 Hafferia zeledoni | reverse complement strand
CGGGGTCCCGGGTCTCCGCATCTTTGTCCATCCAGCGTTTATAATACATCTGCCACTTGCTGAATTCTTCCTTGGTCTGGTCTCCTCCGACACTGAGGAAGCTAGTTTTCATGGAATAAAATGTTTGGGTTATTTTGGTTTGTTTTGCAATCACTGGTGTTGGAAACTCAGTTCAACCATTCTAATGCCAAGAGAAGGCTTTCAATAATATACAAGGGTTTTCTTATGATAATCTTTTGCAGGGCTGTTAAACGACTTGCAGCTGTTCTAATGTAGAAAGACATCTTTGAATTTGAAGGCAAATACTTAAGGCAGCTTTAAGCTACCTTTTATATTTTCCAATCCAGGTCTACTCTGCTAACTGTGACATGGCAGAAAAACCTGGGAACTGATTCTGTAATGCATGTCTTATGTACTAATATGCTGTGCTAGAGCACTGGAGTACTGCAGTCACTTTTTCACCTCCAGCCATGTTAGAGGTTCACCAGCTCTGCCTCTAGGCAGATTTGCAGATGCTCATTAATGCAATGACTTGTGGCTATTTTTTGTCAGTGCCTGAACTAAGGCAGTCCTCCTACAACTAGAAATAAGACTTTGATAGCTACTCTGCCTCATGGGTCTTTGGTACTATGCTTAAGATAAATTCAGCTCCTGAAATAGAATTCAATAAATCCAGCTATTTTTCAAAAATGTCATCTGTTTGATGTGAGGTTATGAAGAGCTTGCAGTTGAATTAGTGTTCACCTGTAACAAATATAAATCAATACCAAATAATCAAGTGGATATAGCCTCCAAATTCTTAATTACTGTTAATTAAGAGGTGTGCAGAAGTCATGATAAGGGCATAAACTCTCAGTTTCAAATTACTTCAATCTTTATGTGTGCAATATGTCTTGGTGCAGCCAAATCTGTATACAAATCTAATACAGCTGCAAGATGAGTTTGAGGTTGATGTGAGTACACATCCTATCACAACTCAGACCGGATACACTTAGCCTAATTTATGAATGAAGTTATTGTTTTTCACAGAGGACTGGTCAATCTACACAGAATCGTAAAATCATTTAGGTTGGAAAACATCTTTAGGACCATTGAGTTTGACCATTAACCCACCACTGCAAAGCCCACCACTAGACCATGTCTTTAAGTGCCACATTTACATGTTTTTTAAATACCTATGGGGATGGTGAGACAACCACTTCCCTGGGCAGCCTGTTCCAGTCCAGGAGGAAGAAGTTAGTGACCTGCTGTGCCACTTATGTGGTCAAATGAGATTCATCCATGGTACCGAGGGGACAGGCAGAAGAGCTTGCCAAGTCACTTTTCCTCATTTATCATCAGTCCTGGTTATCTGGTATGAGACATTGGATTATTATATTAATTATTGGGTCAGAACTAACTCAGATGTGTGTGTGTGTGAGTGTGTGTGTGTGTGTGTGTGTGTGTGTATGGGGAAGGGATAGGTCAAATTTGACAGAGGTGAAATGTATCCGACATGCCAGTCTCTTTGAGTCTCATGGGGACACCCTGGAGCAGCCATCAGCCAAAGGCAGCCCTGGAGTATGCCCACACCCTGCCCTTTGAAACCCTTAACCCAACTTTACACTGGGTGGCGCAGTGGGATCCCCAGAGTGGCCAGTGGGACAGAAATATGGTCTGGGAGGACTGGCCACAGGGGGCCAAACCACATAGAAATAGCAATGTGTGGCTCCATTTTTGCTTGAGACTTACTCCATGGCCATGTGAAAGATGGACTTGCATGGGATTCTCTGGTGGTAGCTATTTTTCTTTTATTCTCTCTCTTTCTTTACTCCTTCTTCTTCTCTTAATCTCATTTCTTAATATTTTGGGTAATCTGGGACCCAATGAGTTGGATTTTGCTAAGCTATGTAGGTTAGCATGTGCTACGCCATAGCTTTGTGGAATGCTCTATCTTGGTTACATGCTATCCTTTTAAACTTTTGCCAAGATCTCATATTTTCTTTCTTATTTTCTGAAGTTAACAGTAAAAATGTCTACTGAGAAAATGTGTGCAGCATTTTCTCTTTACACTGCTTCAAAGTATTAAAGAATTGAGGGTCTTCTAAAAGTTTGGTAGGAGAATTTTTTAAGTCTTGTATATTTTAAAAAGTAAAACTCTTGGATGAGCTTTTTGCTCTGCTCATGGGATCTTACATCTGGGGAGGTCCCAGACACCCCAGAAACACATCCAGAAACCTCTAAGTCCTTTTCCACCAAGCAGTTTTCCAGTCACACTTCACCAAGCCCAAGTATTGCACAGGTTGCATGGGTTGTAGTTATTCAAGTGCAAAACTCAGAACTCATGTTCAAGCTCCTACAATTGGCCTCAGCCCATCAATCCAGCCTTTCTAGATCCCTTTGTAGAGCCTTCCTATGCTCCAACACATCCACACTTATGTTCAGCTTGGTGATGTCTGCAAACTGAGAGTGCACTCATTCCCGTTATTCAGATTGTTGATAAAGATCTTAAACAGAACTGTCCACAATACTGAGCCCTGGGGAACAACACTAGTTACCAGCCACCAACGGTATCCAACTCCATTAAGCCCCTCTCTCTCTGTCCAGCAACCGATCACACTTTTAATCAGCAAGAGTATGCCTGTCCAAGTGATGAGCACCCAGTTTCTTCAGGAGAATACTGTTGGAGACAGAGTTAAAGGCTTTATTGAAGTCAGGCACACAACGTCCATAACCTTTTTCTCATCCAGTAAGCAGCAGTAAGCACAGAAAACCAGATTAGTCAAGCAAGACCTGCCTTTCACAACCCTGTGTTGCCTAGGCATGATCCCCTGGTTGTCCTGTACATTCTGCATGATATCACTTATCGACATCTACTCCGTGACCTTCCATGACACCAAGAACAGACTGACAGATGTGTAGTTCCCTGGATCCTCCTTTAAGACCTTTTCGTAGATGATCATGTCATTTTTTAACCTTCAGTTACTGGGGCTTCCCTGGTTAGCCAGGACTGCTGAAAATTGATGGAAATTGGCTTGGTGAACACTTCCACTGGCTCCTTTGGTACCCTGGGTACCATCTGGCCCCATGTAACTGCGTGTGTAACTGTGTATATGTAGCAGATCACTGACCATTTCCCTTGTCTTCCCATTCCCCCTCTGCTCCCCATCCTTCTCCTAACTCAGGAAGCTGGATAATCCAAGAACAACTGGTCTTACTGTTAAAGATGAGACAAAGGTGGCATCAAGTACCTCAGCCTTTTCCCGATCTTTTGTCATTGTGTTTCTCCTTGCATCTCATAAAGGATTGCAAGTCTCCTTGGCCCCCTTTTTGTTGTTAATGTCTTTGTGAAAACACTTCTATTGTATTTTCCACAGTATCTAGACTAAGATATAGTTAGACTTTAGGACCATCTAATTTTCTCCTTGCATGCCCTCATAAGTTCCTTGTAGTTCTCTTGAATTGCCTGCTTCTTTTTTTCCAAAGGTCATAAATTCTCTTCTGCTCCTGAGTTCCAGCAGAAACTCTCTGTTCTTCCATGCTAGTCTTCTTCACTGCAAGCTTGTTTTACAGCACATGGGTACTACATGCTCCTGTACCTTTAATATTTCCTTTGCAAAGGATATCCAGCCTTTCTGGATTCCTTTGCTCTTTCAGGAATGCCTCTCAATGGACTTTATCAGCCAGTTTCCTGAATAGCCTGCTCTCTGGAAGTCCAAGGTATCACTTCAGTTAGCCAACATCTAACCCACCATGCTCTTACATAGGTTTTAACGGAGCTTTTTTTATTTTTTCCTGCATTTTATTAATCTATATATTTATTTATTTGTTTTAAAATGTTATTCAACAATTATTCTTAAATAAGATATTTATCTCCTTTACATATCTATCTATCTATCTAGCTACCCTTCTGAGGGAAATGGATAGATATAAAAATATACAAAATTTTGTTATGTGAATCTGTATTTGTAATGTCTATTATATACATCAAGCAGTTACTTTGTGTGTGTGTGTGTGTGTGTGTGTGTGTGTGTGTGTGTGTGTGTGTGTGTGTGTGTGTGTGTGATTCACTTCTTGTTTAGTGGTGGTTGACAATCAGGCCTACATGTTAATTGCTGGTGATAATGCACAATTATTATAAGTACAAAATCTAGTTAAAAAAGTCTTCCTTATTCTAAATAGGCTATAAAATAAACCTTTACATAGTGTAAGTTCTACTTTGAGTAGAATTGAGTCGTGCTACTGAAAACCAAGCTTATTCAGTTTCAATAAAACATTCCTTAAAAGAATGAATGTGCCTGCTTAGACTGGCTGATGCTTAGAGACACTATTGTTCCATGTATTTCTTTAGAGAGAATTCTGAATAATATAAACTAATATTAAAAATTACTTATTTGAGGGAAAAACTGCAAAGACAATATTATTAGCTGTAGACTTACTCTATATTTTGCATTATAAATAACTTCAAATTATAAAGTTCTTTTTAGCTAAAAACCTCCACAATCTAAATGTTTCTTTTAATCTGTTGCTTAGAGAACAGAGAAAAGCCCATATGCCTCATAGCTTACAATACTAGGTTCTACTGAAAATGTGTGGCTGAGGTTTCTCCCTGTTTTCCTTCTCCATATTGTTATGCTCTGCCATACATGACCTAGTATTTAAGTTTTACTTGCAGCTGAGAACAAAGAATGCTCTAATATTGGGTGAATGGATGAGGACAAAGTGCTTTAACTATGCCTATGCTACATCAGAGCTGGCTGGAAGATCTGATCAATAGCCCACAACACAAATAGTTGCAGGGGACAGATTGCTCTGAAGAGTAAGGTTTAGGTATAGTCAGACTATGGAAAGAAAGGAGAATATTCTGGAAATCTAGTGATCTGTGTGGATAAAAGACAGGATGTAGCATATAAGGTCACAGTAGGGTGATTTTCAATTCCATTTATTTTTTCTGTCTGATAAGACTGAAAATGTACCTTTTTTAAAAGGTTCTTTTCCCAATTGTAAGAGGTGACTCTGGTTCCACAAGCTCCCTCATGATTTTCTGGTGTGTTCGTTCAATTACAAAGCTCTACTTTGCTGTTTTAAGTTCATTACTAAACTGTAATGCTTGTAGGGGCTTTCGTTTTACTTTAATCTCCTCTCTTGTATTGCTTGATCCCTAATACGACAATGTATGGTGTGTATGGTGTGTTGTTATTCCTCTCCTGTGAGCTGAAAATTTATTCTCTTTAGTGAAGCAGCAGGTATGGTGAGCAGGTATGGTGTTTCAAGCACAGTTTGCTGTGTGGCTACTAAGGGGAGAACATTTTCCTCTTCATCCACTTCCCTTTAATAATAAATGAATGAATGAATGAATGAATGAATGGTTAAAAAGAGCTATGAAAATATCTCTGTGATTTTTCAATGCCAGTCTCTATAATATGTTCACTGGCATGACACTGGGCATCTTGAGTTGCAAGAAAGAAATACATGGATGAAGACAGCTCAAGCCTTTTGTTGCGTTCAAAATTCTTTTACTAGTTTTCTAGGTTTTGTAATCTAGGCTGGCCTGGGTCGAACATTCAGTCCTCCCATACTGAGCTGACTAACTCAGGGAAGCATTCATAGTCTTTTTGTGAACTCAAGGATAAGCTTTTACAACCCCCTTTGATCCACTCAACTGTTGATAGCTATCTATCTAAAGCAAAAGTCACCCTCCTATCTCTTTTTTGTTGCAATATAGTCAGCATCTTTGCAACAGCTGTGGTCAGTTACAGCCATCATTATTTCCCGAGCTTCATGGGCACATCCGCCTTGCCCATCTCCTCCAAGTCTTCTTCCATTGTAGGCATCACAGGCACATCAAGTATTTTGAACTCAGGTAGTGTTTGTTCAAATACTGGAATAAAGTTTTTACATGTTTTGGTGTTTTTTGGTTTTGGTTTGTTTTTTGTTGTTGTTGTTGTTTTTGTTTGGTTTTTTTTGAGGGGGGTAGGTGGGGTTATTTATTTATTTATTTTGTGTGTAAAGGTTTCCCCCTTCTCGCTATCTTTTTAAAAACTTGGAGAAAAAAAAGTCAAGAATTCCTACTGACACAGTGAGTTTTTGGAATTTATACCAAAGTGATGTTTAAATTTTGAATGAATATAGAATTTATAAAGTTAGATTTTGGTGAAGAGAATTGCGAACAGGAGAGAAAGAAGGTGAAGGCTGTCAATGTCCAGGTTTAGTGAAATGCACAAACACAGTTTAGATATCTGTCATCTGGTGTTCCTTGTAGAAGTGCACGGCAGAAGTGTCTCATGTTTTGGCATCTTGTCCTTGGGAACTCTCTATGCTGAATGGCTGATATTTGAGTAATTCTGGTGCCTATAGTTTTGGCACCTCTCTGCACAGGCAGACTCTGGCCCCACTTCTTGAGTCCTGATCACAGGGCAGTCTGCAAAGGATTGCCACAAGGTGTTCAGCATGCCTCACCTGTGACATCCTACCTGAGGTGCTACATTTCATTTCAGACATCTCAGTGCTAAAAAGACAAGTGATGTTCTGGAGTGTGTCAAGTAGAGGTCCACCAAGATGGTTAGTAGGCTGTAGCACAACTTGAAAGTAGAGACTGAGAGAAATGGACTTGTTCAGTTTCAAGAACTGAAAGTGGAGAAGAAATTTTAAGTCTGGCACAACTATCTGTTGGGAGGACCTGTTGAAAACAAGGTCAGATTCCCTGTGAAGGTGCACAGTAAAAGGATAAGATGCCACAAACTCAAGTTGCAATATGGAAATTGCCCACTTGATGTAAGGACGTTATTTTTTACCATGGCAATGTTCAAACTCTGGAACAGGTGCCTTAGGAGGTTGTGAGATCTTCAGAATTCAACTAAACATGGCCCTGAGCCACCTGCTATGAATGGCCCTGATTGTAGCAAATGCTAGGGAAAAAAGACTTCTGGAGGTCCCTTCCAATCTGCAAGATTCTGATTCCATTTCATTTCTTGGAGAAGTGTCACATGTCAAAGGTTCAGTGGACATAAATTACAAACAGCATTATTCTTGCAAGGAAGAATTGTGAAGAGCTGAAATTAAAAAAGGATTCTGTCCTAGGTGATAAATTTTGGGGTTTGTAAAGATTTTTTTAGCCTCCATGATTCACTTGGAAAAAGAAACAGTTTTAGGGGAGCCTGTTCATCTAAGACAAATGCATTGAATATTTAATATATTTAAAACCGGCAATTTTTAGTAACATTAAGATGTAAATTGCAATCTTTGCATAGGTTAAAAATATTATGCTTTTATTCAAGAAGCAGCTGTTTTATCAGTCTCCTCATGGTCCTTATAATTTTACATCAACTGAATTTATTCTACACTTTTCTACTTACTATATACAAACCTTAGTTTGCATGAAATTATTTTACCTGCTCTGTAGGAAAGAAACCCTGTGTGAACAGATAGATTATTTTAAAGCCATATACTTCAAGAACAATGATGAAAGTAAAGAGCTTAGCAGTAGCTAAGTCATTAACAGTGTCTCATATAAAGTAAATAATTTATTGTAATATAAATATTCTTTTGATCATGTACTTCTGATAATGTACTCATTTTCTAATTTGCATTATATCAAACACAGCTTTGAGGAAATCGTTTGTTTTACTATTGCAAACATTTGTGTATGCTCTAGTAACTAACTCAGAAATGTTACATTTCAGTGAAGAAACTCTTAAATATGAGATCTAAGAATTTTATCTCGAGTTATTTTACCACATTCTTGTGACAATATAAAAAATAAAAGGAACAATCACTTTTTTGGGGAGAGGGAGTGTAGACTAGGTAAAACAGTAACAAAAATATCAACTTTTACTCAATTATTTGTGCTGCAATGTCTAGAATGTCTCATTATGTCAAGTGAAGTGACTTACTGAGCAAATATTTACACTTCTTCTATCTCTGCTAATGACAACATATTGAGTTGTGATTAGCTATTCTTTATTGCAACAGCTGAGAGACATGTTCTTCTTACACAGTTTCCATGTTTCAATGAGAAAAAAATGGTGAAACTATGTAAGTTAAAAAGAAAAAAAAAAAAAAAAGAAGAAGAGGAATGATTAAACTAGGAGTCTTTGCATATTTTTTGGAAGGAAAACTTCAGGCACCTTCTGCGGAGTTTTTATAATTTTCGTTTGAAAGCTACATAAGAACAAACTGTTCATGTAGGTGTTCAAAACAAAGTTATCAATACAGTTGTTATTTATACTGCTGTATTTCAAATGGAATCACGACTACTTTGCTGAAAGCTTCCAGTGCTTTACGTAAGTACCTCTCCTACCAAAACTGTGAGGCACAACAGAGTTGTGAAATGTTGATACTGATCAGTTACTGAATCCCATCACAGGCAGGAAGAGTCTTAGAGTATCTCTTTTCAACCCTCATTTAACTCTGAATCTCCTGCCTCCCATTTTTTTTAAAGAATAGACGTGGTCAAGTATTGTTATGTTTTAATCCAGGTTTTTAACAATTTCTTTCTGGTATTTTCTCTCAGAAGCGACTATTGTAGGTTCCAAAGAAGAAAAATGACTCATAAAGTAAAATGTGACTGAAATGGGAACAATATTCAGTGGAAATTAGAACAGCGAGCTAAGAGTAGATTTCTGCTCTGTAGTAAGCAATATAGGTACATGTTGTACAGTCTTGCATTCTATATATTTCTCAGAAAAAACCCCTATCAAACAAAGCTGTATATAGTTATATTAACCTTGTAGAAGACATTGGCATACTTCTCTTTTTCCCTACAACTGTTAGAAGATGCACACGCAAGCATGTGCTGAATGCTCTACACCAACATGTAGTAGAACAGTACTTCAGTGTGCATGAAAGTAAACTAAATATTTTAAATCAAAAAATAATTGTTGTTGTTGAAAATATTTGTTTCAAAAAAAAAAGAGGTGTTAGCATTTACCATGACACCATTCTGAAAACAAGAATTTATTTACCAGTAAGTTGGCAGCTATCATAAATTTTCTATAGCCACAAGTGTAGCTAGAAAATATGTTCATTCAAGGACCACTGAATTACGGTCCTTACAAGATTTTTCTGAATGAACCAAAAAGTCGAGATTGTAATTATCTTACTGCTATGTTAGATGTTATCAAGGCAGAGATGGAGACAAATATATTGAAAGTTTTATGTTCAGAGATTGAAGAAAGAAAGAAAAATGTAAATCCCACTTAAAGTTGTTAATATCTTTAAGAAATTCTGTCAGCAAAACCTTAACACTCCTGTAACTACTGCAGTACCCAATTTACAGACTAGGTTGCTTGAACACTCAATCAGTGTATTGCACTAGAGTTTGTGCATTCTGTGTGCATCTAATATACAAGTCAAGAATTTAGCATCAGCCTAAAATTTTAAAAGGCTAATCAAAGAGTGGCTATTAGTCTAGTTGCAATTATGATAACACTTAGCATTCCAATTTTATGCCATTAAAATGATATTAAAAAGTTTCTGGTATTCACCCCCTCTCTGTGATGTTCTGCTCCCATTTCCACTGCTCCTGTGGATGATGGGGTCAGTGGCTGCACTGTAGTGTTGAGGTTAGAGGGAGCCATCAACATACAGAGGCTTTCACCAGAAGGAAAGTGAGGTTAATGGTTTTTTCATCCTCACGTCTTTGTCTACTTGTGATATTTTTTATCTACTTACTAACACATTACTCGCTCTTACTTTGTTTACAATCCCCCTTTGCAACCAAATTTGTTATGTGGAGGGTTTTACAGAGATGCTGAGTACTTTTGGGGGGTTTTAAACCTTAAAACTGTTTTTGCCAGGTCTCATGATTACATTCCTCTAGTGAGCAGTGAAGGACCATTGATGACTTGCTCATAACCATTGAGCCTCCTCTGTTTAACTATCTTCCATTTGATTCTAGGGCATAGATACTTAATTCCACACATGTTAAATTAGCTGTTGTCATGCCCTGAGCATGGCCTCTCTACCTTCCATGGCTTTTGCAGGGCCAGGTTTTGGTACAATTGTGCATTTTTGAGTCTGGCTGTTGGTGAATGGGCTAATTGCATAAATGTGCTGTGAGAAGTGTGTGCTGGGGAGCCATGTTGGAATTGCCCCAACAGTTGTTACTATAGTTGTGTGCACAATAATAGCCACTAGAGAACAGAAAAAGCTAAGCAAAAGTTAGAAATATAGAAGGGTAAGCTAGTCAAGTGGTGGTTAGATATATTGCTGTTACAGCTCTAGACAGGCCAAGATGAGTGAGTCCAAGCAAAGTCTGACAACACCTGAGGGCTGTAAGCCTGACAAAAGGCTTGTGACCTGTTACTGGCAGTGGCAGCACAGTCCCTTGCAGGCTACAGTGCTACACTACACCTCCCATTTTTCAACACACCCACATTGCTTCATCTTCCCATAGTCTATTTCTCTTCTATTACCCAGACAAAATATACAGTAAACTGCTGAGGAAAAGCTGTATTTGGGGACAGAAAGAATCTTCTACATGAAGATTACAGTACATTCTGACCTTTAGAAATATTATTCCTCTATTAAGAGGAAAAAAAAAAAAAGTTCTGAGGTACTTTAGTTATATTTCCCGGAAGTTGATATAATTCTTTTATGATTTTTCACAGTATCAATATTGTTGATGAGATATCTTTTCTTTACAGCTTCTGCTGTATTCTGTCATATCCTTTCTCTTTCTTCAGGATTAATTCTAAGAGACAGAAATCCAGGGAATTACATTTTTACCTTCAGAGGGATGATTCTCTTAATTCTGATTTGCAGAGTATTGTTTTCTTGAGGACGACTATCAAAATAACAAGAATACGAAAGAAACTCTTTAAATTTGGCATATTAATTCTGTTGTTTCTTACACGTGTTTTAAAACCTTTCGGAAGATAAACTAATGACCTGACCTACTGAAATTTTAGGTATATGATTAAGCATCCTAGCTGGTACACAGCTAAAATTGATTTGGGAATACTAGATATTACAGGTAGAGTTTTTGAAATATGATTATTGATACATGGTTCAGGTAGACTATGTCATTTGGTCAGCTAGCCGCCTGTGTTTTTTAACACTATTCAGCACAGTTCTATAGCTACTTGTTGTGAAAATCAGTTTGAAAAAATGATTTGCCAATTTCTAGAAGCATCATGATAAAAAGTTCTTGGGTATCAGTACATGCAGCTCTGTAGGACCTTAGTATACTCTGTATCTGTTTTATCCCTTTCCTCTCTTCAGCAGCCTTTCATATATTTGAATACTATCATCATGTTATCTGTTGCATGTCCATCACAGTCTTCACTGCGAAAGGCTACTTCATTCAGACTTTCCTTCAGTCACAGTTCTGGGAAACATGATTCTGTTGATGCTTTTAAATAGGTTTATCTTACTCAAAGTTTAGATGTCTGAAGAATTCATGGTATTATACCTGAGGATTTAATGAGATACAGCACTGTTTATTTTCCTAGTGTAGCATCTACCTTGGTCAGAACACTATGACAGTGCTGACTTTGGTTGATCCTATGTGTTGTTATCATTCACAGCTTCTCTTTCCTGAACAGCTGCATCCTAGGATATTGTTCCTTATCCTGTAATTATGCAGCTGATTGTTTCTGCTTGAATACGGTATTTTGCAGTTGGTCCTAATGAATTTTATGAGGTTTCTTTTTCTCTTCAGAAATCTGAAAAAATACTTCTAGAATCAGTTTTGTAGTCATATATATGGAACTAGATCAAGTTTTTTTGTATTACACTGTTACTCGGTTTGACACACTTTAATTTTCAAGACTATTGAGTATTGTAGCAAGTTGTGTTCTCTTGGCAATGCTTATTCCTATCACAGCTTGATAGACTTCCCAGGAGGTTATCTGCTTTACATTTCTAAAGAATATATACACCTGATATTGTATTGATGCCTCAAATAGCCTTTTGCCTTGGCTGCAAAGTCCGTGAGATTCTATATGTTCTCTACATGCTTATGTTGCACATAGGCAAAACACAGAACAAGTTGGCAATCAATTTAAAGGACCTACTCATTTGCTTTGTTTTCAGTTTGAGATTAGGAAGGATGAATGTTACATGGAAGTGATTTTTTGACTCTTTTCTCTAAATACAACTTCTTAGTCTTGCTGACTAGAAATAAGGTAGAAATAAGGAAAACCCTTTCAGCTTATCCACAGTACCACTTTTCAATGGTTTAATGTGTTATTATTTCTTTTTTTTTTTTTTTTTTTTTAATCTTGTCTCAGCCATGTTACTGTAAAAAGTTCTCACACAAATGAATAGGTTTTCTGGCTACATACCTGCTAAATTGCATTTGCCAATCAAGTCTTTACTATATGAGAAATTTTTGATTGTCTGGTTGTAACACAATTTCATTCACAGTTATCCAGTGTTAATGCAGAACATAGATACTGCTTTTTGTTTCAAGACTTAAATTATTTTATGTTCAATATCTTCTGTAGGTAGCCAGACACCTTGACACTTAATAAAAAAAAAGCTTTCCTATTATGCAATCTACTAAAATATGTAGATTTTTTTTATTATATATTATTTAGTATCCTTTCCAAATCTAATTCTACTTTCTGACCAGACTTTTGGAAAGGTACCCAGTAAGACATGAGATATTCAAAACATTGTATGAGCACCACTCCAGCATAGTCAAGTATTTCTATATATGCTATATTCTTTCCTCAGTCATAGTTACTGTACAAGTCTCTCAAAACAGTAAACTTGATGTTTCTTCTCTTTCTGCAGTGAACTATTTTTGCCTAAAAAATATCAATAACTATCCACATACCTGTGTACCTAGCATCAGCATCCATTTAGCTGAGCCTACTGTTTTATTTATTGTTCAGCTACATACATATGTGATTTTGTCAAGTCTCTTGGAACTGACCAAGTGTATTTCACAGAAAATATTGAATTGTGGTTATTTTGGGCCTGATTAGCTGCATTTTTTTCAAAAAAGTTGCATGGTAGTTTTTCTATTTCTTCACTGAAATTTCTTCATTCATAACAGGCCTCTGAACCGCTGAATAAGGAATAATTTGAACACAACAGATAATTTTATGTACTTTTAAATTTTTCCTTTCTCACTGAAACAGTGGCATATAAATTGTCACTCCTAGAGAAAAACAAAGGAGTGCCTCAAAGAGAAAGCTGTCAAAATCAGTAGTGTCCTACCCCTTTATCTATAGGTCATCTCCTTTATTTCTGTCACTAGTAGGTCACAGTAACTGTTTCAACCAGCCATGAGATGGAGGTATAATTGCATGCACTTGGTCAAAGTATGTCAAGAAGTAGGAATATGGATTTAATATCACATTTTGGTCTTGCTGCTCTGGCTGGTTTTAAGGTGAGTGCTGGTTCTTGGCCAGAACTGTGGGATACACATCCCTTTTTAACTGGACTTCTGTGAAAACTTTGTCAGAAACTAGGCTACTCTGCTGTATTAGTTGGTATCCTATGCCCTGCTTAATTTCTGGAGAGAGACAAGAGCATGAGTCCTGAATTAAACTAAGGAAACTTATTATTCTAATAGTTTATGGAAGGGTAATTAAGTAATACATTCCTCAAGGCACTTGGACTAAGTATTGCCTTACAAAATAGTCATGTCCTTCCCATGATCTTCAATGAGTTCTTCATGTCTGGGAGAATGAACTACTTCAGTTTTTCTCAAAGGCATTTCTCTTCATAATTTATATATTTCCTTTAGATATGAAATAATAGCTACTGCTTTTAGTGGAAGTTACACAAAACACTGTTCTTGCTATTCCAAGTGTGAAAAAGTGACAGTAGAGATATTCTACTCACAAGGTGTCTTGTGTCTAGAAATAATGGTGAAGTTCTTGGAGTACTTTTGAGAAAGAAGAAGAAAAACAGGGAATAAAGAATCTCCTATAGGAACAGCAATGACATTGTTTTAATCAGCCACTGAGGGACTAGTTCAAAATTCCTTCATTTTCAGGACTGAAATGGAATGCAACCTTTGTGTAATCGTGCTAGAGTTTAATGTTCTCAGAATAAGGAGAAGCTACAGTTAAACCCAGTCATTTCTGAGGAAAGGAAATTTTGCAATGATTTTTGTTTTTTCCTGTATTGCTGAAATGCATGCACATAGTGCAGTGAAATTTAGTAAATGTTAAGAGATAATTTCTCAATCTGTTTGATGTGAGAATTGCTTGGGTTGGGTACAAGAGTAGCATTAATAGCAGTTACTGGAATTTGAGCAAATGGCAGAAAAAAATACTGAAGGCTGCATTATGAACAGAGCCACAGGAAATGGAGTCATGTCTCATAACAAACATGTATGAACTGAAAAAGAGAAAAAATCTACTGGATTCTAAAATCTGTATGATGCACTAGTCAGTCCAGCTACTAAAATATCTGAGCAGTCTGTATAGCTTCAAAACTTCTACACAACAGAAATGGGATACATGGAATTCTTGTCACCCAAGTGCAGGACCTGGCACTCTGCCACCCTGAAGCTCGTACCATTGTCCTCGACCCATCCATCCAGCCTCTCCAGGTTCCTCTGCAGAGCAGTCCTGTTCTCCTGCAGATCAACACTCCCATTCAGCCTGGTGCTGTCTGTGAACTTACTGAGGGTCCACCCATCTAGAACATCAATAGATATTAAAAAGAACTGACGCTGGAGAACACCATTAGTGACCAGCCACCAAGTGGATTCAGTCCCATTCACCAGCACTTTTTGAACTTGGCCATGCAGTCAGCTTTTTACTCACCAGTGAGTATCTTCGTCTAAGCCATGAACAGCCGGTTTGTCCAGGTCAATGCTGTGGGAAATGGCATCAAAGGTCCTACTAAAGTCTAGGTAGCCCACATCCATAACCTTCCACTCCTGAAGGGTTTTCTTTTCTCACCTCCTCTTCTGTACTTTTTTTCTCCTTTGCAACTTTTTATACTTTAGCATACATATTTAGTACATATTTCCTACATATAAGCAGACAGTGGTAGAAGGTCCTTTGGTTTGGAGCTAGCTGGAAGGCACTGTGGCAGTACTTCCCCAAACCTAAATTATTGTATGTTCTTCTTTTTATTTCCTGACAATGCTGCTGTTTGTTGGAGAAGGAGGAATGGAGGTAAAAATTACACAGCACAAGTCTGCAAGGAAAATTTAAAAGCATGCATTGTAATTAAAAAAAAAAAAAAAAAAAAAAAAAAAGAGAGAGAGAGAAAAACTTTTGAAAGAAATTTCAGCTCATTTATGGTGGTTGCAAATGCTGTAATAATTTAGAGTATATGCAAGATGATGAAAAGTAGATAACTAGAGTGTATATCTAAAGATTCAGTTAAACAGAATGAAGATTTTGGAGCCTAGAGAAGATATACAATGAAAACCAGGATTTAATAAAAGCTGAAAAATAGATTTATACAGCATGAACCAAAATATAAATGAAAGCTTTTCTGTATCCTTTTATGTGCAAATGATAATCGTATTGTGAATGCTTTGAATACACTCCATTCAGTTGTTTTTTCAACACTAATTTTGGTATTCACATTCTACTGATGCCTTGAGAGACCTCAGAAAACAGGACTCTGAGCCAGCTTAGTGTGGGATAAGATAAAAGGGTAGGTTCTTTAATGTCCAGGCCTAGAGCCTTCAGGAATACATGATGACACGCCTCTGTTTGTGTATGTGTCCCAACACTGGTTTCATGGTTTTTATAATAATGTTCATCCAAACCCCTGTTCACCCACCCCCTCAGTCCTGCCCCATCCCACCCCTGCCCCACCCCATCAGGAATTGCATCTGGGGGAGAGTGGGACGCTCTCTTCATCATCCTTCTCTTCCTCATAGCATATAGGGATACTTGGAGGCCTTCCAGTGTTCTGAGCTTTGAGGTCATTGACTTATGTTTATGCCTCATAGCACAGGTCTTAAGATATTTTTCAGCTTTCTGCCTTAAAAAGAAGACTAAATAGTTAATGGAATTTGAGGCATTGATATGGAATAGGGGTTAGAAGGTATAAACATTGAACTTAAGCTGCTAGAAATACTAACACACTGAAATCTACATTTTACTACAGTTACAAGAACTTCTAAAATCTATAAAAATGAAAAAAATCAAAAATTAGAAAACTCCTAAGGCATCATCACAAAGAAAGAAGGTCAACAAAACCGTAACAGTATTCTTAGATACCTTTGTATCGCCTTTGGGAACCTCAGAATCTACAATTTGGTCAATGATAAGTATATTGCTTGTACTTTCCATAGGTGTATTCCTCTGGGTTTTCTGAGAGGGAAGATGTGCTCATCAAATTTTATCATTTTTCTTATTTGCTACTTAAGCAATTTACTAGAGATAATATTATCTTGGTTTCATTAAGCATATAAATACATGTTTTTTTACCTGCAAAAGGAATTCATCCAAGTCAGGGAAGTAAATTTTGAAAATGTAGAAATACTGTACCAGCTGTATTTATCTTTGGTCTCTAAGGATTAAATGTAAAAATTTTAATGACTAATTTAATAAAATAGTGAGCAAAGGATATCCAGTATAGCAGGTTGAAGGAGATGATTCTCCCCCTCTTTTCAGCTCTTGTGAGACCCCATCTGGAGTACTGCACCTAGTTCTGGGGACCCCAACCTAAGGAGGACATGGACCTATTGGGTCAAGTTCATAGGAAAGTTATGAAGCTGATCAGAGGGCTGGAACACCTCTCCTATGAAGACAGGCTGAGTGAGTTGTGGTTGTTCTGCATGGAAAAGAGAAGGAGACCTGTAGGGGAGGTTTGGCCTGAGTGCCGAATGCACAACCCACGATACAGAGGCTGACAGGCAGGCAAGGTCACAGTGACCTTGAGCCAGCCACGAGGCAGGTAAACAACCTCGAAGCCCGGGAAAGGCACAGCCTCGGTGGCGCCAGCCCCATGCTGACTGTCTCGTGGACACCAGCTGTCCACCAATCAGAGCACACTGCTGCCTCGAGGACAAAGCCTTCTAGCCTATCAGAACTTGTTGTCATTTGCGTGTTCACCCCAAAAAGTTATAAAAACCTATTTACCCCCCAATAAAGTTGAACATTCCTGTTTTTAACCTTAGCGTATGGCTTTATCTCTATGAGAATACGCACATGCGACTAGGAGCCCAAACCCGGGGTCACGTTGGGGCTGGCTGGCGAGGGCACGAAAAACCCTCTTGCAACCCACCCCTTCCCCAACAGAGACCCTATAGAAGCCTTCCAGTGTTTAAAGGGATCTACAAGAAAGCTGGAGAGGGACTTTTGAGAAGGGCATGTAGTGCTGGGGCAAGGTGGAATGGCTTGAAACTGAAAGACCATAGGTTTAGATTAGATATCAGGAAGAAATTCTTCACTGCAAACATGGTGAGGAACTGAAAAAAGTTGCCCAGAGAAGCTGTGGATGCCTCACTCATGGAAGTGTTCAAGGACAGCTTAGATGAAGCTTTGAGCAATCTGGTGGACCTGACATCTTGGAAGGTCTCAAGGATACTAAGCTCTCAAAAAAGCAGAGTGATTGGCTTTCCTGACTTCCTGCCCTCTCATCTGAAACTCCTAGCTGAAGAAGACAGGAGGACTAGGCTATCAAGTTTTTTTTTACAAGGAACAGCCTCCTTTCATCTCCAGGAAATCAGAAAACAAACACTGACATCTCACTGGTGCTTGTGTAATGGTTCTGCTAATTCTGACTCTCTAAGGAGGGGTCAATGCAATATTTCTGGTTTTGCTTTACCCAGTTGCAACATCTTGATGCTGACTGTTTTGTAAAGATCAAAATTAGATGATTTCTTTGCATTGTCACTGCTGATCCTGTTAACAGACATGTTTGCTGTTCTACGTCCTCTGCCCCTTTCTCAGTGAATTGAGGTTGCTAGATCTCTGTCTATTGTCTAAGCCTTAGATGTGTTCATCACACTAGCTCTTTTATTTGTATTACTTTTGTGCATTTTCATACTTACTTATAAAATCAGTGATATTTTTGTACTTCTGTAGTTATAAAACAATGTTACAATAAAAGAAAAAATCTATACTTGTTGAATGCTGATTTAAAAATCAAGCTTTAATAATTTTCATAAACCACTGGAATGCTGATTTGGTGTATCAGGTTGCTGCCAAATTCAAAGCACACAGAAGAGGAATTGAAGGTGAGGAGAAGAAAGTATTTTATCTTGGAACTCAGTATGACAGGCATAATTTTTCTGCTACTCTTTCAGTGAGCTCCTGACAGTTGGTCACTGTAAACTTTGAATCTGAATCCAAGTAATAAAGGCAGTGACTTTGAAAAGACCCAAGTATGCAAATAACTTTCATCTCATGAATACTACTGTTGATTTTGATGAGACCATAGAAGTTTATAAAGTCGTGTGGATGCATAAGCTTTAGGATCCAAGCCTGAGGCCAGATGTGATCTCATTATTTTTGTATTTGAGATTCTATAAGACAACAAAAAATATACCGCACAATTCAGTTCACATTTTTCAAAGACATTTTCTTTTTATTATGTTTTCTTTCCAAATATAGAATTCCAGTATTATCACTGTTAGAATAAAAACTGGCACAGGATATAATTTTGTTCTTGGCAAAGAAATATATTATAAATAAAACCAAACCAGCTCTTAGGCACATCAACACAAATATACACATTATGAATATGCCTGAATATATTAGTTGTGTGCTACCTAAAGAATCAATAATAGCATTACTAATACTATGTTCACCTATTGTGGAAGGAAAGATGTGAGTCCTTTCAAGTACTATCAATTTCTGAAGTTGAAGTAAGCTGTCTTAAACTACTTCCTAATAATTTAATTATCTATGAAGTCAATTGTGTTAAAATCTAGGTGAGTTAGACC
This sequence comes from Hafferia zeledoni, assembly GCA_035583235.1. Lineage (NCBI taxonomy): Eukaryota > Metazoa > Chordata > Aves > Passeriformes > Thamnophilidae > Hafferia > Hafferia zeledoni. The sequence continues at coordinate 73,507,319 of JAWWEV010000083.1, read as the reverse complement.
TCTTTTTGACCCTGATAATTCATGATCTGAGACATAACCATCTACTGTGTGACTCAGTAACAGTTGTCTAGAGGACTTCATCTTGTTCTTGAATCATAAAATATAAATGAGAGAGGGAAGGCACAGGACTCCTTGACCTTTGTCAGGTTTTGTAAGAATCCAAGGGATTATGCATGGATAACAGCCATATGTCAGAGTCTCTGAGTCAGACTTAAGGACTGTCAGGTCATATGTATCTATGATACCTAAAAATATTGTACTAGACCAAAATAGGTACATTTCCAATGCATACCTCAAATATTCGTGCAACTAAGATTTATTTCTTTTGTCTTTGCTGCATCAATATTGCAGTAGTCTGTCCATTTAGACTGTATAAAATATGGAAAGAGAAAATAGAAACCTTTTTTGTGCAATTCATATGGCTTCCTCTGATGCTTCATTGTGTCAGTTTTCAGTATAAAATCAGGTAATGTGTAGTATGATATATATTTGGAGAACAAAGCTGGGCAAGCATGACAGTTGAATATCCGCAAATGTCAGCATGAATTTAAACGGGTCCTGGCAATATCTAGGTGAAGGTGATGGGAATTATTTCTGCTCCATAGAGCTAAGTAATACTTTACTTGCCTGCTACAAAAAGTTTGACAACCAATAGCATTCTAGGATTAATGGCAACCAGAAGAGATTCTTTGGTCTGAGCTCAACTGAAAAAAAGCTGTTTTCTTACAAACCACACAAACTCTTGATTTGCTTTCATTTTTGACTGAAATAATTTGGTTTGGTTGACACAAAAGCACCTTTTTTTTTTTTTTTCTTATGAACAACCTTTTAGTAAAAAGAGAACACTGTAAAAGCTGAAAAATTATGTGACTGAAAGGTAAGACTTATTTTTTTCAAAACTCTGTGGTTCTGTTTAACTCTTAATTTGATAAAAATGGATGTATTGCGTTCTTAACAGCCATTATTTACAAGTTAGAGACACAAATTCTTTGTATTTATTTATAATCTGAATTCAAAATTTTGAAGGAGTTACCAAAGTAATATGACTACTCTTCTTACACTGAAGCTTCAGATTACATGGTATCCTTGTTTTGCATAGTTTCAATGATTATCAGGATTTTCAAGCATCATGATAGAAATCTTTTAATGAACTGATATACCTCTTTTTTGTTTGTTTGTCTTTTGTTTTTAAAAAAAGCATTATTACAATTTCATTTGGTGAGAATTCCTATTTCAGTCTGACCTTGAATAAAACCTAAAGCACATTTCAAAAGCATGACTGAAAATTAATACCTTAATCTCATAATTGATCAGGAAATTGAAATGATACGAAAAGTTGGAGTAGTACTGGATGTTTGAATTTAAATACTTTTCTTTTTCTTGGCACCGAGTATTGGGAACTTGGTATTAGATTTTTTTTAGTGTTTCCTTTCAAACAGTTTATGCATATTTTCACAGAACTGGAAGCTAATTTCAAATTTGATGGGTTGTTTTTTGTCACACTTTTTATTACCACAAACCCTAACTGTCCATTTCAGTGGAGACCATGCCCTTTTGCCTTATGTTCTTTTGCTGTTATGTTTTTTTCAAATATGTTACTTCCAGACCAAATTTGAGTCCATGCAACCACTTAGCATGTAGTAAGCATAATTTTTACTGGTCTAGATACACAGCATTCCTAAGAAAATTACTTGTCCACATCACAGGTCACAAGGAGTGAGCACTGCAGTCCTTAATCTAATCTCAGGCACTCAGAACTGCTGAAGAATACATGTTAAATGTGTGTTAAGTACACGGAGCTAGAGAAAAAACAAACAAACAAAACCACCACCACCACCAAAAAAAAGTCAAATGGAAGGAGAACTAACTTCTGTCACAGGAGCAAAATAAAAGAAAACCTCGAGTTTTACCAAAAGAAAGATTGAGCTGAAAGACATAAGTGTTTTGATACAAGCATTGTATATCCTAAAAAGGAATTACTAAAATTGTTTTCATGCAATCCGGTGTCAAAGGAAAGCTATTGGTAAGCACAGACAGCATCCACAGACATGTGCATTGGCATTAATTGACCACCTCTTTCTGCTGAAGTAGGATCAGGCAGTTAAAAGATTAATTACAACAGAGAGTGGTAATGTATTCAAAAGTTTTATAAGAGCTTCACACTGATGCTGAATTCTTTGGATGAAGATTGTTATGCAGCAGAAAGAAATAGTTACAATAAGTAGAAGGCAGTCTGCTGACCTTGTTGAAGATTAAAAATATATAACATTTGACAATGCCCTTATTATAATATAGAAAAAAGTGTCCAAGAATTAGTTTGACTTCATACAACTATTTTTCAAATTTTGATGTGTTCTCTTCACCCAGTGTCCCCCTCCTTAATGTGGATTTATGAACTTAGTTTCTATTGCTCTGGTTTTGTATTTAAGATTAATGTACCTTACTAAGAAATATTCAGCATGAATTTGTCAGTGTGGGTTGCTCAGTTCAGACTGGAGTTGGCCTTCTCATATATTTTACATGCTTTCTCTTCACTACTTTTATTTTTTTTTAAATACAGCTTATAATTTTCTACATAATATTCATGTTCAGCAGTTCTTGCTAACTTTTTTTTAATCATTGCAGCACATATGGTAAAAAATAAAAATTTTATATTGATGGGTTGATTTTAGAATAATGCATAATCCATTTTTAATTTTCTAGGCTCACCTTTCACTTCAGGACCTTTAAAATAGATTATAGCATAACTGCCACTACATTTTTATCAAATTGTTTAAAGTTAGATAACTGTGTGTGAATTAAACTCCATTTGTATTGAACTTATTTATTGGTTTTGGCTGGGATAAGTGCTAATTTTCTTCATAGCAGCTGCTACGGTGCTGTGTTTTGGATTTGTGACCAAAAGAGTATTGATAATACAGGGATGTTTTAGCCATTGTTGATGAGTACTTACATAGTGCCAAGGCCTTTTCTGCTCCTCACGCCTCCCACCAGCGAGAAGGCTGAAGGAGTACAAGAATTTGAGAAGGGTCACAAATGGGACAGATAACCTCAACTGACCAAAGGGATATCCTGTACCTTATGAAGTCATGCTCATCATGTAAACCTGAGGGAAGAAGGGGGAAGGGGGAGATGTTCAGAGTGATAGCATTTGTCTTTCCAAATCATTGTTTCATGAGATGGAACCCCGCTATACTGGGGATGGCTGAGCACCTGCCTGCCCATGGGAAATGGTGAATTAATTCCTTGTTTTGTTTTGCTTTGCCTGCACACATGGCTTTTACTTTCCCTATCAAATTGTTGTCTCAATCCATGAGTTTTCACACTGTTGCCCTTCCACTTCTCTTCCCCATCCCACCAGGAGTGAGAGGGTGAGTGCCTGTGTAAGCTGAGCTGCCAGTTGAGGTTCAAGACAAGACAAACTCTAAATGAAGGATAAACATTTCAGACTTTGACTTTAATCATAAATGAAATTGATAAGACTAAGTACAAAACCTGTATTCAATTTTCTGTTGTTTCTAATTTTAGATAACTTGAACAGTAACTACAAAAATTGTATATAAAAACTTATCCTTACCTCTACTACGTCTATTCATACTGTCCAATTCTATGAATTCACTAAATATTACTTTAAACAAGTAATTAAAAAAAACCCCTCAATATTTTTTGTATTAATACTTTTATAATAGGGTGGGTTTATTTTTCTTATGTACAGATTACTGCGGACAAAATGTCTTGCCTAGATACAGCGGTTTTATATCAATCTTTAAATAAAGTTGTGCAGCAAGCTGGAATATAGACTCGCAGGCCCTTTATGGAAAACATTTGCTTTTTTCTCTGCAGTTGGAAATTTCTGTAGCATCCTAGATTGCATCCAGCTTGGTTGTACCATGGTCTAGAATTTGGCAGTATGTCCTGGCATTCTGTACAGAAATAAAATAAAAATTATGATTCAGTAGAAATATACATTCCCTATAGTGGCACACTCTGTTGAATCATACTTCTTTATTTCATTTTGTTCTCTTTGCATCAGCACAGATCCAAGAGACATGGAGTCCAAACTCTCATCCAAGAAAGAAGCTTTCTGTGACCCATCTAAGATATTACAATGTAACCATGTGCCATCTGGAAACTGTACCAGGTACACTTTTTTACCACACACATTACTGAAAAACAAGGATACACTCTCTTTTTTTGTTTTTTTGTTTTTTGTTTTTTTTTTTTATATTTTTATAAAAAGCAAAGTGGTTATTTTTTATCACTTATATTTAAAGGAAACCCTTACAATTCTTCATGCACTACAGCTAAGATTACTACTTGCTACAGTATGTCTATATGGTTAGTCATCTTATCAAATCACCTTGCTACCTGATATATCTTAGTCTGATTCAAGTCTGACTGAAAAACAGCCAGCTGACTGGGGGCTTTGCTTAACCCCACCAAGTAACCTGGTTAGAAGACATATTCAAATTTGAAACATTTCTCAACAGAAGCAGTGTGGCCACTCAGAATATATTTGAAGGAATCAGAAACCAAAGATTCAGTTCCCTGTTCTTTTACTTACTTTCTCTCTGGTTTTGGAACTTAAAAATGAAGGCAATTCAGCTTTCAGGAGGATGAATGAAGCATGTTTTCATGCTTTGCATGAAGTAATTATTTCCAGGCTTCAAAATAAAATATTCAGAATGTTTACCTTCCTCTGAGCCTAAATAAAATGCTGAAATAAATGTAAGTAAAATAGCTTGTCACAAACTCTCATGCTGCTGAAATAGCAGACAGAAGGTGAAAACTCAAATATGGTTAGTTTGATAAAAGAAACAACATTAAAATAGACTGTGAATATTTCTGTACTTTTAAGTTCCTCAGTATAATAAAGGAAAATAACGATATGCTCCAGCCTTTTTCAAAATCATGCATTAGCTGAAATAATTAAATATGGTTAATATAAATAATTTGTTTTAAAATATTAGGAATGAAAGGTCTGGGGATTTTATTCTTTGCTGGGCAGTCTGACAGACATAATGCAAAAAACCTTTTGGGTCAATGCCAAGAGGAGCTTGACCAGAAGACCATAACATAACCTTACATTTGCCAGTCTAGACTCCTAGATAGCCAGAATAGATACTAATGTAGATCTAAGTATGAAAATTTTTATAAGTACACACAATATTAGACTCCTAAACTCCAAATATTCTACATTTAATTGCTTTGTTTCATATGTTTTGAATAATGTACATTCCTGGGAAATTGCTGGGTACAAAGCATCGCAACCCCGTTTTTTAACAAGTAAGATTACTGTTTATTGGAGTTCATTTTCTTGTGCTTTAGTGTCCCTCAGGAACCCTGGTGAAAATTTAAGCTTTAATATTCAAACCCTTTATGGGAATAGATGGATAACATTTTCTCTTCCTCAGGTTAACCCTGTTTATTGGTGTGACCTTATGACAGAGGGGTAGAAAATTACAGAGATATTGTGATGAATGTCAATTTTGGCTTTTCTTCTGTACTGTAATATCCTGTCTATTTTATTAAGCAGGACATGTGAAGGTTCAACAGGTTTTTTTTGTGGTTATAGAGAATAAATACACATTATTTATTTTATTTTATTTGTGATATGCAGATAATATTCACAATATCTCTGACAAGCATCAGATTGTGACAACAAGTTGTCAGAATACCACGAGAGATGTGGGGATGTGTGTGTGGGTAGAAGGTAGCAAAATATGTTCTTAATTTGACTACCAGGATATCCTGATATGTTGTCTGGAAATCCAAACAAGAATTCAACAATTTTGTCTTTCATTGGAATATCAGATGTATTAGAAAACAATACAAGACAGCACTGCCTTCCCTGAGGCGTCTCACGCATCCCATTTCCCTCTCAGTAACCTTTCAAAATCAGTCACAGATGCTCTTATTCTAGATTATACTGGCATCTAACCTTTGTAAACTTGGAAACTGGGGAGAATTAAAAAAGCGAAGTGTAAAAAGAGATATAATCTTTCACTTCAAATGTTATCATTTCTGAAAGCAGCAACGATTTCATGACCTATAAAGTTCAAAGCTGTGCTAGCTTACTCTTCCTTTCACTTTTCCAATTATTTGACTTTGATCATTGCTTCTGCTTGCCCACATTAGTTCTTAATTTCTCACATTTTAGATATTTTTTAAAAACACAGAATAAATGTTTATATGAAACTTGAGGTGTTATGTCTTCATGGACAGAGAATTCTACAATATAAGTAGTGATATAAAGTGCTGGTTGCTCTGTAGAAATACTCTGAACCACTCTAATTAACTACAGTGGGCTAATACCCTTCTTTCTACAGAGCTTAAATTGATTCTGGTAGATCTGATTACAGTAAAAGAGTTCAAATTCTGCAGTTCTTAAAAAACAATGGCTTATTTAAGCAAAAGGGCATAATAACTTATCATATTTAGCAGATGACCAAAACTAACTTTTGGCAAACTTTGGGCAAACATTTGATGTATCTTTAAAGATGCTTTACCTATTAAATAGTGTGTATCTCAACCTGTGAGTTTTCTCACTTTTACCTTTTCCATCACACTGAAAGAGAGAGAGTGAGCAGCTGGGTGGGGCTGCGCTGACCACCCACAACATTTGGACAGTAGTCCACAACGCAAGCGAGAGCTGCTACAATAACTACCAAAAGGATAGCATGACCAAAACATTACCCAAAACTTTAAAACCCCTAAAATACTAAAAAAACCCACAGACAAACAAACAAAACTAAAACACCAAAAATCCACAATAACTCACACAAAAAACTTGCTATAATTCTTAGGTGCTAATATGAGTATCTCCAAAACAAGTATGTACAAAAGAAAATATGCCTTCAGAATTGTAATTTTCCCTGATAAATATCACTTGATATATATTAAAAGAAACAAAATCCTCAAAATAACTACAAAAGAAACAAATAAACAAACAAACCCCAAATCACAGGCCCAATTCCAGTCAAAAATTTTGCTTAGAAAATAAGGGAGGAACACTTGACAGATGGAGAACATTTCCTTTCTATTTTGACTTATTTCCATTTTGAGCAGATTCATCATCTCTCTGCCTGGTATTGTGGTCAGCACATCTAGAGATTACAAAGGTAAAAACAGCTCACATCAGATTGTGATTAATTCCTTGGGAAGAGACTTTCTAAACTTCATAAATTCTTGTTGTAGTGTGTTACCCATCTCAAAGGTCTCTGTGTCATCTTTCAGCCAGACTCCTGTTTCATTCTATTTCATGTAATAATAAAGGAAGGAAAGAAAACGAGTCAGTAGGTAAATAATGCTGTGGGTGAAGTCATACTCTTATTGCAGTGTTTGTACCAAGCAAAGGAAACTTGCCTTATTTTATCCTTTCTTTTCCCTTGCCTCCATTTTTAGCTGTTCAAATGTTGTTTTACTCAATTACTGTCATGATCTCATGAGTTAGAGTTTGTCCATATGGTGGACAAAGATCTATCATGTAGCCATCTTTATGAATGTTTTCTTTCCTCTTTTCTCTGGCTTTACTGTAGTTTTCATTCCAAAGTTTAATCCCATTGTGTGTGAATCACAATGATGAGAGGGGGAAAAAACTGGCAGAAGGTAATCTTATGCATGCATCAAGAATCCACTGCTTCTCCAAAATGTTTCTTTAGAATTCATTTGTGGTATCTTCTGCAATTCTGATAGAAGTGGTAAATGATGTATGAAATGAAACATTTTTGTTGACTGACTTTACTGAGAATTCAGAGAATAATGTTATAGTCACTAGTGAAGCATATTTATCTTATTTGCCATAATACTTGATATTAAGAAAAGCTGTCAAAAGTTTACTTGGATAATAAGTGTTAGAGGATGAAGGCAAGGGATTTTGTAAGTCAAATAGTCTTCTCAGAAAATCAAAAGGAAAAAAAAAAGCAGCATTATCACTGAACAAACCAGTTGTTAGACTTAATCTTGGAAGCAGGTCACCTTTTCTGAGGAAGGATGACATTGCCCTAGAGATGGACCAATGTAAGGTTAAGGCAATAATTCAGGTATTAAAAATCCCTATTAGAAATACATTTTGTACCTATTATGAGAAGCAGAGGTCATGTAGTTTTAGTTATGATTATAAGAGAAACAGGGAATTCAACCAGATGAAGAACTTATTGTTTATTTTCTATATGTGAGTCAGTGGGTTCTGTGATTTGCTTTTATGTTTCTCTTGGATTAGACCCTTAAACATTTTTGATTTGAACTAATGAGAGATGTAGGCTCAAAGCAGCCAAGCAGGAAAGCTTTTCTTTATCATCTTGTGTGAATCCCTAAAGATTCCATGAAAAGTTTAAAATTATTATTTTACAGTAGACCATCTTAGTGTTTTAAAAGGTAATAAGAATGGTGAAGAATTTTCTTTTAAAGGTTAGAGAACAAACACAGAGGCAGAAATACTGATATCTGCATTCAAATTTTATAATATGATCTCCTCACTTGATCTACTCAGGTTTACTTTCACCTTCACAGCTGCCGTGACTAGTGTCACTGCTCTCGAGGTCCTTAACTTACTGGTCTTACTTGTGTTCTCTGTTTCTCTTATGACCTCTGCACTTGAAACTGTCAGCACTCAGAACTGACAGGTTTTGCAGAACCAAAATCAAAGATTCCTTTCTCTGACTCCTCACTATAATTATTTCTTCTCACTCTCTCCAAATCAGAGGTTAGAAAAAGAATTGGAAAAAAAATATACATCACTTCAATAAATAACTCATGGCACAGCCATGATTTTGTTTGTGGTGTCTTTCTGCAGAGGCATTAGATTTGTTTTACAAGGGAGAATACTGCTGCATTTATGTAGGAGTGGAAGCACTGACCTTTGCATTCTTCCTTCCTTGAAGATTTTCAGAAGAACTTTGATGACTTCACTGTTGTGTCCTTAAAGCAGTCAATATATCTTACCATGTTTTAATGATACTTGGAATAGTTACTGTGGAAATTGCCTACCTAGTTCCTTAAATTCATGAAAAGGATTTAATTGTAATAAAACAAATAGTCTAAAATGGAGAAATGTGGGAATCTTCGCACTTTTTTTTTTTCTTTTTTTTCTTTTTTTCCCCCCTCTTCCTAGAATGGTCATTTTTATTGAGTTAGGCTTTCTGGAAAAAAAGCACATTGCCCATCCCACATGTTTTCTGGAGTCTCAGGTCAGAAACAGAAATCTACTACCAAAGACATGTAGATTATCTAGAAGATAATGTCCACTTTACTTTCTTTTCTCAGTTTTCACAAGAAAGTGAAAAAATGTATAGACTTCCACCCTTGGCTGTTCTTAACCAGAACAGTTAGAACAGAAAGGAAAAGTTCTTCATGGATTCTTAACTTCTCTTATGCAAATAGAAGAACAAACAAAACCTTTTTAACGACAGAACAAGTGCTCACCTTTTCAAGTATCCAAGCCATAACATGTAATTTTTATGGGTTTCATCTGTGATGAAGACATAATCACCTAACACCTGAAAAGAAAGTACAAAGAAAACATTCTTTTCTATAATTCTTCTAGTTGTCCCATAGTTTCATCTCTCTATTTTTTTCTCTTTTCATTTTAAAGCATATTTTCCCCATTCTTCACTTAGTAATAGCAGATGCTGTACTCTGATAAACTTTGTCTCATTAAGTGTTAGTGTCTAGTACAGCCCCAGTAGCCCTCAACAAGACTCATCGGAGGCACAGAGCAGATCGAAAAGCAATTAGTATTCTGGCTTGTGATAATTACCCACAGTATGGGAGGCTTATCCAAGATGTAGTTTCCACTGTGCCTATAATAGGATTCTTTAAGCACTGATATATTTTCATGGGCACACCAGTGCTCTCATTTCAATTCTGTCACTTATCTCAGATAGGGGAAATAAACATCCCTCACACATTTTTTTCTGTCATAAAGAAAAGTACACCACTGTTCTGACAACTTGTAGTGTCACCTAAAAGTCACCTTGAATCATGTTTTAATCAGCTGGAACAAGGCAACATCTAATTTATTTCTGCAGTTTCCTTGCCTGCAATGCACTGATTGCCGAGACATAGAAATCCAAATTGAGCTCTGATTAAAATGGAATGAGGATGCAGATGCTACCGTTGGTTCAGAGGGGCATTCTGCTCTGTGCTAGAAAAGGTCAAGGTGATTCAAGTTCCAATTAAAACAGAAAGATTTGCTGCAGTTCGTGAATATGTTGCATTGAAACAAGTTTATGCTGTGACAGGTTGAATAATATCTGAATCATTTGTCTTTGATCTATTAGCTTTTATTAGCACAAAAGCTTGCTTAAAAACAATGTATCTTTCACACACTGCAGCAATTTCCAGTCCTGATGTCATGAAAGTATTGTTTCAGAAGCTTGAAAATTCATCCACTCCCTCTCATATGTAGGCAGTACTCCAAAGCTGTTTGATATTTTGTCAATTTTGATTTACTGTTGATTTTTAACATCTGGATAAATAAATAATTAGTTCAAACACACTTTTATTTCTGACAATCTAATGACATAATATATAAGTGAATGGGTGATTGTGTAGATGGGCTAGAGATGAGACATCCATGTTGTCTTTAAATCTTAGCTAAATATAGCTAAAGATGAAATGATTACAATAATAACCCACATCACACAGAGATTTTAAAAATAGACACCAATGGTTGAGTTGCAGTATACAGAAATCATAACTCATTTATACACTTGGTCTGTGTCTGTTACAAGACAATACACTTATTGGTAACATTTTACAATAGATGAAATTGCTTATTAATTCAAGTGCACTCCTGTAAACCCTATGGCTACAATTATGCAAGAAACAACATGATATTATTCTTAGCTGCAGAAAACATGTTTTGAGGTTTCAGAAAGCAGTTCTGTCATATTATTGAGCTGGAAAGTGTAACACAAGTGATTTTGCAATTTACTTTCTGGAACCTTCCAGGAAATGGTAACAGGAAATGACTGAGAAGTGGACTAATGTAAACATCTATTCTACTTGGAAACTGATGTGAACACATTGGAAGAATGTGATAGTCTTCTTTCTTTTCTTTTTTCTTTTCTTTTCTTTTCTTTTCTTTTCTTTTCTTTTCTTTTCTTTTCTTTTCTTTTCT
>JAWWEV010000083.1:73479773-73495451 GCA_035583235.1 Hafferia zeledoni | reverse complement strand
TCTTTTCTTTTCTTTTCTTTTCTTTTCTTTTCTTTTCTTTTCTTTTCTTTTCTTTTCTTTTCTTTTCTTTTCTTTCTGTTTATACTGACAATATTAGGATGAGATCTTTTTCTCCTTTAGTAACTGATGTGAAATACAGTACAGTCTCAGTGCAGCTCCTTACCCTTACACTAGAGGAGACAATGAGGAAGGGTAGTAAACGACATCTGACACTGCTTCATAAACTGAGCATGGGCTTGGAAGTGTGATCACACATTAATGAGTAAAACGTGAGAGCTACTCTCTATTTGCAGACCAAAACCACGCAAAAGTGCTAAGCAAGAAAATTGCAAGACCAAAGAAAAAGCCTTGTTGAAAGTACCCATGGGAATGGATTTCTGAATAGTGTTACTTATCGACAATACAACAGTGACCTAGTTACAGCCAGTGATTTCTGAAGAAAGAGGAGTTTGCATGCAAGGCCACAAAGCCACAGCATGTTCCCACAGACTCTGCACTCCAGGCAGCTGTGGAATCATGGCTTTCTGGCAACCTGGCAGTGTACCTGCAGGGCTCTCGTCCTTGAGAAGGACAGGGAGACTGCTTAGAGAAAGAGCAAATGGAGGCCTGGTTAACCTTACTTACTGTAAGGATACACCACAAAGATTTTTTTTTTTTCTCTTCCACTCTTTAAACTCATTTGGCTTTTCCTTCTGAGAACCTGGTAGTTCAAAGGTTCAGTCTTTCTATATGACTTTGTTTAGTTAAGTAGCTTAGCTTTCACAGGCCTAGGTGTGGTGAGATCGCAGACTTTGGCTCAGCTGTAGTTTCAATCCTTGACCAAGACCATTATTCAAAGCAAATAGTACTTATACAGTGTTAGAAAATTAATCTTATCCATCAAACATTTGTTGAGTGGTCTACCAGTGATACAAACTACAGTCCCCAAATAACCAAAATTAGTTCTGAACTGGGTAGGCTTGGGAAGACAAGTTAGAAATGAGTGTGTTGGTAATCAGAGGATAACTAATGCCTGTAGTGCCCTTGAAAACCTTTCCCTTATCCTATAACTATTTTTTGACTTTATAAGCCATCTACAATGTCTTGCTGAAATATTTGAGGATGCTAAATTATATCTCATTTTTTCTAGATGATCACATAGGTAAAACCAGATTGCTTGAATCTACAGACATTAGCAAAGGAAAGTCGTTCAATATTGTAAATAGATGTTTTCTTACGCTTTACTCAAAATTTATAGTATTTCTCTGCTCTGTTTTACTATGGCAATAAAAGTATTTACCACACGGGTGTTAGGATTAAATATTTCTATCCATATTTGAATATTACTAATGATAAATGAAATATGTTGAATATTAAAGGCAGTGATCAAACCATACAATCCAAAAAACATTGACTAGCATAATACCTGAAAGGTTAATAGTCTTTATGGGCTTTAATTTTTGAGGCCGTCTTCATATTTATAATTCAATAGTTATGGATATTCAGTCAGCTGTTTCAGTGATTTTCCACTTTCCTGAGCTACAATCCTGTTAGTAAATGAAGTTGTCTAGAATTAATTTTCTGCCCCTGAGAGGAAGGGGCATGCTACTATTTTTGTGTGTACTGCCCATTCCACACTGCATTCCTTTGGGTTCATATCTGCATCTTTGTATCTTATTGCATACAAAGACCTTTCTATGTCAACAGAGGACACTGCCCTCACAGTTTAAGTCATTTCCCTTAAAAAATCTGCTCCAGGTAGGCTTCTGTCAAGAGTCTTTAGTTCATGCCATTCCCCACTCTTTGTTCAAGTGTTGTCTGGGAAGGTGCTAATTAGGTGTGTTCCATGCCAACAGTTAGGCAGTATGTATGATCATATGCCAGCACTTAAGGCTAGGAGCTGGCTGGGTGTATTTTACCAGGATAAACAAAGACAAGAGAGTTAAAAAATTATTTTTCTTTTTTTTTTGTTGTTGTTGTTTTTTAATCACCCAAGAAAAAAGAATAGTGCTAGATTTGAAAACTTAAAAAAAAAATGTGCTTGTTGTTTTTTTTTCCTCCTTAATTGCCTTTAAAATTTTCATTTTAGTAAAAGGATTTATTATATTCTGCCTGTGATTTCCACAGCCTGAAACGAAATGTATTTAATACTGTCATTGTCATTGGCTATAATCAGGGAGGGATTATATGGACCAATGATATACTGAGTTTTTTCAAGGTGTTTCCTTGGTTTAAAAAAATATTTCATTCTGTATTAAACATTTTGTATTTTTTAGGTAGAGAGAAGAGGGGGACATGAAAACTCTGTCATCAATTTTACTTCTATTTATTATAATTTATAAGTCTGAATAATAAACTTCAATGTTTGTTGTACTAGCAATTACTGTCAAGTTTATACACAGATGGTGCATTGTTTCTCTGCTACAGAAAGGACCTCTCTCTAAAGAATTAACAGCAACACTGATTCATTGTATGCTGAATATTCAAAATTCTAGTCACTTAAGAAAGCTGCTATTAAACCAATTTTATATAAAAAATTGCCCTCATCTACCACTCTTCACTTGGTGCTACTATTTCACTTGCAAATGCTGAATTGCAGCTTGAGAATTAAGATGCATAATTTTACTTCCTAAACAAAAGTTAGTGAACTCAAAGCTGAATTAAAGTGCCTGCTCTGTTACAGTTTTCTTACAGATTCAGGACAGACCCTCAGGTGATTTTTGCTGAATCTGATACAAGTTAAATTTATCATGCACTTTTTATTACAGGCCTTAGCCTCATCAGTTATTTGTAAGATGTTGCTTGAAACGTGTCTATTGAAACTGAATATTAGGATAGACAACAATACCCCCAGATACGCAGGAGTTTTATTTTTCTTTCCACCCTGTTAGCTATTAGCCATGTTGTATTTGAGTTCAGAATGTCTGTGCTACAGAGAAACCCCAATGGTCTTCTGATGGTTGTTTTGGCTGGAGTGTGTTTGGTGTGCCCTTGGTCAGTGTGCAAAGGTTCCTCTAACACACTGAGGATGGTCATGCTTTTTTGCAGTGAAAAATTCTGGCTTGTGACTCTCCAAAGCATATACTTGTATATAAATGAATGATAAAGAGTTGTTGTTTCTTGAAATTTCTGTAATTTTATTTTGCCAGAGACTCAAGCCCAGGTTCTGCATCTCACAATGTGCTTGAATTTTGCTGAGGCAAATGAGCTTCTACCTCTTTATCTCACACATTAAGGTCTATCCTATTTGAAGAGAAAAACCTCTTCTTTTGAGAAAATTTGTGCTGTGTAAAAGCTGTACTTATTTTTTTATATAGAAGAAAATTGTTTCATACTGTCTTGGAAACTATGAGCTGATGACTTAATATATATGATTGCTGCTGTAATTTTTTCTTTTCTTTTCTGACACTACTCTAAGATAAGAAAAGACTAGATGCCTGGTTCTTTTATATTGCTTTTGGGCTGTCAGAAGCCTTCAAATAGAGCTTCAGTCATTTAGAAACATCAGATTGATATAAAGTAAATCTCAACTTTGATTACTTCAGCCTTGCACACTTTCCACAATAACTGCATGTTTCCATCTTTCCTTTGAATTTTGGTAAAGTACAAAGGACATAGGACAAGTTCCTACTTACAAAGATGACTGTTGATTAATTCAGTGTGCAAACAATATGATGATTGAAATATTTCAGTGGGATGTTTTGGAATAACTGAACAGACTACTGTAACTCATATCAGAGATGTGCTCTTGTAAGACTCAGAATTTTACTTTATTCTTCTAAAGATTCAGAGAGAAGGAAGAAGTATTGTTGATACAGGCAAATATTAAAAATAAGGTTATAGATCACCAGCTGATGTAAAGTAACACAGACTCTTTTTCTTTGAAATTTTAGAATACATTTAAACTTAGCTGAGACTCTGACCCTCTAAGTTTTTCTGCTTTCTAGTATTGTACAGTATGACCTTGCTTAAATTTATTCTCCTGAACCTCCCTTGATTGAATGAAAAATAAATTATGTGTTGAATATTCAATTATGTGTTGAATAGATTGAGAGATGAATTTGTAGAATGTACTTCTCTGCAGAAAATCTATGCCTCTTTGACAGTCTACAGCTCTGTTTAATTTTTTTTTTTTTTTTTTTTTTTTTTTTTTTTTTTTTTTTTTAAATATGGCATAACCTTACTCCTAAGGTCCATGTCCTCCTGAGTTGGAAGAGAACTAGTTTAGTGTTAAATGCTTTGGAAAATTTGTATAACATATCTGCTTATGCTTTTATTATTGAAAAAGCTTTTCTAAAATTCTTAACTTTTTACTAGCTCTTTCAACTAATAGACTTTTTGCCTGGGAATATATCTGCATTTATAGTACTTCTGAAGAGAAAATGGAATTATCTAGGGTCATTCAGAAAGAAACATATATAAAAACACAACTATTTGGTTTTCTTTTAGACACACTTAGTTATTCATTAATGCACCTAATTAGTCCCTGGCTTTTAAGAAGTATCATTTTGAAAATGTGACATGACACAGACCAGAGAAATGGAAGCAAATTTTTATCTAAAGTTAGATAAACTTTAAGGTCAATAGGTAACACAAAGGAAAAAAAAAAATCAAAAGCAGCTAACTTAGAAGAGCAGAATTACTAAGTCTATAGTGACTGGCTTTGGTGAATCCTTTATATTCTCATGCAGCAGAAAAGAACAAAGAATGTTTAAGCAAATATTCAGTTGAAAGGGGGAAGGAGGAAATACTTATTATAGTTTTTTTCATCTCTCTATCTATCTCTCTCTCTCAATCAAACTCTGATGGAGAGACTTTAACACCACAGTTGTGCAAATTTAATAAAGGCTGATGAAAGTTTGTGTTTCATATCACAAGAAGATCACCTGCTAGAGCAAGAAAACTTTTTCCCTTCTGCAGCCCTGCAAACATTGGCTAGCTAGATACATGGGAAGAGTTAAATCACCAATTATTCTTCAAGCAGAAAAACACTGAATTTCTCCTCATTAGGCTGTTTCAAAAGACTGAATACCCTGAGTTGTTTAACAGCTCATGCAGATGTACAGTGTCTTGTCTTCATGGGTCTAATAGAACAAGAACATAAGTGGGGCCTATACACTGTAGCTCTACCTCTGGTCTAAAAATGGCCTTCTTAAAGTCCCCTTCTCATGGGACAGCTCAAACTGTTCTTGTTTTACAACAGCAATATATTGTAAAACTGCAAACAGGTATCATTTAAATACAAAAGATGCATTGTAAAATATGTACATGGCTCTGAAATATATGGCTTCTGCATGAGTTTCAGCAGTCCTTGTGACAATGCCTATAAATATATTTGGTTTTTGGTTGTTTTTTTTTTAACTAGTCTTTTTGTTACCAAGACATAAAGAGACCAATGTGTCATATTAGTAGCTGTTTGTGAACTTCTGAGTCTTCATCGTAATGGAGCAATGCGAAAAATACTAACTAGTAAAGAAGTTCACAAGTAATAGTTGCTTTCTCTGAGTGATGAAGACAATACATGACTTATGATCTCATTAGGAGTCTAGTAACTTAACCTTTTCAAAGATTTTAATATTCTAAAAGATATTCTAAGCCTTCATCTAAAAATACAAATAGTTTTGCTTTCAAGTCTTAGAAATTAGTATGTAGCATAATAATTCTCTGAATGACCACTGAAACTTTGACTTATGAATGTTAACATAACTTTTTTGCATTTGTTTGGATATACAAGTCTGCTAGTCCAGTAAAATTAAGTTTGTAAAAATTACTATTCTCCAGTGGAATGTAGCATAGAAATTTCATATGTTCCTTAACTTTTTTTTTCCTCCTCAAAGAGAGAGATACTTTTTGAACCTCCTCAGTTTTCACACTTACAGGGGAGTGTTATCCTGTTAACATGATTTTTGTAAATATACCAGATAACTACCTTTTTTTTTTTTAAAAAAAAAGAAATTTTTAATATTTGCTGGGAAATATAATAAAGACAATGTAATAATGAAGAATTTGTCTGTTAAATTTTAGTAATATTAGCATTTATTTGAAATGCAAAGGAAAAAAAAAAACAGCCCCATATTTCACAGTACATCCTTGATCCAGCCATTCCCACAAAACTCCTCCAATGTCTCTGTGTTTCAAAGATTTGTGTAATATCTTAGAAGACTGATTTCACTACCAGTCACACAGGATTGATATGTTCTTACTTTAGAAAAGCAGTAATGAACACCAAAATGAAAAGCTTTGCTTTTTACTAAGAATGAGTCTTTATGAAAAAAGAAGTATTTTGTTTTAGGGTGATTTAAATCAATTGTATACGCATATGCAGATATATATTTTGTTTTTTTGTTTCAAACCAGAGTTTTGTCTTGGTTTGAGACAATTTTGAGGGGTGGAGACCTTGGACAGAAGTCTCCTTCCTCCCATTCAGTACCCCTGGTTCACTCCAATACAGAGAGAGATCAAATATGCCTGGATGTAAGTGAAAACAAAACAAAACAAAACAAAACAACTCTTTACCAAGAAAAATGCTAAACAACAAAATTCCCAAGTTCTTGGATCAAAATGAGATGGTGGCTGACTTCCACACACTCATTAAAACCTGTCAGGAATGGTTTGGAGGGTCAGTGACAGAGTGAGGCTGTAGTGTCAGCACAAGCAGTTGGAGCAGGGCTGTGGACCCCCAGGCAACTGGAAGGACCCACAAGATACCTGCTAGATCCAGTGATGAACCCTGGCATCTGCAACTCTGATAGAAGTTGTAGTCCTGACCTGCTGAGGTGGTGGTAGAAGGTCTAGGTGGTAGGAGTTCTGCAGAGTGAGGGAAAGAGATCCTCAACCTCCTGAGTGAAGTCTGTGTGGTCTTTTATTGGGCTCAGGATAGGTGGGAATGCCTCTGGTACCTTCCCTGGGGTGAGGAGTACTTCATTGTATTATTAATACTGGATCAGTGATATTTCAAGAGACTTTGACACCTTCTAAAATGTTAGGGCTTCCTGTTATGTCAGCACAGGTGGATCCACTATGGCCATCAGCAAAGATGAGTATATTCAGGCCATGAGTGTGGATTGTCCTGATGCCTCCAGGAGAGGAGTTGTTACAGATGAGTCATTTGTGTAAGAAACAACATGCAACTTGTAGTCTGAGGTGGCAGGCATGCATGCCCTCGACACCTGGACTGTCTGAGTCACCAGCATTCCATCTTTTCACATTCCTGGATACATTCTTCTCCTAAGATAATAGAGTACTGTCGTAAAGCCCCTCCCCATGGTCTAAATTAGTAGGTATATTTAGGAAAAAGAGAAAAGAAAAGGTGGATAACAGAGTCTTTGTGTGTTGGGATGGATTCACAATAAATGGCATGGAGAAAGTCCTGCCAGAAATGGGCTGGAGAAGAGAATCAACCAGCCACTAATAATGCTTTAACAACTGATGTTTTTAATGTTGTTTAAATGCACAGAAGGTCTAGTGAAGTGTCTTTTTTGCTAAGTCATTGTTTCTTCTTCCCAGAATACCCCTGTAGGCTCAGGGGGCTGGGGGAAGATTGTGACATCATGTTGCCTGAAACCCTCTCCCACTGAATGTAAATTTCCTTACTGCTATTGGCCCAAAGCCAGACTCACCTCTTGTCCCTTATTGGTGAGTTTGAATCCCTCCAAAGTCCATATATAAACCCTTGACCATGAATAAACTTCCTCTT
The DNA here is from genome assembly GCA_035583235.1 of Hafferia zeledoni. Classification (NCBI taxonomy): domain Eukaryota; kingdom Metazoa; phylum Chordata; class Aves; order Passeriformes; family Thamnophilidae; genus Hafferia; species Hafferia zeledoni. Next base: position 73,487,776 of record JAWWEV010000083.1, on the reverse strand, counting down.
TGTTCCTCTCCATCTCCAGTGGTCTCTGTGTGTCCTTTCTCTGGGTGTCCCAGTGACCACGTGGTAGGGGAAAGCACATTTTCTCCTAGGTTATGGACTAAACCCTAGGGCCAGGAGAATCACCATACCGTTGCCGACTGCATCCCTACAATACACAGCACCAACGAGGCATAAAGAATTCCTACAGGATCATTTGTGTAACCCATGACAATTTTCTCAGTCATTTAAAATGTAAAGAAATGTACAAGTTATTCATTGAAAGGTCTGTGTCATCTGTACATCCCTGGGAACAGAGGATTTAAAAAATGTGTATTTTTCTTTCTAGTAACATATAAAGTAGTGGTGCTTTCCTCTTCAAAGCTATTTTCACAGATTTTAATTGTGTATTTTTTTTTCTTGTAATGTATTTTAAGAAAATCATAAACATAAGCTGACTGAAAAAATCTACAACCTTAAATAGATTTTTCTTAATAGCAGGCTTCATACAAAATGTGATCTCACATTTGCAATGCAGTATTACTTATTAAAATAATGTCTTGGGTCAAAGCTGGGGCAGTATCTCTTCTTTTTGAGGGTTTTAACCATGTTAGGGACAAAAACATTTTGTCTAGAAATCTCTTTATAAATGGCAGATGTCAAGGTCCATTTTTGGCTATATTGCCCCATTAGTTTCGGATAACACAAAAATGTGTTTTAAATATCATCAAGCAGTGATCCAGGAATTCAGAGTGACACATCAAAAATAACCTTTCTGGGAAGAAAAATAGCATTTTAAACCTAAGAATTGCATAGAAATCATTCTGGTCTCCAAACCATTTGATAAATCATTGCTGCATATTTGGTGAGTCAGTCAATGAATACCATTGTTGAGAACAGTCACATTTTCTGTGTCCTATCACTTTGCAACTCTTTTTTTTTTTTTTGATAACTTTGTCTCTTGAAGCTCATTGTATGTCTCTGTAAAGAGTTATCTGGTTATAAGTTGGAAATTAGGAAACTGCCATGTATTTTTCATAGTCCTTTCTATCAGTAGATTAAACTCCCAGTAGAAACACTTCCATCTGTTTATTCCTAGGTATGAAAACTAGAAAATGAACAGTGCAAGAAATCAGTATTACTTTTCATGTTCCCACCAGGTGTTCAACTGAGATGTGTTTACCTATGTATATGTAAACATATTCATGTATGCAAATATGTGTTTATTTATTGTGTGGTGGATGGTTTGGGGGGTTTTTGTTTGGTTGTTTTGTTTTGTTTATTACTTATAAGAGAATTTTCTTCCAAAGCTCTTGGTATTGCTGGTTTGTTTCCTTAAAAATTCTTAAAAATTTTGCCTCATTTACTGATGCCATATTTAGCACACAGAAGTACTATTTCTTTCTATTTATAAAGCCTTAATTAGTCAGAGAATGCAAGATACATTTGTCTGACAATAAAAATCATTGCAACTTTTTTTTATCTTGTAATTTGCAAAGACCATGTTAATATACACCTGAATTAAGACATAATAATTTGAGTGGTTAGTTAATTTGACTCACTCACATGGTATTACTTTATGTCAAAGCCATACCACTGAAAACACCTTTGTGATTTACAGATGATAAAAGAAAGCCATGTTAAACTGTAGCAAAAGTATTCCTTTTTTTGAGTAGTGATGACATATTCAAATGATCTTATAATTTTAAAGTGAAAGCTCACTTTTTGCTCAGTATCAGCGTTTTCAACACTGAGACACAGATTTAATACATACAAGAACAAGATAATTCAATGCTCATTAAATTCTTACTCAACTCAGTAGAAAGGACTGAGCCTAAAAGTGATAGAAAAGTCAATTTATGGGAGCAAGGTATAAGAACCCTTGTTTCATGGGATATAACTGGTGAGCTAATGATCAGTAATACAATATCAAAAAATTATTTCACTGCATCTTGCCTTATTGCCATCAATTCAACAGTACATGAGTAAGAGAAGGATGTTTACGAAAAATATTCCAACACCAAGTAGCCTACTGTCTTGGGTTGAGCTGGCAAAATGCCAACTGCCCACTTTAGAGCCAGTCTCTTTCCCCCCGACACTGAGAAAAGGGAGAAAGGGGAAAAAAAAATTCAAACTAGGTTTAAACTTAAACCAACTATATATATTTATACAGAAAAGAGAAAATTAAGAGAAACTGTAATATAATACACACACAAGTTAGAAATAACAAGAAATAACTTCCCACTCCCCAGTGAACACAAATTTTACTATTTTAACTACAAATCATTCCAGAGAACTCAATTCCCCAGAGACAGACTTAAGCAAAGAGAAAGACTAGGAACAAACATTTTACTTCCCTAAGATAACATGGTGGTGAGCCGGTGCTCTGGGCCTGGGCTTCCCTGTCCCTCCTGGGACTGCATGGTGTGTCCTTCTATGAACACAGCTGTGAAGGAATTGACCAAGCCACTCCCACACTGGCTCTTACCTTTTGAGATGATGTCAGCATATGGAATACAATACTATTGGCTAGAAGAAGTCAGCTGTCAGCTAGCTCAGCCCAGGTCAACTCAGCTGACAGTCACAGGCCTACCCTGAAATCCAAAGCCTAAAATTTAGGCCTACACCTAGCCAAACCCATAACACCTATAAATCATAAATAGTTTCTCTGAAAATTGTCTAGTCACAGCAAACACTTTTTTGACAAGGCAGACTATACATTTCTGGTTTTTTTCCTATTAGCTACCTCTGCATAGGTCCCTCTGTATAAACTGAAGGTGAAAGAATTTTTGAGATGCCAGCAGGAAAATACACTTTGTAAAAGGGCAAGTGACGTAACAGGTTGCTGATTACAGAGGCTGTTTGTCTTCTAAGGTGAATGCAACTGGGATCAGAAATCAATACAGATAACAAAGTAATGTGAAAAGGCTTTAGTGGAGTCTATATAGTTCCACAGGGAGCTTTTGGTCCTTCCCTCAATGATATATTAGGACTCTTGATGTAAATAGTTTTAAAGAAGTATTTATAAATGCTTCCCCTGCCAAAGCAAAATAGAAGATTTAAATGACAGTATAGCTAGTTTGCCTTCCTGGAGACATCCTTCTGGTTGTTCTTTTCTTGTCTACTACTTCATGAGAATCATGACTAGAAAACAGAAGATAGTTGGGGTCAGGGGCAGAAGCTGAATAGTGAATGGAAATCACTTGAAACAATATTTCTTAAATGGAAGAGAATACAACGTTCTATAAAGAATTACAGAGGATGAAAAATGGAAAAAGAAATGACACAATCAAATGATGCTTCCTTTTCAATTAATGGAGTGGGAGCTCTGAAACATAAATGGTGTTATCACAGAGAAGAATGTTATGAGTATGTTATAGTAATTATTCTCTAGTTTCACTAAGATTTCTTTTAAAATTATTTGAATAGGGGACTTAACACTTATATGTGGCAGTAAATGGAAGTTCTTCCTTTGACTTTGATGTTCCAGGCGTTCATAAGAATTTTTAACTTTTTCCTCTACTGTATTTCAAAAGCAACAGCTTCATTTTTGGCTACAGATTAAAGAGGTATTAAAAATGGCTCTTGTCTTGATACGTATGTGTATCAACACATTTAGCACATTTCTTTTCCCTACCAGATTGTTTTTGCTGTTATTTTCAACTTGCCTGAATAGAAGGAAAATATTTGGGCATGAACAGATGGTATTAGCTAGTGAGAACTACTTTCAGTGACAGCATAATGTTAACAAACTGAATGCCTTAGTTCATTTCCATTCTAAGATAGAAATAGGAGTAAATATTTTTAATATGAACAATTTTTATGGTAGTGAGCCATTTATGCTGAAGTGACTGAAGCTTGTGGCTATCCAATTCTTGGCAGCGAAATATTGGTGGCATGTCTGTAGGTGGGCATGGATGATTACTTCAATAAAGACAGTGATTAAAAGTCTTCACTAATGATGAAAACTCTGGTTCATTTTTATCTGATCATATTCAGAGACATCTACAATCAGTTTACTGCTTTAAAGAGACAGAGAATCTCATGGACTACAGAGGAAGCAAGTGATAAGAGAGTTTGTTTCAAGTTAATCCTAGATACAATGTTATTGTGTGGTTTAAATCCAGCTAGCAACAAGGCCTGACACAGGCATTTGATCATTTGCCCTTAATCAAATGCAGGAGAGAATCAAAAGGGTAAAAGTAAGAAAACTCATGTGTTGATATAAAGACTCTTTAATAGGTAAAGCAAAAGCCATGCACACAAGCAAAGCAAAACAAGGAATTCCTTTGCAACTTCCCATAGGAAGGCAGGTGTTGAGCCATCTCTGGGCAGGCTCCCAGGGCTCCATCACACATAATGGTGACTTAGGAACACAAAAGCCATCACTATAAATGTCTCCCCTTTCTTTTTCTTCCCTCATATTTATACGCTGAGCATGATGCTGTATGGTATCCCTTGGGTCAGTTGGGATCAGCTGTCTCAGCTTTGTCTCCTCCTGACTTCTTATGCACCCCCAGCCTCTTCACTGGCAGGGCAGTGCGAGAAGCAGAAAAGATTTTGATTCTGTGCAAGCACTGTTCAACAATAACAAAAATATCAACCCTGTTCCCAGCACAAATCCAAAGCATAACCTCATACTAGGTACTGTGAAGAAAATTAACTCTACTTCAGCCAAACCCAGCAAAACTGGATTTATATATTAGTTGTGAATGGCACATAAGCTTCATGCAATCCAGTGTGACATTTTTCATAAAGTCCTTCTAGAGAAAAATGGATTAGGATTTCCTGTGGGTCTGCCTCACTAGACCTTTGCTATAGATTTCAATGCACCAGATTTGGATTAACAATTAGAAAGGTCAGAGCTCAATTGAGACCTGAGGCAATGTTCGATATCTTGGCAGTAAAGGACAGAAGATGTTCCTATGAATGTAGAATGTCTGCCCCTGACGAAAGTAGGTCAAACAGGAAACTGTTACCTAAAGACGCTTGAATTCAGAACTCAATTGGATTGTAACTCACTCCCAAGTGCCGACTGAAAGAAAGGCTGACAGTTGTTTTGGAAAGTGCAGGTTGTTTCCTGTGCAATGCTTAGAGGGCTAAACTCAGAAAGGGATGGGCAATCACTAGGAAGGCTGAATTTTTGTTTTCAAACAATAACATGGATAAGTGCATCTCTCTATCCTGTGCATGTAAAAGGGTAATGGTAGGTGCATTCAAACTCAGCAGCTGGCAATGTCTGTGAGATTCCTGATAGCAGGCATAAGAAAAAAAAAAGGTGTTTTGTTTTTTTTTTCCCTCTGCTATTCAGGCAACAGTGAAGTACTACATGGCACCCTTGGAGACTTTGCTGGCATGGGTGACCAAGACAAGGTCAAGGTGTCAGGTAGGTTCTGTGGCAGCAGATACCAGCCCAGTAAGATGGCAGTAAGACTACACCACCAGAAAAAAATTTACATGAGCCCTTAATAGCAAACAAGGGTTACACTATCAAATGGCAGCTTTCTGTATTTCTATATTTTATAGTGTCTGACCAAATCATAATGTCAAAACTGAATTTATCATTTCACTTGATGCTAGGCCTATAACATACACTAGTTAAATTTCTGAGAGTCCACCTGGGTAAGTGAAATTCAAACCCATGGTGACCAGTTCTCTAAAAGTAAGCCGTTGTGGGACTTCTGAGCACTTATATATATATATATATATATACACAAATGTGTCTTGAAACAAACTTTAAGATTTTTAGCAATCAACAGATTGATTCATATCAAAAAATATAAGGAAACCCCACAATTTTTAGATTTTGCATCATAGTTCCTAAACTTGCAAAACAAATTACAATAGCAAACAGAAATTAAATTTGTATTTTAAAAGAAATTGAATATCTGCACCAAAGAAGCATTTTCTATACTCTCTCTGTAAATGTCAAAATAACTTCAGAAAGTTTGGATTATTTTAGAATTTTTTTTTTCTGTGGACTTCAGATGTGGGTCTAGCTTGGGGAACACAAACTGGAAAATAAAATTTCGTCATATTCTCTGCTCACTGAGACTACTGCACTTTTTCCACAGTTATAGCTCAGCTAGATTATTCTAATTGCATGAAAATTAGCTTTTCAATTATGTAGAATTGTCTTAATGTTCTACACAATTATGAAATGGAACAATTTTTCAGAGACTCTGTGATTGGCAGTTACCCTGCAATGTTATCTAGACATAAAGCAGTATTTTGTTACAAATTATTTTAGTATGACAGAGTTTGTCTTGGCTATTTTAATATTTATTTATTTTATATGAAGCTGAAAGAGTACATATGTCTTCACAGCCTACCACAGGCTTTCATATGGATAAATCTCATGTTAAATTGCAGAAAGAATTTTCAAAGTTGAAAAAATAGTATTGCTTATACTGAAAATATAAAACTGAAATCAGTGCAGGTTTAAGTGTGAAAGTAAGAAATGGATTACTGTTTAATCTGCTCAGTGGAAAAGATGTTGAATATATTCATAGTTTGTTCACATCAGGAATTTAAATACCAGGATTTTTGCCTGTCATATTTAAAATTTATTTGAGGATGAGTTAGTAATAATATTACTTCAAGTCAGGTCTAGGAAAATGAGGAAAAAAAAAAAAAAAAGTTGTGTAATAGTCCAACCTACATGCTCAGAAAGCACGAGTAACTTCTATCAAATCTTCTTACCACCCTGGAAACTGTTAAAATTACAAGAAAGATACCAGGCTATGTGTTCAGTAAAAGACAAACAAAGCCTAAATGAAATGATGTCTAAAAGTACTTTAACACAACTGGACCTATGCTGCTATTATTTGATGAGGTTACTCTTTCCAGTGTCAACTAAAACTCATTAAATGAGCACCAAATAACTGAGGTCAAAATGAAGAGCTAACTTACTCGAGTGTGCTTCTGGGCATTTTTGAAATTACGGATCTTGAGCAACACTGAATTTTGACCATGCAGTGCATTTGTTGTTTGGCTTTTTTAATTTTTCATTTTTCAGTAGCTTTTTATTCCTCACCCTGTTCTAGTAGTTTGTTTGGGTTTTTAGGGTGGGTAGGTTAGTCAGGTAATTGATTTATTGGGTCTTCCTCTTTTGTTGTTGTTGTTGTTGTTATTTTTGTTGTTTTTCTTTTTAAAGGTGTTTTCAGGTTCTTATGGTACCTTCTAGGAGCTTCTGCAGGTACTGCTTATATTAAAATAGAATAATTTCTGTTCTAAGGGATCTAAAATGATTACCTAGTCCAAGTGCCTGATCACTTCAGGGCTGACCAGCATAAGCTATTAAGGATATTGTCAAAATGCCTCTTCAACACTGACAGCCTTGGGGCACCAACCACCTCTCTAGAAATTCTATTCCAGTGGTTACCATTCTCTCAGTAAAGAAATTCCTCCTAATATCCTGTAAAAACGTGCCCTGACACAGCTTTGAACCATTATTACACATCTTATCACTGCCTACAGAGAAGTGCTCAGCACCTCCCTTTCCCCTTCCTTTTCTCAGGAAGCTGTGGCAATGACATCACACCTTAGCCTCTTTTTTCCTAAACTGGATTAACCCAAAATCCTCAGCTGCTCCTCACAGGACATTCCTTCCAGCCCTTTTGACAGCTTTGTTACACTTCTCTTCTGCCCTTCACATCCTTCACAAATTGTAGGGCCCAGAACTGCACACAGTACATAAGGTGAGGCATCACCAATTCTGAATACAGTGGGATTATCACCTCTTTTGACTGGCTGGTGATGTCATCTTTGATGCACCCTAGGATGAGCTTTGCTCTCTGGGCTGCCAGGGCACACTGCTGGCACACACAACTGCTGCCAACCAGCACTCGACTTTCTGCAGGGCTGCACTCCAGACACTCCCCTCCCAGTTTATAATTGTATCCAGCGTTGCTCTGTCCTAGGTGCAAATCTGGCATTTGACCTTGTCAGATTTGTCATGGTTTCAGCCAGGTGGGGCCTAAATTTGGGTTTTAAAGTTTGGACTAGGCCTGAAAATTGTCAGGTGA
>JAWWEV010000083.1:73467654-73479673 GCA_035583235.1 Hafferia zeledoni | reverse complement strand
CTTTTCTGTATAAATATATGTAGTTAGTTTTAAGCATAAACCTGGGTTTAGAGTTTTTTTTTTCCCTCTCCCTCTTCTTTCTCCTTTAGCTGGTTGGGGGGGAAGAAGCCTTTTTCACTCTGTCTCGGACAGTTGGCATTTTGCCAGCTCAACCCGAGACAAGATTTCATCCTTGATTGTTGTTACCTCCTTCATAATAGGTGGGTCCTTGACTTGTTAGTTGTCGGATTGCTGGGTTGCTGTGTTGAAGGTGTGCAGTCCGTGGAGGGTCGTGTCCTGTCTGGGATGAACTGACATCCAAAGGCCACAGGTGACAGCACCTGGAGGCTGCTCTAGGCTGTGTAGGAGTATAGGTGGTGATGCCCCAGGGTTTGGTCCCCTGGCTGGGGATGATACCTGGGCACATCAGAGGCTGTGGCCCAGACGAAGCTCCTGAGGAGATGGCTGACCTCTGGATCTGGAGCAACTATGACTGCCTGTGGAAAGCACCAGTGGTCTCACTTGTCGGAAGTGAGTGGTGGTGAAAGACCTGTGTTGCTGGGTGGAAATTTGTCCTGCACTTGTGTCACAACAACCTCATGCAATATTACAGACTTGGAGAAAAGTGTCTAGAAAGTTGACCAGTGGAAAAGGACCAAGGGGTGCTGGTGGACGGCAGACCGAACATGACCCAACACTGTGCCCATGTGGCCTGTATCTCAGATAGTGTGGCCACCAGGACCAGGGCAGTGACTATACCCCTGTATTTGACACTGGTGAGGCCATACCTCAAGTCCTGTGCTCAGTTCTGGGCCCCTCACTACAGGGAAGACATTGAGGTGTTGGAGCTTGTCCACAGAAGGGCAATAAAGCCAGTGAAGAGTCTAGAGAGTAAGTCACGTGAGGAGCAGCTGAGGGAGTGGGGCTTGTTTAGCCTGGGGAAAAGAAGGCTCAGGGCAGACTTTATCACTGTCTACAAGTACCTGAAAGGAGGATGTAGTGAGTGTGGGACAACCTTAGAAGTCTTTGCTTACATAAATGATTCTTTGACTCTATGAAATATTACAGAAGATGAGCAGGCTGTGTAGTATCAGAAAGGATAAAAAGGGAATTTAACTTGGGCCTAATAAAAAAAATTTACTGTAGAAAGAGCTTAAGTTCTTCCCTCAGAGACAAGTTCTTTCCTTCACAGAAAAGAAAACGAATATACAGAGAGTCTAGATTTAAGACTCATGGATGGAAACCAGCAAAATGAGATCGGTTTGATTGTGATTTGCAGAAAGGCTTCTCTGATGTCAGATCTGGTCTTATAGACATGGGTCCTGTGCCATAATAGCCAATACAGAAGAACAGGCTCTTCTGTGGAGGATCTAAGAGAGAGTTAGGCCTGAATAGACCACTGGCACCAAGGCTGAGGTTCCCTTTTGATGGGAATGGAAGCATCTAACTGCTGACCAGACATGCAGTCACAGAAAGTTTATTGCTTGCCATGGATTCAATGCCTGTATCTTTATTGTGGCAAAGAGACTGCCAAAGAGGGCCTTAGGCTGTTAATTCTTCCTGGGAGAGGTACAGAGAGAACTGGTTCATGTTATTGTGAAGCTGCTTGCTGTCACCTGCAGGCGGTCATGAAGGATAGGATATGTCCTTGATGACAGTAGACAGACAGACAGATGTTGCACTCATTTTAAAGGGTGAATAGGAATATCAGTGATCAACTACTCTTCAGCTCTGGTAATCCCATGGTGTGAATGGAACACATACTGGCCATGTGAAGGTGATGGGGAATGGTCAGCATAAGTTTACCAAGAGTAAATTAATCTTGAATAACCTGATTGCCCTTTATTACAAGATTAACATTTGCCACTGGGTTTATGGATGTAGGGTGTGATGGCTGTTTTCTTCCATGACTAGGAAAAATTTTAATTCTGTTTATCAGGGTGTCAGAGCATCACTATATTCAAAGTGGGATGTTACAGTGCAGACAGGTGGACTTGTCTCTTGGTAAAGTGCTGGCTGGGTGGTTGAACCTGAAGAAAAAGGTCAACAGTTTGTACTCTATGTGGAAGTCAGTTGCAAGTGGAGTTCCTCTAGGATTTATCTTGAGGCCTATTCTGCTCCATGTTTTGATCAATAACTCAGACAAAGGGAGAGAATGCACTCTTATCAAGTTTGTGGATGACACTGAACTCTGGTTTATAGTTGGTATCCTCCAGGGCAGGGCTCCAAATGACATCACTGTATGGGTGAATGGTGTTAATAGTTAAGGTGTAATCAGGTTGAGTTGGCATCGGGAACAATGCTGTTCTTTGTTATACTCTGAAACTTGTTGCATCCATGACAGTCATTTCAACAAAATTTTCATAAATTCTGAACTAAGCTTAAGTTGACCTCTAATGACAAGCCATTATGATCATGGATATAAGTGGTTTTTCATGGAACATTTGTGCATTGATCTGTATTTTAGCTTCATGCACATGTACACACAGACATACACTTTATATAAAACTGTGTGTCACTCTAAATGGTAACAGTTTAGTGATATCTGCTCTACTCTTCACTTTATCAATCGGTATTTTCAGATAACCAACCTGTGCTCATCAACATTGTTTTGATAACCTGGGCTTGTTACACGAAGAATTGAATATTGGCATAAAGCTGTCTGAACCAGTGTTCAGTGTGTTGATTCATTCATATAGTTCAGGGCAACAAAGTGGTTGTTACATTAAATTCCAGAAACAGCACAATCATGCTGGCATGACTAAGGATTCCTTCCCATTAGTCTGGATTTTCAGTGCTCTCCTGAAGTAACTCCATTGCTTTCTGTTTTAAAGTGAGTATAGTAATTTAATTGCCATTATTTTGACATTATCAGCTTCCCATTATATTGACATGATGAGCTAAGCATAAAACATGAGGCTGCCAATACTGTTCACAGCTTTACAGTGATGCAGCTTACATTAAAGCACTACCATATCCTATTGCAGATCTGAGAGTTGGTTTTCAATCATATTAGTATTTATCAAAATAACTCTGTAATCATCTCTGTTGAAGCTTTCTGCACAATTAAAATTCTAAGTTAATGACAACTATAAGGGATTTTTTTAAATGGTTGCATCAAGCTGGGTGAATTTAACATTACATTTTTAAAGTCACTGTTTACACAAATGGTCTCATAACTAAAAGCACTTGCAAAAGTAAACTCTTCAAACTACACTTCCAGTCTGGCAGAAGGTTTTTCCAGTTGTAGGCTGGTACTCTGGTTTTCCTTAGCACTTATCGTGGGTATGTATTCACTGGTTCTTAAGAATCAATTCCTGAACAACACAGAGTGCTGTGTTATAAACTGAAATGATTAAGGGTCTGCAACAAATTTATAGCCTAGTTACAGATACTTAGCATCATTTGAATGCTAGGGGTATCCAGAGTTCTGGAGACTGTTCAAAAGGACCCTAGGTCTGTGGCAGGTCCTGTAAAACACCAGGCAGCCTGTGAAAATATACCTTGAATAAATGCTCTGCTGGCTTTTGGCTGCAAAAGAGTTAAGGTTTTTCATAGTAGCTCATATGGTAGTCTGTTTTGGGTTTGTGACCAAAGCAGTTTTGATAACACAGGGATATTTTAGGCATTGCTGAAGAGTGCTTTTCTGCCTCTCACCCCACCCTACCAGCAAATCGGCTAGGGGTGCATAAGAATTTGTGAGGGGACACAGCTGGGATATCTGACCCCACCTGACCCAAGGGATATTCTATACCATATGATATCATGCTCAGCACATACAGCTAGTGGGGACGTTCGGACTTACAATGTTTGTCTTCCCAAGTAACTGTTGAGCTTGATGATGTCATCCATTCCTGAGTATAGCTGAACAACTGCCTGTGGATGGGAAGTGATGAATGAATGACTCATTTTACTTTGCTTGTGCATGGCTTTTGTTTTCCCTACTAGTCTCTTTATTTCAATCCAGAAGTTTTCTCACTGTTACCCTTCCCCTTCTCTCCAGTCCCACTTTGGGAACATGAGTGAGTGGCCTTGTGGTGCTAAGATGCATGCTGGGCTTAATCCACAAAGAATTATTATGGTTTGATACCAAAATTAAGCATGTATATCCAGTTACTGTGAAGCAGATGGACTGGGGAGGAGATCCAACACATGGTCTCAAAAAAAGTTCCTATCTCTTTGAAGACCCTGGAGAATATTCAAAGTTCATAGGTCAAGTTATATCCTCCTTAATAGATGGTTCTTAAAATTTACAAGAGTACAAATTTAAAATCCAAAACACTTACCTTTAATTACAGATATTAGACATCTAATGAAATTTGATAAATAAATTTTAATTTTCCTTGTTGACTGCATGCAAATGTTAAGGAATAATTTATATCAGTTTACTAGGATTTGCTTGCTTCATTCTACTACACTTTAGTTCAATGGAGAATTATGAGGATTACTTACACATATGACAGTGCAATGAATGTCATATGTAGAAACCGGACTGTTAAAAACATAAGTATGATTTAAGGAATTAAAAAATACTTGCTTTGAATACTCTTGTTCTGAAAACAAGTCTTATCCAATTCATTCTTAATTCTTCTCCAATTCAAGATTATTAATAGAATTATTTCTTACTATGTATGCTGAGATTGGAATTGAGGAGACAATGATGGATTTGAAAAGTCTTTGTACGCAAATGTATAAAACCAAACTCAGCAGTGCCATAAGGTGTAAATAAAAGAATGAACTGAAAAAGAAAAAAAGCAAATTCTTTTCACTTGAGGAAAGATGTATTGGAGGCCAGTAAACATGCACAAGCCAGAAAGTTGATAGTGTAAGATACCTTCCAGTGTGCCGGTGGTCCAAAGAGGGCTGGGCCACACTGAGGAATGTCAGGGGAAGAAAGCTAGCTAGTATCCAGCATAAAAAAGGGAAACAACTGCAAGATCACTCACCTCCTAGCAAGGAAGAGGAAGAATAAGAAACACTTTTCACAAATATTGCTCTCTTGGGAAGGGGTGAGGATGCCAACAGTTGCTGTGGCTTCTGTTACTTACCCGGCCCACACATGTGCCTGCACACACTCAGGTTCTTTAGATGAAGGAGCCCTTGAAGGCTGGGCATAACCCAGAGTCACATGGAGGGATTAGGAGTGGATGGGTGGGTGAGAGGAGACAAAATTGATTTGATTCTTATATTGAACTGTATGGTTAGTGAAGCTTCTTTGTGTGGTTTTTGTCAGACCTGAGTCATCTGCTTTTTACTTTTTTTGTTTTAGTTTGTGTGTGCGTGGTTTATTGAAAACCCAAGGAAAGAGAAGACACAGTTTTTGCTTTGATCTTGCAGTCAGAATGCAAGTCCAACCAGACAAATGTTGGTATAGAGAGGAGGCAGCAGAGTTGCTGACAGTGTTACAACAAAATCTGAGCAAGATAGAAAAGTGGCAGCCCTAATGTTGTCTTAGAAGATGTGGGAACCATGTTAAAGACTCAGGGTTGCTGCTATATAGTTTCAATCTCTGGTCATCGGCTGAAGCGATGAGATCTCTATTTCCAGTTCCCTTCTGTGACCTGACTGAGTCCAGGTGTTTGGTCTCTTTGTCTGATCTTTTCTGTGAAAGGGCAGAAGGCTAGGGACACCTGTAGGAGAGAAAAGGAAGTAAGAAAAAGCGAAGGATGTTGCTACATGAGCTCTCAGGGCTGAGCTGAGTTAAGGGGTTATACACTGGGGACCAAAGCCCTGGGGCCGGACTTCATTACGGGGGTTCCCGCAGTGTAACTATACAGAGCTTCCACTGCAGGCATATAAAGAAAGGGAGAGAGGAGTATGACATGGTAAGAACAGTACTTTAAAAAGAGATCAGGTGTGAGGGGAAGGTTTAAAACAGGATGATCAAGTGCCCTTAATACATAAACACTGTTGACTGCAGTGGTACAGAGTTAACTTTGCAAATTTGGAGATACTACAAATCATTGATTATTGATACCAACCTGTGTTAAGTACTGTGGAGTACTAGACTGTGATGAATCATGCTAGCAGTAGCTTCTTGGAGCCAAAGGCCTCAGAGGTACACTTTGTCTATACCATGACTCTTTACTTTTGAAAGTTAGGAAACTATAATTTTACCAGTGTATTCAGCACAGGAAATCATCGTTTCAGTCTGTAGTTCTCTACCAGCAACACAAAGAAACTGTGCTGTTGGTATCCTGTTCTTCTCAATCAAGCTTACTTCAAATTCTAAAGTTTCTTGCGGACAGCAGCTTTATTAGAGGATTAATCCTGCCTGTTTACCTTCCAAGTAAGATATATAAACTTTAGATAGGTTTGATGCAGACTTTTACATCTGAAGTGTCTGGATTCTGTTTACAAGATCCGCATGCACAAATTATTTTAGAGCAATTATTCTGTGGGGTGGGTGGAGTGAGGATGTTTACTTGGTTATGTAACTGAACAGACCCATTTGTCTCACAACGTAGTCTGGGCAGTTGCCTACAGTGTAGACGTTGAAACCAGAAAGCAGCCACATGCCTGCTCTGCCGTCTTTGTTTTTTTTTTAATCCGCTATTGCTAGGTCACAAATTCTCTTGTATTTTAATTATTATGTCTTGTGAAAATTGGGTGGGTGGGCTCCCAGGCTGGCCATTTGATTGACAGCTGTGCCATGCAGCTGCAGGCCTCATGAGTTCCGTGTGCCTTTCTCTCCCACACACACTTGGATTGGCTCCAACCCAAAAATGAAACAGTCCAATGAGATTCAAATCCAGTGTCTCATAGAATAGAAGTGTTATAAACTGATGTTTAAATGACAATGTAGTGTATGTGCATTATGACACTTGAAATGTTAGAAATATGGTGTAAACTGTGTGAGCATCTGAGTCTTCAGGTGACTTTTACAACCTTTGTCAAGTGAATTGGCTAGCTTATATTTGAAGGAAGATATTTGTTATACATAAACCACAGAATTTTAATATGGACACCTCTCATACTCATGCTTCCCTGTAGCTTTGATTCGTAAACTGATACATCAGCCTGGGATTATTGCCACATTTTCACATCTGTTATTTATTGTTCTTCTAATTAGTTGCATTTTGAAAGTGATGTCCTCTTAACTGTAGAAGATTCCTGATTTTACCTTGATTTTGGCATGTTCCCCCATGTTGGTTATGATATTAGGAAAACTGGAAATATGTAATTGCTTTTATTGAAGCAGATTCTTAAAAGTCCCACAGTTTAGTCTGTGTGCAAACCTTAAACTTTAGTTCACATCTGTTGCAGACAGCTGAATTGGAAGCCCAAGTCTTTTACCAGGAGACTGTTTCTACCAGGTATCCTCAGTAAACAAACCTTGCAACTTGCCTCCCATTATCTTTTCTGATTTCTAGGATTGGCTCAGATTACTCTTGTTTAATGAAACATGTTAGTTCATACTACCAGTCCCCCTTGAATTCTTTTACAAGTTCAAGAGAACATTTCCTTCTGAAGTTTAATCTTTGCTGTCCAAATGTAAGAGACAGCCTGGTTATTTTAAATTGTTTCTCCTGAGTACGCAGGTGCATCTTTGTTATAGAAGGAGCCAGTTGCTCAATTTACTTGACTAACATTGAGCTTCTGTCCTGAAAAGTCTTTCTTCTTTCCCATTGGGATATTACCTCTCATTGGGAAATGTGTCTTAAACTTGCATGTAGCCTTTCATTCTATATCAGTCTGTTAAGTTTACTTAGTTTGTAAATTGGATAAATATGTGTACCTACCACTGGCTCTTGACAGAACACAGACATGGTTATAATTAATCCCTCTGGGGTGGCAGTGGATTAAGGAATATTGATCCCTTATATCCTTCTAAGAAGGATATTATACAAGCATGGCATTGCCTTGTTGACAGTAAGTTTTATAATTAAAGGATTATAAAATAAGATTACAGTTAGTTAATAAGCAAACGTTTGAATGACAATGTACTTATCTCCTAAGGAATAATACAGAATCCTAGATGCTTGACATGTTTTAAAATAGACAAGGCAGCTGATCTTTTCTATCTCTGACTCCTGTGTTTAAATTTGATTTCAGACAACGTCATCAAGCACTTGCCTTTGATATTTTTATTGTGAGAAATGAATTTTTGCTCTTTGGTAGAACTTACTTTGCAGAGAGTACACAAAGAAAACTTAATGATCTAAATTTAATCATAATCTCTTTTGGTTGAGGGTATAATACATTTAATGCTCATATCCTGACTTAGGAAAGGCAGTTAATTAAAAAGAAAGATAAGTTAGTATTAATATTTTAGGTTTTAATACTGCACCTATTTTTATTTATGATACCTTAAAATTCACAGTCTCTGATAGGAAATAGATCTATAGTGTTGAGTTGCTTCCAGCTTCTAACTGCAAGCTTTATCATGAGAGAACTACCTCATTGGGAGAGTGCAAAGCAAAAAAAAAAAAAAAAAAAAAAATTCACAAGAATGGATTCTAAAAGATATGCACTTCTGAGAAATATCTTTCACAGAAAGTATTAAAGTATTTTTCTTTCTAATTCAGATGGGCTCAAGTAAAGAGGGAGGATTTTTAAAATCTCTCCATTTGCGACATCATGGGGTATTATCCTAAAGATATTATGTGATTCTTTTGGAAATTGATGTTAGCAGTTTAAGAGGACTTTTGAGTCTTTTAGTAACCAAGGAAAATGTCACAGTAAAGAAGGTAAGAATTTCTGTAAAATGGCCTGAGTTACAGTGTTAATTTAGAACTGTAGAAACCATCTTAGAAAACACACACACAATTCTTTGATATCTAGTGGACAGAGTAGAGAACAGAATTGTCACCAGAAAGTATAATACTCAGTTTTGCAATTGTAATCCCTCCTGTCAGTCATGCATCTGAGAAGATCTGCCCAATTAACTCCAAGTTTCAATAATGAATAACCCCAGGCATATAAAGTGTCTCAAAGTTCACATTAAACATGTGCAGATTAAGATGGCTCATGAACTTGATCAGCAAGGATGACTGTCTGTCAACAGACTCTGCAGAGAATTAAGTATGAATAGCTGAATAGAGACATCTTAGGGAGATTACAAATTGGATCAATGACCATACAGTGTAAGAACAGAATGTTTAGGGACTATTTCTTCCCTGAATAAATTAATCAAAAAGCAGCAGTATTCCTGCTTGCCAGGTGCAGTCAGACCATAAAGTTGGTTATATCTATAAACTCACCTATACTGCAAAATAAAATGCTGGAAAGTGTTGCCTTTTGTGATATAGAAGATCCCTAGACTGACTATGCAGCTCTAAGGATCTAGATAAATAAAATGTATCACAAAGGCTGGCCCTACAGCTCCGCTTCTGCTAACACCCTGCCGTGTAAACCCAACACAGAGGATCATTTAAGTCTACTAAGTCTTAAATGATTTAGAGTGTGAGCTGTCTTATCACTGGTTATGCAATGGTAACTACATAAATATTCCAATTATGCTATTACAAGATGGAAAACCTAGTTACCCCTTTCTTGTTTTTCTTGTCACTCACTTCTGACGAGAATCTACCCCTAAGAAGCACCTTATTCAGGCAGCCATCTCACAGGCCCAAAAGTAGAAAAGCTCACAATGTGGCAATTCAAAGGACGATTGAAGAAAAAGTGTACTGCACCCAAATGAGAGCTTGGGTGGGGTTTATCTTCTTATGGGAGCTACAGCTGTGGTCATGAAAGGGCAGAAGAAATTGTAATGTCTGAACAGCCTGAGTAGAAGTCTGCAGGTTGACATAAGCTTGCACAGTGACAGAATGTTCAGTAGAAGGAAAGAGATAAAACTGCTTGGAAGAAAGGTGTTGAAAGAAAATCAATAGCAATGTGCTAAAAATAGGAAATTGATCCATTCCCAGGACCCTAGTCTTCACAAGAAGCAACGCTGAGAGGTGTGGCACTTGGTGTACAATTAGGGTGTCTCTGTCCCTTTTATGGAGTTACTCTGCATTGTTCATATGTGTCAGAAATGAGAACTTACGCAAGTGACAGCCACTATGAGATTGGAGAACAGAAAAATATGGGATTATTAAAAGACCAAGGAAGGAGGATTTTCAAGAATGTTTGAGCTTCAGTTTTGAGAGTATTGGTAGGCTCAAATTTTAACAAAACACAGGTGGAAACTGTTTCCTTCCTTTGCTTCCTTCCTTAATTTGTTGAGTGATGTGAGTTTTTTTGTTTTGTTTTGTTTTTTGTTGTTTGGGGTTTTTTATTGTTGAGGGCATGAGCAGTGAAGAATACATCTGCATTTAGCTTGCATACAAATGGAAAGATTTTGTGTCGCAGCTACATGATTGGGATAATGTGAATGGGAGAAATTGCCAAAAGGAGTTCTTTCACACCCTTTAGTAACTTTCAAGCTTCATTAAAACTGTTTTGTTTTCGTTAATAAGTATGTTCAGAGCTACTGCTATATTTAAAAATGTTGCACATCAAGTCTGATTCATTCCTTCTGTTAATCACTTGCAGCTGAAATTTCTTCTTACTATAAAATTAATTACTGGCAAAATACTTTCTTTCTTTCAATTAAAGGTGGCAGAAAATGAGGATAAAAAAGTGAAGAGAGAGAGGTGAAGTCTATGACTAATGTATACCAGGAAAATTCTGCTGAATTTGTGGAATAATTGCCCTGGGTGGGAGTTGAGACTTGTGAGATGCAGTCAGACTTCTATTATGTCTGAGCAAGCAGTCTGTAAAGTAGCTTTACTTGACTGTATTTCTTCTCAAGAACTGTTCATTAAACCAAACAAACAAATAAATGAAACCCAAAAAATCTCCCCCCCATCCCCCCCAAACTCCAAAAAACAAACAAAAAAAGAAGGTCAAATTTACAGTTATTCTTTCCATGCAGTTTAACTATGAAATTGTTGCACATCTTGTACATAAAAAACCCTGTCTGTCTTTATTTCCTAGGCAAACCTTAGAAAGAAATAAAAATGAATTTACATTAGCAATATTAGTGACTGCTGAATACACAAAAGAATTTATCCTGTTGTAACATGACTGAAGCCAAAAGAATCATGTAAATGATTACGTTAACTCACAATGTTGGTTTTTTTCTTCCTATTGCATGCTGTGGTTTGCCATGCAGCTGAATAACATAAATCTTTTAGGCTCAGTGTTTTTACATTCTTATGCATTTTTTTAAAGTGCATCCTTCATGTTTATTCTTGTGTCATCACTACTCTTAATCTCTACATCAACTTTTTCTGATAAATAGATAAAATAATTTTTTTGTCTTCACTTATGAAAGAACTTTCCTTCCACCCAAGGATATCAGTTATACTTAGTTATGCTTTTTTAAGTTAAAATAAAAATTTCTTCAAACACCAAAGAACCATATGTGAGTTAGCTTGAATTTGCAGGGAGAGAGAAAAAAAAGGAAAGTAATGCCTATGATTTCCTGTTTCTGATGAGATATGGAAATAAACAAGAAATAAACTTTTTAAGTGCTTCATCCCTGCAAGGCGGAAAAAAAAAAAAGGGGGGGGCAAAGCAATCACCACTGTTATACAGGAGCTATAAAATCTTGAGTGCCACTTTGGATTTCCTTCTCAAAAGAAGTGTGTCCCTGTGGCAGTTCTGAAGCTTGAAAAGCTTTGTTCTCAGCTGGAGTGACAGACTTGGCTTTATTACTGATGTTCAAATACTTCTTTGCAACTCAAGAGAAAGATTCCTTAAGAATGTTCATGGGGATTTGCTCCTTCTGAGAGATGGATCAAAAATAGCAGCCACACAAAGGTGTTCTGGAAAATCTCCATTGTCATTTTAAATTTGAGCACTGTATGACTAAAGTCTATATAGAACTCCCCTGAGAAACAACATATTTCTTCTTAAGTGTCTCACAGATTAAGGAAGCTGCACATACT
This sequence comes from Hafferia zeledoni, assembly GCA_035583235.1. Classification (NCBI taxonomy): domain Eukaryota; kingdom Metazoa; phylum Chordata; class Aves; order Passeriformes; family Thamnophilidae; genus Hafferia; species Hafferia zeledoni. Next base: position 73,467,815 of record JAWWEV010000083.1, on the reverse strand, counting down.
TTCAAGGAACAAAGATCAGTTAACCAAATATTTTGAATTCCCTTACTGCAACATTGTCATTTTATGTGTTTAATTTGAATCAAAGTCACGTAGTAATGGATTCATATTATGAAAATGTAAACAAAGCCTGTGTCTTTATAATTGTGGTTGAAATTCTTGAG
>JAWWEV010000083.1:73455808-73467554 GCA_035583235.1 Hafferia zeledoni | reverse complement strand
GTCACGTAGTAATGGATTCATATTATGAAAATGTAAACAAAGCCTGTGTCTTTATAATTGTGGTTGAAATTCTTGAGATGCAATAGCAGAATTTCAAACAAGAGCACTTTGCAGTATTATTTTTCTCAGAGACCTGAATACAGAAGAAAACAATGTAAACAGGTTTTAATATTCCTTTACAGTAAGATGACTCCCTTTCTTATCTTTCACTTTGACACATATTTATTAAGCCCCTAAAGCTTATGCAGTGTAACTAAGAACCTGGACAACAGGAGAGTTGAGAGAATTCTCAACTTTGTTCCTGGCTCCTGGTGTTTCAAAACAGTGAATCCTTACTTTTCCTTACTCTTTTGTACATAAAAACTTGCAAAAAACCAAATAATTACAGACCTAAAGGATAGTGAGTCTTATAATAGCTGAAAGGTTAAAATTGATATTCTAGTAATACTATGTGTTTTAACTTATACAGAGTTCTCTGAGATTATGATTGTTAGTGTGTTTAAAGGTAACAAAACTCATTAGGCTTTGAAATTTATTTTATGCTGTCTGTGCCTTGACCAGTGGTTTGAGTGGGAAAAGTGCATTTCTAAGACCTGACCACTATTTATGAATCACTTGTATCCAAGCATTTTAAGACAAACCATTGTAGCAAAAGCAACAAAAGTTGACATGATATCTTGTTCCTGGAACTGTTCAAAAGCAAGTTGGATGGGGCTTCCGGCAACCTGGTCTGGTGAAAGGTTTCCCTGCCCATGGCAAGGGGGTTTAAGGTTGCTTTCAACCCAAACCATTTTATGATTCTATGACTTCAAAAGACAAGTAGACAGTACTAGTGTAATGCATTACATTGTTATGCTGGTTTTGGCCAGGACAGTTTTCTTCACAGTGGCTAGTCAGGGGACATGCTTTGAATTTTTGCTGGAAACAGTGTTGATAATACAGAGATGTTTTTGTTATTGCTGAGAAGTGCTTACAGAGTGCCAAGGTCTTTTCTGCTTCTTGTACGGCTCTGCCAATGAGGAGGTTCGGTGTGAACAAGGAGTTGGAAAGGGACACAGCCAGGACAGCTGACTCCAACTGACTCAAAAGGATATTCCATCCTGTATGGCATCATGTTTATTATACAAAGCTATGTGAAGAGGAAGGAAGTGGGAGACATATGGAGTGATGGCGTTTACATTCCCTAGTCACAATTGTGCATGACGGAGCTCTGCTTTCCTGGAGATGGCTGAACATCTGCCCGCCCATGGAAAGTGGTGAGTGAATTCCTTGTTTTGATTTGCTCGGATGCATGGCTTTTTCTTTAATTTTTGAACTGTCTTTATTTCAACCCATGAGTTTTTTCTATCTTTACCCTTCTATTTCTTTCCCTTATACAACAAGAGGGGAGTGAGAGAGCAGCTGCATGGGTCTTGTTTGCTGGTTGGGGTTAAAACATGTCAATTGTATAGAAAATTTTGTCTTTTTTAAGCAAAAAGGGGTTTCATCTGTATGTTTACTCTTCAGTAATAAATGATATTTACTTTTCTAATACATTTTTTGAAGGAAGACTTTTTGTTAAAAAATTGTACATTTTATTCTGTGCTATTTTGTGTAGTGTGTTTTCACACAGATTTCATTTTTTTTTTTCTGTCATATCTTATTCTTCTTTTACAGACTCAAGAAGCAGAGAGAAAAAGAAAAATATTATTCCCTTAGGCTGTTACCAGACTTGTGAATAAACCTACTTTTATTTTTTTTTAATAATAAGAAAAATAATCTAAAGTCTTGAGTGTCCATGGTGCACCCTAATTTAGGAGAAAAATTTCACATAGCATTCTTAATTGACATGCATTCTCTTTGGTAATTCAGCTTGTAAGTGCCCTTCTGTATACATTTAAATTATATTTTTCTTCAGCTTAAGATAATTATGATGAAAATTATGTATATATAAGATGAAAGAGCCTAACATTTTCAGTTGTGTCCAAAGTTCAGAGTTATTTTCAGCTATTTCCAGAGGTGAATATCAATGTGAAAATTTTGAAAGAGGGTATCTGTAATAAGTTGCATTTTTTTAGCTGTTCATATGTTTATCTTACTGAGAGAACACTTGTTCCCCTCATTCATACAACTGATAAAGATATTAAACAAGAATGGCCCCAATACTGTGCCCTAGCTAACACTATTTGTGACTGGCCACCAGCTGGATTAACACCATACACCAGCGCTCCACTGAGCTTGGCCATTCAGCCACCTTTTTTACCTATGGAAAAGTACACTTTTCTAAGCCATGAGCTGCTAGGTTCACCAAGAGAACACCGTGGGAGTGCTGTGTGATCATTTAACAAATGGATTTCAAACATTTTCAGGGTAACAAAAAAACCCCCAGTAAAAATATTATCATCCTTCACAAGACTGCTCATCATAAGAAATACCAATATAATGCTGGCACAAGGATGGTATTTAATAAATTAGAGAAAATTTAAACATTTCTTCTCTACAGAAGGAAAAGCTTGAAAAAAGGAGTATACTTCTAATATATACATCGATAAAATAATATGTTAGTCAGATTTCTGTAGCCTATCAGTTTTTTAAAGCAAGGAATAGTTCTGTCAGTACGGCTGACTGCTGTAGAAGATCTGAATCCTGCTAGAGGCCAACATCTCTGCAGCTGTAGCACTTGTCATTAATATTGCACTAGAATGAAGTAGAATTGATGCTGTAGTGTGCATAAGTTAGCAGCAAAGGATATTGGACAACCTATGTTTGCTGAGCATAGCTTGACACACTTTCCCCTTAAGATATTTAAAGAGAAGTTCTTCAAAACAGATTTGAAGTAACAAAAAGGAAATACATTTTGGATGTTTATCTTCAGTTTCAGAGAACTAAAGCTGAACTTTTATAACAAGTCCCTAACTTTTCTCAAGTTAGTTCTTTAAAAATTAATATTATTTATCCATTTATGTACATAGATAGTTTGAAACAGGAATGGAGATATCCTCTCAACACTTCCACGTGTCCTTGTTTGTAAAATAAGGAGAGGCACCCAAACACAAATGAACTTGTTCACTTTTAAAGGGTTCAGACACAGGCTAGGTTACCAGAGCTTGTAGAATTATGAAGTACTAACTGATCCATGTTAACTACATATTTCAGATGTAAGATAAGGCATTCAGGATCAAACTTATTTCACAATAGTCATTCTTACTGTATTGGGCTTGCTTGGCAAGGTTTTGATAGTGGACGGCTACAGGGCTGGCTTCTCTGAGAAGATGCCAGAAGCTTCCCCTGTTCAACAAAGCCATTGCCAGCTGGTTCCAAGACAGACCTAATACATCAGTGATGCTAGTAGTGCCCCTGTGTTTTAAGAAGGGAAAAAACAGCTGCACACCAGCTGGAAGATAGGCATGAGAATATATAGGAGAAATGCTCTGCAAGACACCAAGGCCAAAAAAGGAGAAGGAGGAGGTGCACCAGGTGCCAGAGCAGAGATTTCCCTGCAGCCTGTAGTGAAGATGATTGTGAGGCAGGCTGTCCCTCTGCAGCACATGAAGGTCTATGAGGGAGCAGATATCCACCTTCAGCCCATGGAGTGCCACATGCAGAAGCAGGTGGATGTGCCTGAAGGAGGCTGTGTCCCTGTAGAGAGACTGCGACCCTGTAGAGAGACTGCGCTGCATCAGGCTTCTGTCAGGGCCCGTGTCCCAGTCAAAAGGAGCACAGGATGAAACAGGTAGGACTTGCAACCCTGTGGGGGATTCACTCTGCAACACTCTGTTCCTGAAGGACTGCACCCTGTGGAAGGGACCCATACTGGAGCAGCTTGTGGAAGACTCTTCAGTGGGAGGGAAGTAGACAACATGTGATAAACTGACTGAAGTCCCATTCCTTGACCCCCCTGCACCATTTGGGTGAGGGAAAGAGATTCAGAAATGAAGTTGAGCCTGGGAAGAAGAGAGAGGTGGGGGGAAGGGTTTTTAAGATTTATTTATACTTCTATAATCCTTTTCTGATTCCATTGCTAATAAATTAAATTAATTTCCCCAAGTCAAGTCTGTTTTGACCATGATAGCAATTGGTGAGTGATCGCTACTTGTCATTATCTCAACCCACAAGCCTGTCATTATATTTTCTCTTTTCAGTTGAGAAGACAAAGTGGTAGAGTGTGTACTTGGCATCCAGCCAAGGTTAACCCACCACACCTACCCTGTGTATTCAATGGGAAACATCCTGTCTCACTCTCATACAAACACAAACTGGAACAATAATGTCTATGATGAATTCACAGACTGTCTTCTCTTACAGAAAGTTAATAATTCTGTTGTTATTCTATGCACTAAAAAAAACCAATAAAAATATTGTGCCAATTGAAGAGTACTTCAGCATTTTCTCTGGGTAGAGAAGAACTGAAGAAGGTCTGAGTGAACCCCATTAGCTTTCTCCGCATAATAAAGTATAAGAAAACTTTAGTGGCTTGTGCTTATAGAGAGAGAAGGTAGCAAGTATCTCAAAATGAAAAGGGGGCAATAATTGTTCTAAGTGTTGTGAGAAATTCAACAATAAAATCTCTCTTTCCTAACTGCAAAAACAGGGAACTGGGATAATTCATGTCTGAGGAATGTGGCAGGAAAATTCTCCTAAAAAAGTTGTACAGTAGCCAGTGATTTGGGCTTTCCTATTTCTTCAAGACTGAAGTAACAGAGGGGTTTTTTATATTATTTTGTTTGTTTTAGCTCTTTGTTTCTGACAGCTTGAATTTGTTAGGTCTTAGCAGCATAGAACTAAATCCAGGAAACTCCTTTGCCTTTTCATTTAAAGAAATTTTACTATAGGTTTCTCCACTTTGGTGAAGGCAAGAGCACAATCTGTTTTTAAGTACTCTAAAAAACAGGTTAGGAAGACTTCAAATGAGATTAATAATTTTCAGTTTTCCTCTAGTGTTGTGTTTATTCTCTAAGAACTCATGGCTCTACCAAAGAAGAAATGGAATAAGTACAAGAAAATATTTGCAATGTTTGGAGCTAAAGATTGTATTTATGAAAAGTTTACTTTTCTCCATTCATATAGAAGTCTAGTGGGAGAGATTCAACTTTACCTAGGTCCACCTGTCCACACACACTCTTGCAATGTCTTTGTGCCTTTTGCTGTTCGTTGATAGCCATACAGTGGGAAAAAACCCCCTCATGATTAATGGCAATAGAATCAGCTTTTCAAATGAGCACCAAAAGTTTAGTTCCCCCTTCTGGAAACTATTTATTTAATTATCAAGATTCTTCATAATATTAAATTATATTGATAATTATTTAGCAGCATCTCTTTTGAAAAGTGACATTACTGTACAGAGTGTATATTAACTTCGGAGCACTGTAGTGAACATCAATAATAATAAGTCCTCTAGATATAGTACTATGCCTTACAATTACAGAAAGATATTTGTGTATTCACTACAGAGCCCAGCTGAAGGCCTTCACTCATTTTAAGATAGCTGTAGTTCTATTGCTCTCTAAAACTTTACTGTACCCGTATTCTGACTTGTTCAACCATTTTGCTTTTAAACTGACATTGCTGTGCTCTGACTAACTCCATTCACAGATTCATGGCAAGGGAGTAGTCAGCAAAAATGGAGCTTACAAATGCTCAGTAGATTTGATCCCATGTAGCTCCTATGCAGCTACCCAAACTTGTGCAATGACATTGTCATGTAGAAAAAATTTCATAGCTGTCTACGCTCAACAGCCATAAAGAAAGTACCACATCTTGGGAGACAGATCTACACAGACCTACCTGGAGCTATAGCTAAACATAAAAGCTCATGTTAATGATGTTATGAGTAAGCACAATAGGAATATATTTGGCTGTTTAAAGCAGTATGATTGATCAATATTTTGGTTTTTTTTTTCAGTTAGAAATACCTGTGAAACTGCTTTCAATGCATGGTCTGCTTATTGGACTTTACCAAGTTCCTGTATGTTAAATCAGTTTCAGTGTGTTTTCATGCTTTAGATCAGTCCTTTAATTTGAAATTTAAATCTTATTCTCTTGTGTAGATTTACTAAGAATAATAGTATAATTGTGTAGAATTTTCATATGAAATATACATGAGATATTTTACTATTCAGTGCTGTTGGAGGTACTTGTAATTATCCAGTTGACTTTTGCTATAATAGGGCTTTTTTTTTCTTCAGTTGATAGATAGTTGAGTACTGTGAAGAAAAGCATTGACAGCCTTTCCAACTCTGAATTGTAATTAGGGATACTGAAATAACTCTGCAGTTCCAGGATTTTGTATATTGTTTTGCAAATCTGTTTCATAATCTGCTTGTCAAAACCCGCAAAGCAGGAAAACTATCTTTGAATAATGCTTTGTGGTGCAAAAAGAAAAGCTGTTCTACCTGCTAGACATTATAAAGGGTCTCAGCGTAAAGCCATTTGTGCAGAAGTTTTGAGGCCATTGAAATTATTTTTAGAATAATATTCACAGTTGGCTAGAACAATGGGATTTTGACTTGTGTTTACTCTTTTTAATAAACATTTTTATTCAGTGAAAGATTTCTTTTTTTTAGATCTTTCACTTCAGGAATGGATACATTATGAACATATGTTCAATGGAAAAACATCAATTAATAGGTTATGCTATAAACCTTTTATCTATTGAAACTGAAATGCATAAATTTGTTACAATGTTGTATTTGGTTTTTGCAGGACAAAGCAGATGTATTTGTGTTATGTGTATGTATGCATGTACATGCTGCCTTTGCAGTAAGTGAAATACCTTTGGCTGCTGCTCGTGTGAGATAAGCTGGAGTGCATGGGGCTCTGCCTGGGAACTAATGATGAGTCAGACAAGAACTGGTGGGCCAGGATTAGAGGGCAGACTAACATGTGTAAACTTGTAAGAACAGCTGATTAGGAAGTAATATATGAGAACTTCTCCAGAAAACTGGAAGAAACCTTGTGTTTGGAGGCCTTATGAGGAAGTTCCCAACACAGGTGATAAAGAGCTGATGGGAAAGATGCTCTGTTGTACCTGATACTTTCCGGACAGAGAGTGAATTGAAAACAGCCCTCCACAGAAGGACATGAGCATTCTCATGGATGAAAAGCTATACATGAGCAGGCACCCTGTGCTTGCAGCCTAGTGAGCCCCCTGTATGCTGAGCTGCATTAAAGGAAGCGTGGCCAGCAGATTGAGGGAGGTGCTTCTGCCCCTGTACTTTGCTCTCATGAGACCTTACCAAGAGTATTGGTTCACATGTCAATAAATACCCATTGAAGTTCTCCTTCATCAATACCAATATATAATAACATAAACATATTTAATGAGAATAAGTATTTGTTGTTACACTTACTGAAAGGAATATACCAGTATCCTGTTCTGTCTGCAAAATGGCTCATTACAAATGCCTAAAAGGTACGTTCCTTTTTCTGTCTTACTCTTTTCTTTTCCTGTTTAGATCACTCTCTCCTTTGATGCCCACAGTGTGGGAATGTTCTATTACTCCCTAGATTCTTTCTACAGTCTTGTAGCCAGCTTTCTTCCCAGACTAAATGTGATGTGATGTGATCCAATTGGTCTAGGAGCTACTTTAAACAGCAGTACTATATCAGACCTCTCTCCTTTTGGCTACGGCATTCCTCTAAAACAAGTTAACAGTCAGACACACTTTCAGCATCATGCTATAAAAACACACATATGTCAAGTGGCTAGGTAGCCTTATCATTTTGGTGTGTTACAAAAGAATTCTCTGAGTTGCCTTTTTCAAATGCATCAGACCCTTGAAGAGTTTACATAAGGCCTGAAAGAGACGTAGCTCTTGCTGCAGTCTACCTCAAGCTGTCTTGTGGCAGAAAGGGATATCTTCCTTCATAAATCTGACTTATTATCCATAACCAAAGCAACATCATGCTAAAAATTGGAGTGTAATTCTGAGCAATCTAGAAAAATAAAATAGACTGCTAAAATTTCCACACATTGATAACCATCATGAAGTGGTCTGAACACAAGCAAATACTGGGAAAGGAAGTATCTTGTACAGGATATGGCTGATATATCAAACAAGTTTTTCAGTGTGTACTGAATTGTAGTATGCCTTTCTATATCTGACAATATTAATATCAGAAGTGACAGTTGTGATACAAAGCAATGAGTTAATCAGTCCTTTTTCTTTCTCATGGTGTTTCTAGTGTAACATTTAATTTCACCTTAAACTCTGATAATGAGACCACCTATATGCCTTGAGACAAGAGAGTGTGCAAGTGGGCTAGAGATGGATGAATGGGACTTCAAACAAGGGAGTTCTAAGACTAGTTGAATACAGGGAATAAGTGAAAGACCTGATGAAAACAGGGAAGATAATGTCTGAATACGAAATCAAGTAAAATCTTAGTGATTCTTTGCAGTGTTGAAGCAAGAAATTAGAGGAATCAGAAAATAAATGGAAGGCATAACCAAAGTAAAAGGCAATGAGGTCTGTAGATAGGATCAAAAAGTTGAGTAAAGACAAGGTGTGGAAGTGCATAAACTAAATTATACCCAACTATTCTTTGAAAAGGTTAAGTCTCAGTGAAATAACTTCTCAGTAATAGTTTTTTTTTTTTCAGTATGGCCTGTCCTAGGCTTCAAAAGAAGGGCAACTGAATCACTGTCTTACTGTCCTACTACTAGCATTTAGTCACTTTTCTGGGTAATGTTATTGATTTGCTTTTTTCTTAAAAACTGTTTTGAAGAGTACAAGTTTTCATAGATTACATCTAAAAAGCAGCTGACAATTTTTTTTCCCCCATTACATACAATAAGATATACCAAAGAGACTGATCCCAGATCTTTGAACTTCTTTTCTGTAGTTACTCCATTTTCAGGTTATAACTGAAATCATGAAAACTTTAGAAATTCTTTGGAAAAAAACCAACATCAGGTGAATTAGAATAAGGTTTTTTTATTAATTTTTATATTTATTTATTTTTTCCATTAAAATGACACCTTACAGTATATTAATTTTCAGTGTGTGTTTCTTTATACCTCAAAGGCCCAACTTGATATGTGGCAATGGGACATGACAAACATTATTGGTTTCCTGCTACCATGAAAATGAGACTACTTCAGAGGAGAGAGCTGTGCTTTATTTAAACAGTCTAGGAATAGTTTCTGTTTATGTTGCCTTCTTAGCTGCCCCTAGCAAATAGCAGATTTCAGGTATTAATCTTTGCAAATGAATGCAAAACAGAAATAATGTATTTTAAATGTAATGTAAGTCATGAATTTGCAACATTAAAATTTATAAATGAGAACATTGAAAAAGTATATGCTCACTGCAAATGCTTCTGAGGACAGTAGATTTAGTTCAAACACAAGTATCATTAAACAAATTATCAGTATTGCCATCCATGTCTACCTTCATATATACTAAGGCAGATCTTTTAGCAACAAGGAGGAGTTAAAACTATGTACTTCAAATGAAACAAGTTTTACATAGTCCATCTTTGTGTAGTTACCAGGTGAGACTGTAACAGTGTTTTACTGAAGGTAATAAGGTGATCTTTTTAAAAATAGTAATTTGCCTCTATCTGGTAATGATGAATGGTACTTGAAATTTAACTAAACTGAAACCAAACTGCATATCTGAATTTAGTGTTGCCATATAACCAAAGTTTACTTTACCATTTATTCTGTGTTAGCTGTGTACTTGCTCAGAAAAAACAAACAAATAAACAAAGCATTTAAAGAATAGTTTTCATCAACAGGCAAAAAGCCAGTGACTTAGTGGATCTTTGTAAAGTAACCTGTTCAGCTATTGGACAGCAGACTTCATGCAGTAACACCATAATCTTACATATTTAAAAGATATATTTTGGCATGACTGAAAATTACAAGGAAATGGAACAACAACAACAAAAAAAGATCAATGTCCATGAAAAATTTTAGGGTGGCAGATATCATATAGTTCTGTATGAATGTTCAACTAACTTTGATTAAAACTCCTTATTTCTTGGTGAGTATTGTGAGGATTCTTGTTCCTAGTGTCAGTGTAATTTTCTCATCAGCTTCCCAGAATCCAACTTTATTTAATACAACACTTTGGCTTTGAACAGCATTAAAGCGTCAAATAGCTCCTTTTACTCTTTTCCAGATTTTATTTCTGTACTTATATATTCAAACTATCTCCATTTAGAGTTTTAGTTTCCTTAGACCTCTGGGTATTCTGGGGAAGGATCCATCTTCACACTGCAATGCAGTTTTCAACTCTTGGACAATCTACACACTGAACATTGTATTAAAAAGTGAATATCTAGAGGTTTTATTTTCTCTATTGTTTTTATGTATAGAATATCACATCTGTTGTGACATATAGCTAAATTTAGTTATCTCAGCAGAGATGAATGACTTCCTCAGTGTTATAAAAAATGTGAATAGCTGAAAAAAATATTTTCTCCCTTTGTCACTTAAGTGGTTTTATGGCAAACGCCCTCTCTGTTAGAATAAGAAAACATTCACTGCAATTTTGTTGTGAAACAAAGCTATAGGGGAATTTTTCATCTTTCCTAGCACCCTACTGTGACTAAATTATAGTCTGCTACCTTAGATGGTGGATAGGGAAGAAAGCAAACCCATTGAATGGAGGGCAACATTTTCCCTGTGGAAATGTATAACCTAAATAAATGTGATTTAGTCTTTGTCACAGTTTTCTGTATGAGATTGATGAAATACTGAAATAACTGAAGACCTATTCCGAAAAAATTGAAGTAAGTTGCTGTTCGTAATATATAGGCTCTATTAGTTTTGGAGATATTATCAAAATCTCTAAGAGAAAAATAATACTATAGTTATGGTTATGTTTCTGTGATTCAAAGGTAGCATTTTAGGAATTCAGTATTTATTTTCTGGTTATAAGCAATTTATAAAATAATTCTTCTCCTAGTCAATGCTTAAAATTGACTTCCTGTTAATACAAAAGGAACCTATTTCAGTTTGGAAATGTTTGAAATTTTAAAATGTGTGAGATTTTAACTAAGCTTTCAACATATGTTTTTTAAGGTTGTTTCATTGTGGTTTTATTGTTTGTTTGTTTGTTTTGTATCTAAATTATGAAATATTCTGTTGTGAAAGTCTGTACTGGTTTAGACTCAGATGGCAACTAACCCTTCTGGAGAGGAGACTATTGGACGAAAGGTAAATCTCATGGATTGAGAGCAAACCAGGTTATTTATTGAAATTAAGTAAAATATAATAACAACAATAAGGATACTAATGACAGCAATAATAGTAATTTTAATGAAACAGAGAGAGGGAAATAAAACCCAAAAGACACAAATGATGCACAATACAGCTGCTCCCTTTGTGCTGATAGATGCCCATCTCATCCTCAGACAGAAATCATCGAGATCCAGCCAACTCTCTCCAGTTTACATGTTGGATGTGACACGCTATGGTATGGAATAACCTTTTGGTCAGTTTGGGTCAGCTCCCCTGGCCATGCTCCCCACCATCTTCCTGTGCACCTGTTCACTGGTTGAACACGGGAAACTGAAAACTGCTAGATTTAGAGTAAGTGCTGCTCAACAACAACTGAAACCATTAGTGTGTTATCAACATTATGTTCATACTAAATCTGAAACAGCACTTACTAAGAAAAAAATTAATTCTATCCCAGTTCAAACAAAGACAAAATTCTTTCAAAATAATTTCAGATGCTTGTTGGAGATGGCTGTCCCCCTGTTGCTAGGCTGCCTGTGTCAGCCCGCTCAGCCTGTCAGCAAAAGGAGAGCTGCC
>JAWWEV010000083.1:73415169-73433415 GCA_035583235.1 Hafferia zeledoni | reverse complement strand
AACAACAAAATAATAATAATAATAATAATAATAATAATAATAATAATAATAATAATAATAATAATAATAATAATAATTAAATACCATATATAAATTATCTATCTAAACAAAGCAACTAATGGCCAACTGTTGATCATTACATCACCAGCATCTACTTCTGCTACATATTCCCTTCCCCAGGAGGAGGATGAGAAACAACCAAGGTCATCACTGCTTCCAATGTCACCATGCTTTCACCATTTGTCACTATCACACTTCTGAGATCGTTCCTTCTAACTTTGTTCTTGTTTCCAAGTGGCCATGGTAGCTCACCCCTCTTAACTATATCAATGATATATGTTAACAATATCTATGTCTCCCACTCTATCCTCTATCAGGACCCCTTCCCTGGCTTTGGCTGAAGTTCATTTCTTCATGAAGCTCTCACAGACAAGTCAACAGAAAGGACAGTAAAAAGCCCTTTGTGTCTCTTAGACCAACAAACAAGTATTTTTTTTTTTACTTTAGTTTTGCATGGTGTGGCCACAGATAGATATTAGCAGTGAGTATTTCTGTGTAAAAGTAAATATTTTCAACATAGTGATGTAGACAGCTACATCACTTGAATATATACTTGGAATAATAGCAGAGGTCTTAAAATTGGGGAGAAAGTGTGGGGGTGTACAGATGTAGGATCCCAGGATAAAGGACCCATGCTTACAGAAGAAAATCTAGGGCTGTAAAATTTTCAGTACAGCGCAGTCAAAAATTCACATGTAGGAGCAGAACTAAATTAGATTGGTAATAGTGAAAAACAAGTATAAGTCTTGAAAAAATGCTAAATTTCAATGCAATGCAAGTGTAGAATGTGTTACCAATACATAAAAATTACTCCAAACAGATTCTAAAGGGAGGATGAAGAAACCATCAACATGATAAATAAATATTAACCTCCCAGCAAAGGACTAAGGATATATTGTGTTTTGGCTTTGTGAAGTAAGATAACACACTGGTACCCTAAAAATGGCAGGAAGTGGAAGTTTAGGAAGATTTATGCAAAAAATCGAGAACACTAGACTTACAAAGGAAAAGCACCTCCAACAGTCTGGCCAAACTGAGCCACTAAACATACACCTCTTGTTCTCTTCACGGCCCCTTGTCTTCCCTGGCCTTGCCCCAAGGCCCTCTCTGCTGCACCAGTCTGTAACATCTCTTTATCTCTCATACCAGAGAGAGAGACTGCAGCTTTCTCTGGAATGCAGAAAGAAAAGGAAAAACAAAGCTAAGCAACTATCTTTGAGAAAAGTATTCTTAGGCAGGAAAGACTTTCTAAGTGAAACAAATCATAAACTCCTTGTTACAAATCTTCTGGAAGGGTATCTACATGCACAGATTTTACCCACCCCTACACCCCCAGTATTCCAGACAGAAGACATCTACCCTCACAGCCTAGGAGGAAAGCAGAAGAATAACACTGAAAAAAAGAAGTAGCCACTGGGAAATACCTGTAGTTTAAACTATTCTTTTTATTTGTAATTTATAATAGAATAGCATTCTTTTATTTTTCTTTCAGTTTTCTTTTTATATAGTTAGATCTGGACATCTTTAATTCATTGATCAGTTTGGATTTCAGTTATAAAAACTAAATCTTGGTTTTACATAAGAGATGTGGGGATGGACTTTTTTTACAAATGGGAGTCCATAACAATGTTTTCAGTATAACTCTATATTAATAGCTTCCCTATTCTTAAAGAACCCTTTCAGATTTGAGGAACCTGAACCACATGTTCCGAAAAATTAAATTGCAGGGTAGTGACTTGATGGGTGTAATCGTCTTGTTGCAGAAAAAATAGCTGGTTCCCATTTCTCAATCTGAAGCATATTTCCATGTTTCTACTAGCTTTTTGTAGTGTAAGTGGTTTAGATTTACAACAGACCGGGATCATTATCCATTCCTGCTTCTGGCCTTTGGTTTTCATATGGCACAGTATGTATTTAATGAACAGGTGTTCAGTGACATTCCTAGCTGCAGTGATAGCATACTGTAACCTTCAACCTGTCACCTCCGACCTCATTTGGTGCAACACAGTGATGTGATCTTGACTCAATTTTATTATGAAGTCTGTTGCTAAGACATGAGAAGGGACGTGAGCTAAAGCCATGTTCAACAATAAAAGGAAGAATGCAGACAGAACCAAAATTGCTGAAATGGTGATAGCAGCTCAAGGATTCAGAAGAAAATAAGAATCTATGAGACACCAAGGAAAAAGCTGTGAGCCTGAAGACAGCAATTTGATAACAATGTTTAACTGCCCATTCTGAGAAGTGGAGACCACCTTTCCCTCTTTTTCTGGGACTCCTGGCCAACAGGGAGATGTTATATAACCTGATAGCAGAGTTTTGCTGCATGATGTGAAAGATGACTGAACAAATGACTGAGTAAATTTCTTATTCCTAGCTGTCAGCTGTTGAAGCTACATCCCTATCTTGATAACTGAGTGTTAAAGGGTGAGTCTTGTCTTTTTCTTTTTCACCAAAACAGTGAATTGCATGAGCAAAACCATAAGAATCTTGAGTTCTTTGTCATCTAACAGAGTCAGCAGATAGAACTCCTAGGAGCACTGTTGAAGCCTACAGCAACTAGGTTTTAATCAGGCTCATATTATTTGTGTACACCAGCCACCGTACACTGACAAAATACTCTTCTGTTTCTGATTCACATGACAGTATATTGTCTCATGACTCCTTGGTGCAGGACATTGACCCTTCAAATTTGGCTCTAGTTTGATATTATCTACTTACACATTTTCTCCCTAGCGATGTGAATTCATGCATAAAGTTATACACTGGAAGAAAAGACCTAAGCAGAATATTAAAAGTATTTTCTTTCATGCAATCTTCTCCAGTTATAGGGTAATCTTTTGTTTATCCATACCTCAGCAGGGAACACAGTTGGACTGTATAGCCCAGGGTCTCTGCACTGGGAAGACTCATCAGTCATATGCTAGTAGTGTTCAGAAACCCAGACTGGTCAGGGACATGTATCCCACATTTTCTCAAGACATTGCAATTTCAAGTACTCATGACTACTAGAGTTTCTGTTGTCTGTTACTGCAGCAGTACATTGCATGTGGCACTGAGTGCCATGAGCTAGTAAATGGGCTGGAGTTGGACCAAGGGTTGAACTTTATGATCTCAGAGGTCTTTTCCAACCCAATTGATTCTATGATTCTATACAAGAAGTGCACCCTTATTTTGCAGCTAAAGAACCACTCATTAGAACTGGTGTGTGGGCCATGTCATCTGTCATCCAAATCTACCTCTTGGATTTTTAGCAGTCCAGCAGATATGAGCTACTGCAGACTCCAATAAATAATATACAGACAAATGTCCTGACACTGATAGGTTGAGATTAGGATAAGGCTGGAATTATAGTCTTCTTATCAGAGTCCATCAAGAAGCATTATGTTTTCTGGCTCTGACATCCATTTGGAATGAGTAGTAGCTTTGAATACATATTGATAATGATTGATAATTAATAGGAACTGGCAACATGTATTGCTGTTGAATGTCAATCTAGTAAGTGTTTTGAAGAGTGAAAGTGAAGAGTGAAAGAGTGAAAATGACATGACTGATCAGTCTTTTAAAATCTGCCAAGACAGCAATGTACATTTATTTGTGACACCAGCAAAATGCTTCACTTGAATTTCAGTGATGTTCCCTAGGATTAGACAGTAGCTTTTCCTGCCTAGAAAGAATCCCTTTTTTAATAACATCAAAAGCATTTATCATGTTGATCTGGCAAAGCCAATGAAAAGCTTTTCTAGTTGGATTTTCCATTATTTTAAGTTCTTCAGAATCAATCTCCTCCCCTCTTTTAAAGTAAAGAAATCTGGCCTTTCAGTTTGTTCTGTACTTCAACAGTTTTTCTAACGCAAAGTTACAGACCAGTATTCTATTTTCATCATTAAAAGTGGATTTTTTTCAGACTAATTAGGATTCACATCTTGGGATCCTCTTCCTTAGCAGAACTTATATATCCTTCCTTATGTGCACAGTCTTTGTATTTATGGCTACTTTTTTTCTGTCATACTTTTCTCTGAATGCAGTTTTCCCATATTTAGTATTTCTGCAAGACAACTTATGTAAGATTCAGACATACTGGTGATTACCTGCAAAATATTTTACATAACAGTACCCTTTTCTGAGTACTATCAGAACTACAATTCCTCCATCCCCAAATCTCAGTTTGATCTTTTTAAATTATCCTGTCACATATTAGATGCTTGCAATTTACTATATTACTGTATGCTACATTGAAAAGTAATTATATGAATGGGGGTTGCAATTTAATTATAACTTTTCATTTTTATTTCAGAGCCTTTGGGGGAAAATAAGTAAACAGAAAAAAAGGCAAAATTTCAATTAGAATTTGAAGCATCCTGAAAATTCTTTGTGAATGATTTTATTCTCTTAATCTGAAGATCATGTTGATCATCTGTGTTTGATTTTTTTATGAAAGGTTATATATTTAAAAACTTTACAATGATACTGTATTTTCATATATTTGTTCAATGGCTAGCCATTAATATTTATCCTGTTGAGATAAATTATATAACTCTCACCAAAATTGTGTTTGTTATTGTCAGGGATGGAAGAAATGAGTTTAGAACCTCTACCACTTCATTGCTGATACCTTTCTGTGTACATTTGGTACTTTTTAAGTCCTTAGTGGAATAAAAGTCCTATCAGATTTTATGTTTTAATCCAATAGAAAAAAGTTGACAGTTTTGCATAGCCAATGTATTCAAATTGTGATTGAATGCCCCTTTACTAATTTATTTATTTGCTCATTTTCAGGAATGCTGGGGATAAAGCAGCATGCTAAAGAAAGCTTGATTTTCAAAATGTATTTTTAAACCTTGAAAATACAAACACAGCTGGGAGCTACATGTTTTTCAGCAATAAAATGAAAGGCAGCTAGGAAAAACTTTCATAAATACATCTTGATGATGGTATTTTGTGGATTTCAAATATTCTATGTTAATAAATGTCATTAATCTTAATAGTGTGTTATAAAAAAACAGTGTTACAAGCCTGTAAGTTTTGATCTGTGTTATTGGTGCAGATGTGAGTGTATGTCATCATACTTGCTCTACATAGTTCTTTTTAGTTCCTTGATAATAAGTATACAGTTCTTAATATTTGTTTTGGGGAAGCTTAATATCCAGCATTGACCTCAGAAGAAGCAAATCAGCATCACTTGAAGGGGAAGCTTAAGACTGTAGGCATGATCTTACCCTTAAAACAAAAAACGTCTTAAAAAGAACCAAAACAAACAAACAAACAAGAGCAATCAAAGTCCTATTCTGACAGCTGTTCTGAGTACAGTTTTGTCTATATTTCCTTTTCAGCTCTGCCCTCTGCTGATATCCTGGTGTGGCTGACAGTCTGGGCACCTCTGCCTCAGTGTGGCCAGCCATAGAGTAGGGTTTCTTCAGAGCTCCCCTCCTTTGTGGAGCTTTTGCTGACTCTCTGATGGCAGTGTGGCAATTTATAGGTAGTTCAAGGCAAATAAGTACTGCCATAGTCTGTGTTTGATACATACATATAGTTTTTCAAAACATAATTTTGGTTCGAATATTAAGCAACTTCTGGGCAGCTGACTAATCTCACTCTTAGAAAATTTAATCTTTTGAAGTATGAAAAACATAGATGTTAGCCTTTAAAATAAAAATAAGATGCTTAAAACAAAAAGTGAACTTCAGCAGATTCCAGCCTGAATTCAGGGCAGGACACAAGTATTTCCTAAGCACACCTGAGTGCTTTTCTCTTGCTTCTGACCATGGAGATGCAAAGATTTCTGTCTCCTGAGTCCAACAAGGCTCAACAGAAGCATTGTATGTAAGGAGCTGTGAGTTAGCCGAAGTTTCTCGATGTGCTTGTAACAGATACTCTGGCCTGAGGATCGTCCACCTTATATGTCTTCTGAGGACAAAGCAGATTGTTCTGTTTTGCAGAGAATTGCTTGATTAATCTAAGCTTTTTCAAATTGGGGATGATATTACAGACCTAATATTTGTTTCCAAAAATGTTTCTGTCTAAATTAAGTTCTTAGGCTTGCCATGTTCTTTCTCTCTCTTCTTCCTCCAACTTGGCTTCTTTTGTAAATGAGCATTTGTTTCTACTTGTTATCTGAGCAGGGCTGTGTTCTAGATATTATTTTTCTTATCAAAACCTTACAGTTTTATTTGCAGCAGTGCCAGGAAGTCTAGTTATAAGGTTAGAATGCAAGAGAACTGAATGTGTTATATGATCTCTGATAGGTTTTTTTTTTGGAGGGGTGGGGGATCTTGAGTAAATCTCAGTAAATCCTTGTTCTTACTTCCTTGTCTTTAAAATAGGGAGTTATTTTGAAGATAACCATAGCTTATATAGGGCAGTCCTATGATGTAATGGAGAGCACTCCAGACTGCGAATCCTAAGGTTGTGTGAGTCTCAGTGGGGACTATCCCCTGGCAGTTAAATGACTCCCTGACATCCGATCCTGTCAGATCTCGGATGCTAAGCAGGGTCAGCTCCCTTTAGTACCGGGTGCTGTAGACAGCCCTGAGGACTTCTCTGTCACTGTCCAAGCTTGCTCAGCTGTGGCAAAATGGACCTTAGTATTTAAACAGTGGGGCCAGTTCTGTGCATGCTCTGCCTCACCTAAAAAATCCACTGCACAGGCTGGAAGGGCACACCCACGTGGAGAGAGCCCTTCCCAAATCTTCTTTCAAGAAGTTTGGCCATACATACATACATAGCTTTTATGCAACAATTTGAAAGTTGTAATCATGTCCATGGAGCTAAACCTGTTGCTGATGTGGTAACAATGAGCAGAACTGTATCAATCCCATACAAGCTCAGCTGTTGAGTAACTGGGCAGTATTTCCTACTTTAATCACTGAAGCCTAAAAGCAGTAAGAGTAATCTAGAGTTCCTTAGTGCTTCCTGAAGAAAATTGCTTTTGGAATTAGAAGGCATTGCAGGAAAATACAAACACTGTGAGTTTTTTATCAAAGTTATTTCAGAATAAATTTCATCAGTAATCTAGACATAGATTTCTCCTTTATTATAGTAATAGTTAAAAAAATAGAATGACATTATATGCATCTCAAAATATTGATTGAACTTGTTTAATACAGTGTGGGGATATTGCTTTTTTGTGCTATTTGATCAAAAAGCCTAGTTGCATTCAAAGTATGAACAGCCTAGAATATATTTATTCATGAAAACTTCGAGCAATTTTTCCAGTGATAATAGGTAAAGGTCTACAGGATTTAAAAAAGTTAATATTTTTATATTTTAATGGAGAGGGGAGATTACTGAGCAGAACAAAGAACTTTCTGCTGAAGTTTAAATTGGATTTGGGTTTAAAATCTGCTAGGAAGGTGCAATGAAAAAAACAAAATAATTTAGCACACTCTTTCATGAGAACAAATTTTATTTAGCTGATCTTTTAGTTTATAAGGACAATACTGAAGAGAAAATTTTCAGGGCATATTTGGGAATGTGTCAAAAAAACCTGGCATGCAAGGCTAATGATATAACCATCTATAATGATTGCTTTTAAAAAATATTATTTGAAAATAAATAATTACTCCTACTGAGGCCTTAAAAAGTTCCCATGCTATCTTCAGCAACAAAAATGTTTTACACAGAATCTGTTCTTTACGTTGTATCATGTGTCTAATCGTTCACAATGTCATGAAATGGATGTGATTAAGAAACATGATTAAAAACTTATGCAGACTTTATTTTGAAAATGTTAAGACTGAAATTTTGCAATGGCTTATATATGTCTGTTTGATTACTTCTTGTTCCTCCACAATATATAATCGCTTTCTGATGTCAATGGTGTATGTATTTTGCACTGTCTTAGCCATGAACACTGTAGCCAGAAGCATTAGTTTAAAGTTATTATAAGTAAATGGTGCATTTGTAGAGAGAGAAACTGTTTCAGGTGTGAAATGCTGACTGTGACAGCATGGATGTTTGAAGACATGAAAGAATAGGGAGAAATTTTTACTTAAGCAGATTTTACTTGACTTATTTCTTGAAATATGGAGTCCTAGCCTGTGACATTTTGTGTGTAGGTAAAGATAGCTGGAGAGAAAGTATTGGGTTTCCTTGATGAGAAACAAAAGTTTTTCATGGTGTATGACCATAACTAAGGGAAAGTGTGTTTAATTTTTAGTTAAAATACTGAACTTGTTTAAAAGGTTTTATTTTATTTGTTGTCCTTAAACATTTACACAATGTAAAACAAAAACAATTTAAGGATTGAAATGAATAGTTTTGAAAAAACTTATTTGCAAAATATCCTAACAAAATTTTTTTTACAGTTTTTCATTTAAATAGAATTCACCAGAAATTATTTTGGTAACTGTTCATATGTATGAAACTTCACATTTAGCTAATAATATAATTGCCAAGCTTTACTGGAAGATGAATTCTTCTCAACAAGTGTATGTCTCTCAGTAAAAAAAAAAAAACAAACAAACACAAACCTACATTGAGACAGAAGATGCAAGAATGGCTCTCAAGATTTTTATAAAAGGAATACTTCACCAAGAACATTTCATTCAAGACAGGGCTGTTTTCAGCATTCAGGTGCTGATGATTAGGTTGAGCTGGAGGCAGCACAGAAGGCAGCAGAAAGCACCAGCTCCCAGATGAGATTAGCCCTCCTTAGGTTTGTCCCAGCTGGTCCAGGCTGCAGCTCATGGGTAAAAGACTCAAGCAGGAGGCTCTGCTCTGTAACCCCTTCTGTAATGCCATTTCCCAGCAGGGTTGGGAAGCTGCGCACACAGGTACCTGGAAGGACAAGGGGGCCTTGCAGGCACCTTCACAGGTCCTGAGTCTCAGGCCCATGCCTTGCCTTTACCAAAGCCATGCTGAAGGCTTGCTGGCCTTGATTTTTCCTTGACCCCCCAACTGACCAGGAGTTGCTGTGGCCTCATCACCACAGCTGACCCCAGGCCCTGGCCCCTGCCCCGACCCCACCCAGCTTGGGTGAGACTACAGTTCCAGAAAACCTGTTCCTTCTTACAGAAAACGTCACATGAAAATCTGACTCAAAACCAAAGAATGGCTGTAAGTTACAAGGTATGCCTTCCAAAAACTAAGAGGTGAGGAAAGAATAATTCCCAAGAGTGTAATTTGCTGCAAGTTGTGATCCAAGTTTGTTCCAGTTGCTCAGCCTCCAAAGGGTGCTGTAGCTAAAGGAAAATTTATGATAGGAGGTTAGGTGGGTCTTTAGGCTATCTGCACTAAGAATGGTTCTGGGAATGGTTGCATCAAAACTGTTTGTGGCTTGCTATTGACAAATCAGTATTTTATAAGGCAAGCCCAGAAGACTCAAGTTGCACATCTATGCTCACTGGGGAGTATGTGATTGTGGTAGTTTAGCTTTGATTTTAGTAGGCCTCAGTTTGGCAGCCCCAGACTGTGTGACGTAGATTAGGAGGGACAAGCATCACCTGACTCAAGCAACGAAAGAGATATTTCATATCATTTTAATGTCAAATCAAGTATAAAACAAGTGTAGGAGGGGCTTAGTCTCAATTCTTCATGACTGCTCGTCTGGGAAAGACATAGAGTGTTGTTTTCCTGGGCAAGACTCTACCGCCGCTTGCTGCTATGGTATCTTAGGAAAGTAAAATGTTTGTTCTCAGTCTTCTCTTCACTTTGGTCTGTCCCTCTGGGGATTGAGCTCTCTTGAATGATTTGTAGCTAGAATGGTGGGATTTGTGTTCGATGAGTAAAGGGGAATTATTGTTTGTTATTTCTAACTTGTGTAGGTGTGTGTTATATTGTAGTCTTCTTTTAGTTTTCTCTTTTCTCTATAAATATATAAGTAGTTAAGTTCAAGTTTAAGTCTTGGAGGTTTTTCACCTCCTTTTTCTCAGCAGGGGGACGGATGATCTGACACTTTGTGTTGGGCAGTTGGCATTTTGCCAGTTCAACCCAAAACAGTGATTTGAGAAATGCTTGATTTTACTTCTCTGGAATTCATTGAGAGGGAACTAGCTTCTGTTTGTGTTCCTGAGACCAATGGCCCTTTATTCTGTAATGTTACCATATCTTGAGGCTGTCAGTAAAACTATTTGAATCTTGTCTTTTAATCTTCATTTCAAAATACTATGTAATCCAGTTCATCTAAAAGTTAGAAAAATACCAAATCTTGTTTCTAATAAGGTTGAGAATTTTTTTTTTTTTTTTTTATCACACCAGATACGATAATCTCTGCTATATAGTGCAGGTTTATTGTGAAATTGCAAGTTTTGCTAAATTATCTGCTTTACTACAGCTTGAAATTGCATGGGGAGTTAGTACAGTAGCTACATATAACTACCTACTGTGTAGGAGCTAAAACTGATCATGATTAATAAAGCAAACTGGAAAATAGATGTACTTACCAGCTGGAGGGAAGGGGAAAGTACAGCACTATAGTATGTAAAATAATTCCAAAAGATGCTTTACTAGTATTAGGCTTTTTACTTATCAAAAAAACTTAGGTCAAAGTCTTGGAGGTACTTTGTTGCAAACATTTTTATCAAAAAAAAAAGACAGATAACCTGTCAAATGGACAATATTGAACTGACAAGTAAGTACAGACATGTACTTGGTCACTAAAAGTGTAAAAATCAAGAGGGATTTTCAGAGTGTACTGTGGAAAAATACCCAGAAAATATAAGGTTTCAGTAACGCATTTAATTGTGTTGCATCTTTAAAAATCCTTGAAAAATTAACAATTTATCTTTTTGATAGTGTTTGTTTATGTTTTAGAACATCACTCTAGCTAGTAGAAATTTAAAGAAGAATGAAGATATATTCTCAAATCATCACATTATGAAACAAGACTTTTTTTTTTTTACAGAAAGAACTTCCTTCCAGCATTACTGAGATAACTGAGAGTCTTTTTGTAGAAGAAGATTGCCACATTTAAAGTTTTATCAATGTAACTATATATCAGCATCAACATAATGATATGATTGATAAATATGAATGCAGTCTTACCATAAGAAATTATAATAAAATCAAATGAGATGTATGAGTTATAGTAATAAACAACAAAACAGTGTGATTGAACTGCATGATACTGCTACAAAACTTCATATATCAACCATTTTTCTAGGGCCTTTTTTCATTTCAAGTGTTTAAATTACTTTTTTTTTTTTTTTTTTTTTAGAAAGCAGCTTTTTTTTAACAAAAAGAGAGATTCGTCTAGATTACACAATAGATTATAAAGTCATTATGAAGCACTGGTGATTCAGAGCAGTATTTCTACAGTAAGACTTTCAACAATTTGTGGAAGACTGATGAGTCATGCTCTCTACTTTAAATTAAGGGCTATGATTTAAAATTGAAAAAAAAAAATTAAAACCATATTCAGAGTTGTATGTACCTATAGTAACATCAAGTTCAACAAGAGAATTTTTATACTTTTGTAATGAATAATATCAGTGCCAAACACTGAGTTGTAACTTAGAAATAACTACTCTTCCCCCTGAAATTCTAAATTCAAGAGTTTTTTTTTTTTAAATAAAGAATTGCATACACTTCCCTTTCTTGCTTCACATATGTAAACTATTCTGCAATACACAAATTAAAAAGGTATTAAAAACCTGTTTGGTCTTTGGTAGAGACTATTTTGTGTGTTTGTTTAAGCTTGGGTCTTTTTGGTTTTTTGTTTTTTGTTTTTGTTTTTTTTTTTTTTTTTAGTTGGTTTGCTTTGCTTTGTGCTGCAAAGAACAGAATTAAGAGGGCAGAAGTGAAAAAAAGAGAAGTAATATACTACAGGCATTTTAATGTTAGAGTGTGAAATTTTTTCTTTGCATTTATTTATTTTAATAGTTATTGCAACTTGGTTTAAGTACTGTGGAATAAATCAAGAAAAAATATTTGATTGGCAGAAATAGTCTTACTTATATAAAACACTTTTTTTGAAACTTTGATTATTGCTAAATTTTACATGACATCTGCTTTTCTGGTTCAGTATAAAATTCAATGGGAAGCAGCAGAATTTCTTGGGAAGTTAAATTTCTTGTGTCCAGCCTAGCCTGTTTGACAGTGAAAATACTGAAGATGAAAATGCTGCAAGTCCACCCAATTTCCCAAAAGAGTGGAAACTGGACTAGAACTTCTCTCTTCTGTTTAGTCTATGAATGTAGGTTATTCAGCGTAATTAAGGTATAATGCATTATTAAGTTATACAATTTTTATTTAAGCTAAGAAAGGAGCACAAGGTATTTAGGTAGTATTTTCTGATTGGTTATGCACTCACCCCTTTTGAGATAAGTCAGTCTGCATTTGGTCTGACTTAATTTTTCACATTTGGTTGTGCTAAGTTAGTCTGTTTCTGTGCTAATATCATGATGGGGTTCTGTAGCATTTTTATTGCTCTCTTAGATTTGTTCTTCCTGTAAACTTCTGTGTTGACATTTCAGGTGCCAGTCTGACCTACTGAGCATTAAGGGGTTTTGTTATTTACTCTGTTAGTCAGAGGTGGGAGCTGCTGCTAAGTCTGGAGGAAAATATTGCATGTGTGAGTGGCTACGCATGAGTGGATCGTGCTTTCATTTTAATTTAGTTCTTGGTTTGACATCCTTTGAAATGGAAAATGCGCTTGATGCCTGGTTGAGGTGACTTGTGAAGCTGAATACTCCTTTTTCTCGGTTGCTGAGCACTGGGAATTGGTGTGGTACTAGCTTGTAACAGTTATTGCCTGAGTTCTTGAGCATATGAAGCACTTGTTCCTGGAAATGCAAATTTAGGATTTATAGGAACAATTTGTTCCAGTCATATTAACTTGTCATTAAAACTGGAGCTTAGGATTCACTCTGTTGTGGGTTGACCTTGGCTGGATATCAGGTGTCCAAAAAGATACTTTATCACTCCCCTCCTCTCTGGGCAGGTGGAGGAAAATATTATGGTCTTGTGGAGTGAGATAAGGACAGGGAGAGATCACTCATTAATTATCATCATAGGCAAAACATTCTTGACTCAAACTAATTTATTACAAATCAAATCAGAGTAGAATAATTAGAAATAAAACCAAATCTTAAAACAGCTTTCCCCCACCCCTTCCCTCTTGCTGATTTAACTTCACTCCTTATTTTCACTATGTCCTCTCCAGGAAGGGGTGCAGGTGGATAGAAAATGGGGACTGAAGTCAGTTCGTCAGATGATGTCTCTGCCATGCTTTCCTCCTCACACTCTTCCCCTTCTTCAATGTGGGTCCCCTGCAGGGTCACAAGTCCTGCCAGAAAACCTGCTCCATCACAAGCTCCTCTCTCCTCAGGCCCACAAGGCCTGCCGGAAACCTGCTGTAGAGCTGTTTTCCCACGGGGTTGCAGCCTCATTGCACCTGCTTCATGGGTTGCAGGTGGATCTTTGCTCTCCTGTGGACATCCATGGGCTGCAGGGGGACAGCTGCCTCACCGTGGGCTGCACCATGGGCTCCAGGAGAATCTCTGCTTTGGTGTCTGGAGCATCTCTTCCCTTTTCTTCTTTGCTGACTTTGGGTGTCTGCAGGGTTGTTCCTCTCACTCCCCTCTCCAGCTACGATTGCTCTTCAGCATTTTTTAACCCTTTCTTAAATAGCTTTGCCCAGAGCTGCTACCATGTCGCTGATGTGCTCGGCCTTGGTCAGAAGTGGATCCATCTTGGAGCTGGCTGGTATTGGCTCTGTTGGACTTGGGGAAAGGTTCTACTACCTTCTCACAGAAGCCACACCTGTGGCCCCCCTGCTACCAAAATCTGGCCCCACAAACCCAATACAAACATGCAGCACATATTTTGGTAGAGATTTTTGGAGAAAGGGGTGATTGTGGGTGAAGGAAAATCAGTGAATACACTGTCCTTTAGTGCTTTGGGGGTTCTGTTTGGTTTCCTTATGACTTAACATAAAGCTTGCAAAGTATTTGAGTGAGGACATGTATTTTTCCACCAGTTTCACATTTTAGTACTCAAAAAGTGTTGTCTTGGATATCTCAAGATTGAATTAGGAGGGTTTTTTGATACTTGAGGCCTGGGGAATATTTGCCTATTTTGTTTTTTTAAATATGTTTGTTAATTAAGTGTTTATGCAACAAGAATATGTGCTATTCTTTCACTCATCCTTTTTTTTTTTTTTATTTCAAGAATCGCAAAATAGTTGTAAATATTATTGCTAATTCAGATATATCTTATGATGGATATCTTTCCATGTCATAACTTTGTAAGCGTTTCCTATACTTTGTATCAAGACAGTGTCCAAATTTAAAAGAAAATAATATAACTTTTGAGGAGTAATGTGTTATTTTCTTTTGGCCTCATAAGACCTTAATTAGAGATGTATGTATATTTATGGACAGACTTTGCGAACGAAGATTTGGGAAGTGCTCTCCCCATGTGGGTGAGCCCTTCCAGCCTGCGCAGTGGATTTTTTAGGTGAGGCACAGCGTGTGCAGAACTGGCCCCACCTAAGGTCCATTTTGCTATGGCTGAGCAAGCTTGGGCAGTGACAGTGAAGTCCTCGGGACTGTCACAGCACCCAATACTAACCAGGGCTGACCCTGCTGAGCATCAGAGATCTGATGGGATCGGATGTCAGGGAGGCATTTAACTGCCCAGGGAACCGTCCTCCACTGAGACTCGAACTCAGGTCCTTGGAATTCAGAGTCCAGAGTGCTCTCCTGTACACCATAGGACCGCCCTTCAATTAGAGATATATAGGTTGAAAAAGCAGGCATATATTTTAACAAGTAAGTGAATAAGAAGTTGTGTTTTTTGTTTTTTTTGTTTTTTCTTCCAGATATTTCTCCAGTCAAACTGCAGATTCAATGGGGATGGAGGAAGTGTGAACAGGAAACATCTGTCCTGTCCCTGTTCTGGGCAGTGAGACTGGTTAACCTGACAAGGTCTTCAGTGAAGACTCAGCCCCAGTTGTTCATAAATGAGCTCCCCTGTTCCCTTCCTATCATTGAAGTCCTGAATGCTGCCTACTGGGACTTAGGTACAGTGTGTCTAAGGTGCTACAGTTTTATGATGTTGACCCTCCAGTTTTCTGACTCCTTTCCATGGAGCTTATGGAGCAGTCCAAACATCTGTGGAAAGGCTTCCTTTTATCTTGGATAATCCTGGATAAACATGTTCACGGCAAGTGTTCAAGTCCCTGCAATGGACTTCCTCAAGAATGCATTAAAGGGAAGCTTCTTTCTAATTTTGATGTTTGTGAAAAATAGCAGTCTGAGGAACATCTGCCTCATAACATGTGTAGCTGCCTCATTTCACCAAGCAAGACCATACCTGCTTTGTCTGAGCTAGAAGCAGCAATAGCGACTTCATAATGATCACCACTAGCCTCTCTCTCTCTCCATGTCTTTAATAGCTTTAAAATTTATTCATTCAGTTTATGGTTGAAGGAACTGACATCTATCATATATTTAATTTGCATTTAATTATTTTCATCAATTACTGCAGATTATTGTGTGTAGAACATGGGTTAGTAATTATATAGTGAAGTGGTAAAACCACACACCTTCCTATATAAAATAATATTTTTCTCTCTGCTTTGAAAAATTTTTTCAGTATTTTTAGCACATAAAAACCTTTATATAATGTTTTTCAGACCTTTATGTAATATTTTTCAGTTTAGTGTGCTTATCATTTTTGCTTTTTTGAATTGTGAATGATTGCTTTGTAGTTCACTGACTCTGTTATGGAAGTCTGTTTCATTTAGGGCACTAAATGAAGATGACTACAGTTCAAACAAATTATAACTGGATGAGGATCCAAGTCCTGTGGATGTAACAGATCAGATGATAAGCTCCTTCTCAAGTGAGATTTAACATAGCTCTGTTAAAATAATTTAAAAAAACCAAAGTGAACTAGTGTGTCTTGTCCTTTCACATCTGCACTGAGTACAGTGCTATGCAAACCAGCTCTCTATGCCTGATGCATCAGCAGCTGCACTTTACACTCCCCCTTGCAGCCCTTTGTTTCCTTTATTTAACCTGAATTTTGTCCTTTCTTAGGTTTCACTGCTTGAACATTTTCACTTAAAAGATTTATTAAATTTAATAGGTTAATTTTGTAGTGTTTGTTTTTTGCTGTTATTAAGGGTGACCAGTAAAAAACCAGTAAAATGTAAATAATTTATGTATTTTGATGAACAAGTTGTTTGAGGATTAAAAGAAGCCTCAGCATTTTCACTGTAGCACTGTGACAGTGAATCATTAGCAATGCCCAGTGTGCCAAAGTCCCAGGTGCACAGCTTCTAAAAGCAACAGACACAAAACGAGCAGTATTTTTTCCTCATTCATCAACTTTGTAAAGTCAGATTGGTTTTCTGGAATCCCCACAGCAATTTGCAAATGGAGTATGAAATCAAATATTCCTACCTGTACTGTGTACGGGGAAAATAAATAGATATAGCTTTCCTATCAGAGCTCTGACATGCTATTTCAGTGATACTTGGTATTGAGTCGGACACTGACAAAAATAAGATATTAGTTCCAGATGTCGGAAGAAATGCCATTTACAAAAATCTTTGGCATACTTTTTCTCTTCAGTTTTCATGTTTGTTCTCTCAGCAGTTAACCTTGATAGTTTTGTCCTTTAGAAAACATATTTGTTCATGCAAGTCCATCTTGATAGTTTTCAGAAATTTTGAAGAGATTTTTCTCTTCTTTTTCTCATGATCTTGGCTTGGGGAAGTGTATGAGCTGGATGACCTCTCAAGGCATATTGCTCTATTCTGTGATCCATTAAGATTACCTATGCATATATTTCTACAATGTTTTGCTTGCATAGCATTTAATTCCCTAGATATTTTTCATCTCTGTAAGCAGAATAAGAATCTTTTCCAGTGTTAACTTGTCTTGATTTTTATTGTTCTTTTCTTTTTAGTAGTAAAAATTGCAGTTTTCCTTTCCGTTTGACATGTAATATTTATTATATATATCTATAATTAATATTTGCATAGTGTCTTAGGTTATATAAAATTATGCATATCATAAATTTAATTTTTTAGTTTAAAAACAAATCTTTTCTCTTTTGTTCACTGGCATCAAAATTGACCATGTAGACTTGAAGAGGTAATATGTCAATTAACATACGATAGGCCTGCAAAACGTCTTATCTGTGCAGATGCTGTTAAAAAAGACTATTTATTTTTGAATTCACATGTGAAAACTAGAAAGAATATAACAGAAAAAGAATATGGTAAATGCTGTGTGATCATCATGATATCACAGAATAATTTGTGTTGGGAAGGACCTTTACAGGTCTAATGGTGTCAGGTGAAAACACGTCTTTGCATTTGAGGATTGAAAGGCATTTTTATCCTTATCTTCAGGTCTCTGTGCTTCTATTTCCCAAGAACTATGAATGCCTTTGCAAAGAACTGTGATGTTAATGCAGTAATGAATTGAGGCAATTCCTATATCGCGTGAAATTGCCAAAGTCACTGGGCATCAGTGGATGTCTTCTTTTTCTCCAAACAGCTGGAAAGTACTGTCTAGTGGTTAGTGGGGTCATGACGTCCTGAAGTAAATACTCATTCCAGGCATTCAGCTGCAGTCACCAAAGGTACAGATCTATGCCACTGAGAAACCTATTGATTTACTGTGCAGATCTCCACACTAACATAACTATATTACTGTATTACTTTTCATACCTGAGGGAGGATGTTTTCACTTTTCACAGGCAAATCTTCATAACACCACATCATACAGTGTAGTAGGAAAAAAAAAAAAAAAAAAGAGACTGTGATAACATTCTTCTTGGAAATCTGTGTTGACCTTGCAGTATCTTTATCCCTTTTACTTTTGTATTCAGCATTGAGGGAGAAGAAACATCTTCAGGAAGGAAAAATGTTCTTGTTTCTCCTTCTTTTTCTTCAAGGTTAAAGATATTTACCCACACACTCTAAGATTTTAGTGACAGAACTATGTCTTATTGGGATTTTATGATTTTGTATAAAAAAATTTCAAAACCTGAAAATGAATTAATCTATATAACTTAACAACCCCCTCTATAATTATTGATGGTACATGCTAGGCCCACTTTTCTTTAGAAATAAAGCATGATTAGATCTTCTAGTGTCTGTTAAGATACAATGTATTAAACATACTTTGGGGCATTTCTGTGCTTTCCTGACTGTTGGAGATGGGACAGAGAGGCAGACTTCCACGTATGGAAGGCCCAGGAGAACAATCCCTAAGCCGGACTGTGACC
>JAWWEV010000083.1:73370372-73415069 GCA_035583235.1 Hafferia zeledoni | reverse complement strand
GAGTTCTATCCCCGAGGGCTTAAAAGGCCCTCCATTTTGTTAATAAAGCAGATCAGCTCTGTGGATCCCAGGTGTTCACATCAACTCAGTCTCTTTCTTGAGGGGCACGGGGAGGGTGAACTCAACCTGAAGCCTTGGCAGCTGCAATCCACCCGGCTCGACAGGCAGTCCACGAACCCTCGTCGCTGGTCTGGTCCCATCCCAGAGACCAAGACTGCGACACCTGACTGGTTACTGATGTCTGAAACTGTCATGTGAACTCCGACATCTTGTGAGCATAAGCACCTATACAGTTTCTCTTTTCTGCCAGGCTTCCTGTTTTCAGGCAGGTGCTAGGAACATAATTAATTTTAGATCCCTGTGCTTTGGGCAATTTTTCCATGTGAAAACCAACTAAAAATGTTTGTGGGGCAAACTTTGATTAGGAGATGTTTAAAAATGTCTTGTCACAAATATTTATGCCTTGTTTTCCCAAAACTCCGTTTTCCCCCCCTTTTTTTCTGTTGATACTCAGATCATTCATGCCCTTGCAAAAGTAGATATCCCTTTAACCTGAATCCTTAAATAGATATTCAATTTTAACTCAGTCAACCATAGTACAATCTAGTTTATCTTCCAAGTAGTAAACTTATCTTTCTACTGTGTGTATCAGTAATGGTCTTCATGTAAGGTAAGATTCCATATACCTGACAGATCAATAACTCAGATCAAATTAACCATGTACCTTGAAATTTGATTTCCAAGGACTAGAGTATCTTTTACAATCAAAGGAACAAAGACATTTCTGGAACACTTTGTATATTGTATCTCCCTTATATGATATCTCACTTGTATCTCCTAGCAACAGGGTAAGGACAACGGGCACCTATTGAAGCACCGAAAGATCTATCTGAACATGAGGAATAACTTCTTTGCTTTGAGAATGACAGAGTATTGGAACATGCTGCCCAGAGACGTTGTGGAATGTCCTTCTCTGAAGCTATTCAAAACCCACCTGGATGCAAACTTGTGCAGCTTGCTGTGTGTGAGACTGCTTTAGCAGATGGAGTTGGACTAGGTGATCTCTGGACGTCCCTTCAAACCGTAACCATTCTGTGATTCTCATTTGGCCCAAACTCACAATGACTGTTTCAGCACTCTCTGCACTAGGAAAACTGAAAGTAAAACTGTACCAACAGTGTATATATGATGTCTATAAGATGATTATTTTCAGATCACCGGTTGTATTGGAGTGGAAAAAGTCCTGAGCCTACCTGAATCATTAAACTCTTGTCTCCTTCTTTTCTGGGGCAGATAGGGAGAAACATACTGAGAATTAATCTGGTAAAATTCAGTTATTCCTTTATGAGGTATGTGTAACCCACATAGGAAAAAATGGAAGTTCGAGTTTTGATAGTCTTCAGCATGGATCGAGTGGGTTCAGGAAACATGCTATTATCATGAGGAAATTTATTTGTCACATATAATGAAATTAGTTCCTACTGTGATCTTCATGAAAAAGTAACCTTAACAGGCTATAGATAAGTGCATTTATATAAAAGCCCTCATAGATGAAACTCATGGGCCTCTTGGGGAGAAGAAAGCAACAAAAAAACCAAATGACACTTTTCATGCTACAGTGGCTTGAAATTGCATATAGAAATAGGATCAGCTTGCAGAGGTCATCTGCTTTGTTGTACATTAGGTCCTGTTTTACCTACCTGCTTTATAGTTCTATGCAGATAGAGATTTCTTTTATATACATGCTCACACCTACTATATGACTTCTTTCAGCTGGCAAACCCTTTTAGGTAAGAAACTATTCCTTAGTGTATATATTCACGTTATATAGTAAAATAAGATTCCAGTGTTTGAGTAAGAAAAAAATTGAAGGTTTAAAAAGTACACTATGTCAATCCCACACTCATTAAAAAAATGTATGTGGTAAAAGAGTAATTTCTGAGCTGTAGGTATGTGGGGATTTCTTGTTTCATTTCATTAATGCAATAGTACAGACAGGAAATTTTCACATGGCAGATATAATGTGAACTTTGAATAGTCAATGTTGATTTAGTTCGACTGTCGTTTAAGAGCATAAAGGCGATGCATTAGCTGAGGTCAGAAAGTGGTATTAATATAAGAGAATAAAGGTTGTTGTGGGTCAGATCAAAGATTCCTCTAATCTACTAAGTGAGGCCCATCAGAGCTTATAGAGCAAATGCCTAATAATAAGGATAGGGCATGTAATGGTTTTCATTTGAACTTTTCTTAATTTTGAACTGGTTTTGGCTCACAATACTTTTTACTAAATGTGGTTTCAGAGTGTTTTGCTTCCATACAATCTCACAGTTTACCCTTGAGGCTCTGTAAACTCAGCAGTCACAACATCTTGTGGCACTCTTGCATTGTCTGAGCAACTGCATCCTTTGTTATGAAACTGTCTTATACTAGTTTCATTTTATGTCCCCAGTTTTTATATTAGAAGAGACAGTATGCAATTTCTCCATGACTATTGTGTCTATGTCAGTTTGATTTTTATAGTCCTCTTTTATCTCTGTCTCTCCTTTTGAGAGACAAGAGTCTTTTGAAGATGCCAAGACAGTCTGGGTTTTTTCATGCAAAAAGAGTTGAATGCCACTGAATGTTCTTACCAACATGCTCTGAACCTTTTGCTGTCTTATTAGATCTTCCTTTGGAGGGCTTAAATAGCAATGCAATATTTTTGTTTCATTCTCTATGCCTTGCCTAATAATGTCTAATGTTTTGTTTGCATTTTTGACTGCTACTGACTACTGAGCTGCTGATTTTACAGAGCTATGATAATCCCACGGTGCCCACCTAACCAGGTCAGGGCTTATCATTTCATTTGTACATCACTTACATATGCACATTTTCCCTGTGCTTCACTCTACATTTACCTATTCATATGTATTGCTGCTGCTGCATCTGTTCCAGATGAGTTCACTTGTCATGTTAGAATACAGAAATCATGAACCTGGATAGCTTGCTTATTCTTTTTCTCTTTTGACAGGCAGTTAGCTTTCTTAGGATTTAAAAATGCTGATTTAAATGTTTAAATGTTGTCTGCAAACAGACAATAATCACATTTCTATAAGGAACTGATGCTGAAACTTGAGGTATCTTAGTTCCACATACACAAGCTTTAGACATCTGGCCTAATGTTTCTTCTATCAATCCTTTCCCATCATTTGCAAATCCATGGAGCAATATCATGTACTATACACAGCCACAGCCTGGCTTCTATTGTCATATATGCTCCAGATAAGTCATCTGCACTTGCCTCACTGCTGCATTTGATGAATTGCCTTTCAGTTCTAGACTTCTTTCCACCTTGTTATGGCGTTTGTTTGTAGTATTAATGTCTTCAGTAAGATTTAATCAATTATTTTGCCTATTTTTCAGTCTCTTCCTTTCTCTTGGAATAGGTGACTACTAGTATTATACAAAGTGTTCTGGTCAATTTCAGTGAGAATTTAATTTCTGTCATTCTAGTAAATTTTTACAAATTGGTATTATTAGAAGAAATTATTTAGATATTCTTAGCAGCTTACCATGAGTACATTTTGAAGTGATATTTACAACTTTCCCTGAAGGCATAGAAAGGTCTTAGTGTTGTTTATGGTATTATTACATTTCTCAACTGCCACAATAGTATTTGTGTTGTACAATGTCTTCAGGGAGAGGGAAAGAATGATTTATATACGTCAGCTCTTATAGTCATTGATTGATTTTTAGCTTGAGTATTAGAAAAATTGCATCTCTTTGAGGAAGGATCTGCTTAGGCATCTGATTCAAAAGTCTATGATTGAAAAACACATCTAGTATAGCTATTGTGGTCATTTCACATAAGTTGTTCATAAGCTATTTATTTATCAATTGAACTTTTAAAAAGTTATACCACAACTCTAATTATAATATGTAATTATTCACTTTCTCCAATTGCAGTTCAGAAATTACTTTACAAGATATTTCTTTAAAGCTCTGAATCTTCAGATTCATTTCTTCGCACAGCTGTGGAGTGGATCAGATCCCCCTTTCATCCAGCAGTGTACACACAAACTTCTAAAATAAGGAAAATAGTCTTATTCACATAATGTTCTGTCTGTAAAGTCTTCATCAAACATATTTCTTCCTTTAATATAATTACAGAATAATTTAGACAGGAAAGGACTCAAAGTTCTCCAGTCCAAACTCCTGTGTAAAGCAGGGCCTCCTGCAAGTTCAGACCCTGACGCTCAGGGCTTTATCCAGTTGAGTCTTAAATACCTCCAAGGACAGACTACACTGCTTCTCTGGGCGACTTTGTCCACTTTCCTCAGGTGTATTTTTTTTCTCTAATGTCCACAGCTTACCAGCCATGACTCCGGTCCTTCTGCCAGGCATTGCTATGAAGAGGCAACCTCCATCTTCTCAGTAACCTGCACACAGATATGGGCAGGCTACTGTTAGGTCATACTGAAGCCTTCTTTTCTCCATGCTGAAGAAGCTGCCCTCCCTCAGTGATAAGTACTCCAGCTCCTGATCACCCTAGGGAGTTTCTGCTGAACTCGCTTTGACTAATTGACAACATTTCTGTGCAGTTATTAGATGTGCTCTCATGAAGGCTGAGTAGAGTGGAATAATTTCTCCCTTTGATTTCCAGGCTGCACCCCTGTGAATACCAGCCAGGACAGACAGCTGATTGTTACTCAGTATTTGCTTTCATTCAGTCACTAATGACTTCCCTGGTCTTCACTGCTTTTCAAATATGATAATGGCCTCTCTATGACATTGTTCAGCTCTTTTTGTACACTTGGAAAGCAGTATGTGATGTCACAAAAGCTTGTCTGCATTGAATTCCTACACATGGTCCTTTCCTACTCCTGGTAATTCCTGTCTTCTTTGTATGCTTTCACTACGCACAGAGGCCTGGGAGACCTTGCTGGGTGCAAGCCAGACAACTAGTAGTTCAACCTTATTTGTGTCTGCTTTCACTATAGACAACTGCTCTACAGAATAGGAGAGCCATACTTTCTTTTGCCAGGCTTTTGCTGTTGATATAGCACTTGAAGCTCTAGTTGTGTTTGATATCACTTGCAAGTATCAACTGCAGGTTGGCCTTGGCTTTTCTCACACTATCATTGATTGCCTGAGCAATATTACTATAGTTCTCCTGTGCAGCTTGTTCCTGCTCTCACATAATGTGTACTGTTTTTGCTTTGAAACAGTCATGAATTCTGTTAAACTGATCTGCTAATCTGTTTCTTTTTCTTGTTACTGTGAGTGACTATTCCTGAACTAAGAGATTACTCTTAAAGTCTTTCCAGGTTTTACAAGCTCCCTTGCCCTCCAGAGCTGCCTGCCATTGGGTCACTCATACAAGTTTCTTGATTAAACACAGTTTTTCACTTCTAGGCCCCTGGATCTGTAGTCTGCTGCTTGCTGCCTTCACTTCCCTCCCCTGTGGATCCTGTGCTTTTCAATTTCATGGTCACTCCAGCAAAGGCTGCCATCAATTCTTATCTTCCCAATCAAGTTTATCCCTGTTAGTGAATAGTAGATCCACTGTGCAATTGCTTTACCCATTGCTTGCATCAAGGAGTTATCCCTGACACTTCCTCAAAAATCTGCTCAACTCCTTGGCTCTAGATGTGTTGCCATTCCAGTAGATTAGAGGAAGATTAAAATCCATCCTAAGAGTCAGGTTTATGATTTAAAGATCTTAAATTGTTTAAAGATGACATTTTATGCTTTCTCGTCTGGATGGATGATCTGTATCTATCTCCTACCAAAACAGCACCCTAACAGAATCTCCTTTGATCCTGAACTAATTCTCCTTTGAACCTGATCCTTATGGAGAAGGATGGGGAGAGCCTTTGACAAAAACATTATTAGTAGATTGACTAATTGTCATTTTTATGATTTGGGAATAAATCTTTAAAGACTAACCTTGTGTACTAACAGTTTATAAGTTTTGTTCATACTTGATAGTATATGTTACTAGTAGCCCTAAAACTTCTAAAAGAATACTTTTATCTGTGTACAAATAGAAATCATACAGTCATATAGCCTATGGCTAACTTGGTTTTGGAGGAAACTCTGAGAAACCTCGTCTAAGCATCTGCCTTGTTTTATAGGCATGTTCAAGTACTTTATTGATTGCGGGTATTCTTGCCTCTCTGTCATCTAAACATGCTTTTATAATAGCCTTCTTCTTTGCATTTCTCTTCCACAATTCCTCTTAAAAATTCAAGGAAACAAACACTGAGCAGAATATGGAATTATTTTTGGAGTAAGAGGACAATTCTATGTCTTTTTCCTATGTCTACTTTAAAAGATGCTAAGGAATTATTGGTTTTGATAGTCAAGTAACAGTGACTCGTTAACATCACATAGTAACATGACTGATTTTTTTAATTAATAATATTAAAATGTTGTTGATAATCTGAAGTTATTTGAAATGCTGAAGCAGCATTTTGTAGAGTCTCCATATTCTTGCATATGAAAAATTTTACTCCTTTTGGTTCTCAGCATTGTCAAATCATCTGTTTCACTCAATACAGCACTCATCATGACTTGCTATTTCTATTTGAATTTGTCATTACTTTCTTATAATCCACATTTTAGTTCATCTTCTCTTGACCTTGACAGTCTTTCTGAAGCTGAAATGGTCACTTATCTGTAGAGTAGGTTTTCACATGACATCT
The DNA here is from genome assembly GCA_035583235.1 of Hafferia zeledoni. Classification (NCBI taxonomy): domain Eukaryota; kingdom Metazoa; phylum Chordata; class Aves; order Passeriformes; family Thamnophilidae; genus Hafferia; species Hafferia zeledoni. Next base: position 73,408,383 of record JAWWEV010000083.1, on the reverse strand, counting down.
TGGTCTTTTCTTGCATGCATGGGGTGAGAGAAGAAGTAACAGTAGTGGTAGTTTTCCTCTATATAACAGGAAAAACTACTTTATTTAGAGATCTTTGGTTTGTTTATAGCAGTGAATTAGCATTTTAATCCATGCAGCACAATTTAAATTCACTTTTCTGTAATTCTCATTTTTCTAGTTCCAGATAATTGCTATGTGAAAAAAGAACACATAGTAGAAAATTGTTAAATGAGTAATCTCATTTTAAATTAAATTATTCTATTAGCTACAATTTATCTGAGAGGACTACACTATGTTGTGGCATATACCCTGGGGTACTGGAAATCCATTGGCATAGAGTTCTTGTCCAATCCATTTATTTAGCTTCACCATGAATTTTAGCAGATCATGGTGTCTCATGAGTATGTAAGCTTTCTGTTTTGTGGGAAGAACTTTATTGCCCAGCCACCTTGGAATTTAGTCATTACATAGCTGAGTAGGTGAACAGTAGTGGTCTGAAATTGAGCTGTTATTACCAGAAGTGATATTAACAGAAGTCTTAACAGACTTAATACCAAAAAACCCCACACAGATGGATGTAATTAACTATTTCCTTGTTGTTTTGGTTGTGGGGGTTTTTTGTTGTTGTTGTTGGGGTTTTTTTGTTGGTTTGGGTTGGGTTTTTTTAGTGGATGGATCTTTAGTCTCAAAATACATTGGTTGAACTTGAGTTGCATAATTTTGTGCAGCACTCACTGAGAGGATTTTATAAGAAAATATGGGTCTATAAGAAAAGTACCCTCATACACATTGGAGGCAAGAAAAGATAACCAAGTAAGAATTGATATTAGCTCAGTTGGTTTAAACTTGGTTGTAACAATGCCAAGATCATGGGTTCAATCCCCTGTGTGGGCCATTGACTTAACAGTTGGACTCGATGATCCTTGTGGGTCCCTTCCAACTCAGAATAGTCCGTGATTCTGTGATTACAGGTAGCCACCCATGTTGGTTTTATTTCCGATGGCCTTTTTGACTTCTTTCTTTAGCTATATTGGTAGAAAGGAGTATTACACTGTCTGTGTTGTGTGCTGCCCCCTTTGCTTCTGTTTTCCTACACTTTCATAATCCTTTTAGGATTTTGAAAAACAGTGTTGCAGGTACCTCTACCGGAGTAGCTGAGGATGAAGGTTGGATTTCAAACATTTTCCCCTGTACATAGTTATAACAAAAGTTGCAGTTATATCAGCATTGCTATCTCAGTAACACTATTTATGTTCCTACAAATGAGGTTATCTTGAGAGATATATTAAAATGGATCAAGTTCACAATTGAAACTGATTGAGGAAAGGAACACTGCTATCTAATCAGGACTTGGTATGCCAAAGAACAGTAATGGTCTGTACACGCAGTATAACTTGGCTTAAGATACCACTACAACTACAAAAACAATAAAATTTGGCCTGGGAGAGCCAAGACGTCTCCAGGGGTAAAATCCTGCTGGGCCTTGCTGAATTCTGCTGGAAAAGCAGGACATGCATTTATAGAGAAAAAACCTGTAACTGATATTGTTAAGTTTCATTTTGAGTTACAAACATTATTAAGGAATCTTAATGATGACACAATTTAATATCTCCATGAGATATGAAACCTGTGGTCCTGTCTCTGCTGAGTCTTCTGCTGTTTCTTGTAAAGTTCATATTTTTCCTCAAGGAAAAGGGAAATATTCTTTTAATGAGTCCACAAGGTCATGATATTATTGTAAACTTCCCTTTCGTAAGGAGAGCTTCTTTTTCTGAAAGATCAACTTCTTGTATATGGTTTTTTTTTGGCTTTTTTTTTTTTTTTTTTTTTTTTTTTTTTCCCTTTGAGACCCTAGCTGTGCCTTCACTTTGGTGGCTGCTTGGCAAATTAGCTATACTAATAAAGTAATAGCATTTTTAACAAACCAGGAAATTTAAAATAATCCAATATACCCAAATATTTGCAATAACCAGAACAAAAGCTATTTCAGCTTCTTCCTAATATCCCCTAGTAAATTTTACATTTGCTTTAGCAAAGCAGAATTGGGCCTAAAATAATTGCTACAATTTCTTTTAATTTTGTTAGAACTAATGACCACACAGGACTTAGGCAGAAGCCTACAAATGTGAATTGTACTTCATTTTAGAAAAATCTAAGCATTATTTTTCTGTTTCTGTGTTTTAACATAAATTTATAATCTCTTTGATCAAGAGCAGTTTCTCAGTTATGTGTTTATGTGGGAGCATTTAATAGAATGCTTTGCAGTCATCAGTGGTATTGTGTTTGGAAACAAGTGTGTTTTATTGTTAATTAAAGTCGTCTGATCCTTTCTAAGTCAGTTACACCAAAGTAGTACTTGACCTTCACCATTTGCACATGTGTGCTCATTGTCTCACATTCCTATTTAGATGATGGAAAGGGGGAATTTCACCTGTGAGGCTTGAGAAAGTCTAGTTTGTTAGTGGCTTGGGGATTTGGGGTTTTTTGCCTTAGTTTCTTTGATTGGGTTGTTTTTTTTGCTCCCACACTCTCTCTTCCTGCTCCTACTGAAAGAGAAGTACTGCTGTCTATAGTACTCTATATATGGATTCTGAATAGGTTTTTTTTCTGGAATGGAAGAGGCTCAGAAAGAGATTTCAGACTACAAACATTTATCAAGATTCTAAATATTTTTAGCTTTGCATCTTGAAAAGATAAGTGCAATAAAAGCTACAACAATGCAAGTTTATTTAAGAGGAAAATTTCCTGTATTTGGTTTTTGATGGGGTTTTGTACCCTTCTGTCTTTCAGATATGATGTTGTAAAAAGCTACATATTTGGAAATGGCCTACAGACTGGTTGCTAATGCTTCGCTGTATTTGAGCAACTCTAGAGAAAACTTCTTTTACTGTTTGGGTCCTCTTTCCTTTATCAAAATATGCTTAGGCTATGCATGATTGCTGAAAGAAACTGAAAACAGCTATTATTTTTTATTCTGAATACTAGGATAATTGGCTCAGTCACTCTTTTCACTATTTCATCTTATATTTAGTAAACTAGGAGGTATCAAAAGCACACTCACTTCAGGCATCTAAATCTATACTGTGTTTTCACACCATGAATGACAATGACACAATCTTATCAGAATTTGGTTTTTAATTTAAATGTTTTCATTCAATTGAAACTAATGATAATGCCTCATACTTTTGAAGTGTTTTATTAAAAGATAGACCTTTGGTACATATCACACATATTATATTTTCATGTAGTGTTAGAGTTTCTCCAGCCTTCATGTGGACATTATATGCAGCTTTAGAAGCCAGTGGAAATGTTTTGGGATTTTGTGCAAGCTTTTATTCTTTGTTATTACTACTCTTCAGGGTTTGATGGTTGGGTTTTTTGATTTGAGACTGGTGAGTCTGGGTACACTTTTTTTTTTTTTTTTTTTTTTTTTTTCATTTTCCTGCAGTTCCTGTCTTCATTATATCTTAGCAAATATCTCAAATATCTTTATTTTGGTAAGAGACATTTTTTCCTTCTCTCTCTCTCTCTCTCTCCCCCTGCCCCCCCCCCCCCCATCTTTTTCCCTTTTCTTGATTTTTGTGTAATTTTGAAACTTACAATTGCCACAGATGTATTCAGTCAAGCTCATAACCTATTATAAGTTATAAGTGTGTTGAATGTGATCATGAAAGCATAAAATGGAAGCATTCTATTTTCTTGCTTGTTTTGCTTTGCTACATAAAGAGCAGATACTTCTCTTTTATACTTTTTTTTTTTATTTAGTACACTACTGCAAAGATTAAAATAAAGCAACTCAAGCTCCCTACCAACAACTTTCCAGAGTCTTCATTCCAGTTATTCACAGAATCAGTGAGGTTACAGTTTCTGAATATGTTAAATTTCACATTGAATTTTACTTGTAATTTTACCTGAAAGGGTAATGTGCTGATACTATACTGCTTTTTTTTATTTGTCTTTTCACGCTTAATAAATCTAGATAGTTTATGCCTTTCCAGCAAAGCATTAACGTTGTGATGGAATGAAATGCCTGAATAAAAATACTCTTTTAAAAGAAAAATTAAAAGGAGTGCTTATAATCAGAAACGAACTGTGACATATCATTGAGTTTCTATAGCAAAGGCTTTCATGATTGGATCCCCAGCTCTGTATTAGACTGAGCTGTGCAGAAGGCTTATTCTTACTTCATTCAGAGTATGCTTGGTTCTTTTTTTAAGCAAAGCCAATACCATGTATAGGGGAGGATAAAGAATAATCACAGTTCAATGAAGTAACCTTTTGTTTCCTGAATAATCTTTGGATTATCCTGGATTCATTAGGAGGCTGGGAAGACAATCTGTGAGGATGGATTGAATGCCTGACCTTCAAGAGGTATTCTCTTTCATTTGGACACCATCAAGAAACAGTGGTCTAGGAGGAAAAAGCATAAACTCACATAAACCCTCCTTTAGTGAGCTGACATATGGGAATCATAGAATGGTTTGGATTGGAAGAGACCTTAAATATCACCTAGTTCCAACCTCCCAACTGTGGGCTGGGACACTTTCCACTAAACCAGGCCCCATCCCACTGGGCCTTGAATACTTCCAGGGATGGGGCATCTGCAATTGATATGGGCAACCTCTTCCAGTGCCTCAGCACCCTGATAGTAAAGAATTGCTTCCTAATATCTAATACAATCCTACCCTCTTTCAATTTAAAGCCATTTCTCCTTGTCCTATGACTGCATGTCCTTGTCAATGTGGGAATATGGGAGGCTGTTTTGAGACAGCCTGAGCAGCTTCTGTAAGAGACTATTCTGGCTCTAACTCCCTAGTATGTTTTTACATTGACCGGGGCAGTAAATAATTACACCTATTCATAATGTAATTAGTTGCTCTCCCCGAAACATGATAAGTATAAATAGGGCAATTAAGTGGCCTAGGCAAGGCTACTTTGAAACTGTTTAACTCCACACAAGCAGCAATCAGCCACTCCATAAAGACAGAGATGTTTCCAGTAGCTGAGGGTACTGCCCCATCTAGGTTTGGCAGCTTCCAGGATCCCCACTACCGGAGCCCAGGGATGGAACAAGGTGGAGGACACCAGCTTTTTGCAGGGCTGTCTTTACAGACCCAGGAGGCATTTTGGGCTGATGGCTGACATCTTGGGGAGCCCGTGATGCATGACTGACAGCAAAACTAGTTACATTTTTCTGCCTTGGCTGAGCTCAAGCAACCAACATTGTGGAAAGGTCTTCCCAGAACCACAGTGGCCAATAAGCATCCACCAGAGGGTAATTAAGACCATGCTGAGAGGTGTCTGGTTCCAGCTCAGGTTTACCCAGGGTCTGAGCCCCACTCTTGGCCTCACTCCTCGTCTCTCAGTCCTGCTGCCCTTTCCTCGTCATCGTCACCTCTCCTCATCCTCACCATGCTTGCCCTGCTCCTGCCTGCCCTGTCCCTCATCGGTCACTGGCAACTGCTTTGGCTGAGGCCCTCAAAGACGCTTTGTACTAGTGGTGGTAATAGACTGTCCCTCCCCTACTTCTCCTACTCCCCCACATTTTCCCCTGTAAATTATTGTTAAAGGAATTATCTGTTTGAGACTTAAAATCAGGAGATGCGTGCCTTAATCTAGCCTGAGTAATCTGCTGAAAAACAGTGTTACAGTTTCCAATTGGACTGCAACAGCTTCTCTAGGAGTGTTTAAGGACAGGTTTGATAAATACAGTATTGCGTATACTTTAAATACAGTATTACATATACCTGCATTGTCGGAACAGCAGACGAATGAGTCTTACTCTCCAGGGAAAGTGGAGGTATCTCATTCGTATTTGGCATTTTGTCAAAGTGTATGTTAACTACAGCCACAAAGTAAGTTGTGAACATGTTCAAGCTTCAGGGATCTACATATACAGAAAAGACATTTTAAAGTATATTTTAAAATTATTTAAAAAAAATTGCCAAAATAAGCTTAGGAAAATTCTGTTTCTTCAGTTTTTGTAATTAACTTGATTTGGTAGATTACAACAAACACTCTCTGTGTGTGGAGTTAAATACTTACTGTTTGTTAAGTGTTTTACATACATACACATATTGTAAGCAACTTTAAGGTATTCCTTTCAGGAAGTAGGAAATATAGAAAAGCAAAACCAATTTAGAAAAAGATTTAATATTTGAAAAATGTTTGATTGTCTCAGTGAGCAATGAATAAGTTTGAACTACCCCTTGAAATAAGTTTGCCTGAGGCGTTTTCACAAATTTCTGTAAACTAACAAATAAGGTGTTACTTGAATACCTTTTTATTGTGGATATGGAAATCATGCATAAGGCAAAAGGAACACAAGTCAAATAATGCCTCTGGCGGAAATTTAGTAATTGTTTGAACAATGTTGTTACAGGGACTTACATAATGTTGCATTAGGCTCTGTTAAAGAATCTTGACTACTAAAGTCCTGTAGTGAACATGTACGAAACAGTACGGATGATTTAATTGAAAATTTTGCTTGTAGTTCTATCCTTGTATGTTACTCAATACGTTACTCTTCTGTTCCTCAAGTTTGCAGAATATCAACACTTACTTATTGCTACTGAGGCAAGTCAGTTTTGGATTTGGGAAGTCTAGTTATGGGGATCATAACCTACTTGTTTGGATTGCAGATGGTACAGTATTAATTATAGTAATGTTTTGAAGTCGGTCTGAGTAAGAAGTGATTTTCTTTTTTGTGGAAGAGCAATTTAATGTTTCTGGTGATTTTATATTCCCCCCCCCCCCCCCTATAAATTACATACTCTGGGGGAAGTAAGTGAATAGGCAGATAGCCATGAAACGGAAAAACGTTGCATATCCTGTAATGGAGTCATCAGACCTGAATATGTAACCTTTCTGCTAACCTAGCTTTCAATGATAATTATCTGACATACAGGTGAATCACACTGTCTTAAAATAGAATTAATGAGCATTTCCATTGAGGTTGCAATCTACTAGATTATTAAAGAGCATCTGTGTTCTTTCAATTATGGTAATTTCACTGTTTTAAATAGTGTTTTACATTTCCTGATGGGAATGTAACTATACTCAGCATATGCTTATTAAGCCGCTTAGCAAACAGAGTTGTCTTAATGAAATTCAAGGTGTGCAATTTCATTCTGTGTTCTCAAATCCTGCAAACTGTAAGCGTCAAATACAGGAACAGAATACTAGAGACAGTGCAGACTATGAAAAACGACATTCAAGTACTTGGAAATCTACATAAGCGGTTTTCATCCTGTATTTCACAGTGTATTTCCAAGGGATTCACAAACAGCAGCCGTGTGTGTATATATATTTAGATAGGTTTGTCTGTGTAAGTGCAATTTTCAAGGGCTCTAACTATTAATTAAAAATTGCTACAAAACTATGTCTCTTTTTGGTTGCAGTTGTATCTCTTAGAGTGAGCAGTAGTTAGGCTAGTATTCGGAGGCTCAAGTGGTAACAGTTTCCTTTGACTTAGAAGAATTTGTAATAGTCCGTACCTCGAAAGCCAGGAGAACTGTCTCAGGAGGCCTGGTCTTATGATCAAGCCACTTCTTTAGATGTACTTACAGGAGAAAAACTTCTCCATGCCTTGTAAATACCATCTGCAGTTCAGTACTGTTGGAGACTGAAAAGGAGGACATGGTCTTTAGAGTAAAGGAAATAATGGTACTTAAAGTCTGTGAGGACGGGCTGCTAAATAAAAACTTAAAATGAAGAAAGGCCATTGGACGTGCACCAGCCCAAACCTAAGGGGAAAAAGACCAGCAATAAAGGAAAACCTGGGAACTTCACTATCTTAAAGATAGAACAACTTTATAATGTTAGGGGATCAGGACAATATTTTTGTGTGTCTCCTGATACAAGGACCTGAATTATGTTAAAGTATATCACCAGTGGGTTGGATGAGCCAATGCAAGAGTGCACAGAAGATATTTTTACTAATGTTTTTGTTTGCATTACAATTATTATTAGAGTGGTAATATCTTCCATGGCTCCTCAGTTAGAGGTGCTGCTGTAACCATGAGGAGTCCAACCACAGCAGATCTGCAGAACCAGGACTGTGCTGTGGTCTAGCAGGGAAGTCTTTATCCTAAAGATCAGGCGAGGTAAAACCAAAGTGGTTTGTTTTGTTGTTTTTATGATATTTAGCAATGTTTCAAAATACACTTTAGATATTTAGTTTCTAATAAGTCATTCCACTACTGCCTGATGGTAGATAATTGGATCTTGACAGCTTATTAGAGAAAAGTATCACTGATACCTTCCATTAAAAGACATTAGGACATGACAAATTGAGTTGTTTTTTGAGGAGTTGCTTTTTTGTTGTTGTTGTTTGGTAGGGTTGGTAGCAATTTCTTTTGTGGTTTATTTTTTTAGACATGCATTTCTGAATGGTACAACTTTGTTTTCAAATACCCCACAGAGTTGTTATTTTAATAAAAAATTTAAAAAAAAGGAAAAAACAACAAAACAATGTTAGAGTCAAAGAAAGCAGGTGCAATATAGAGTCACAGCAGTACATGAAAATCTAGGTAGTCATTCTGTATAGTTATTCTGCTAGTTATTTAATGGAACTATATTGCTTTGAAAATGTATAACCCAAATAATTGTGCTTCTAAATTATAACAAAGAATGAACACAGTAATTTTATTTGTCAAATATCTTACCAGATAATTGAAGTGCTTTGTACATAATGTGGACACCTTAACATCTTACTCAAAGAAGCAGTGTTTATTTCTTAGGCAGTTGGTTCAAATTAAGAGAACCAGCAGAACCCAAAAAGACCTGTAGATTGATGTGTATGACAAGAAAAAAGTGGCTGCAAAAGCCAAATGTAAGTAAGATTTCTCTTTAGTGAAGAGACACAGATAACTATGTTATGAGAGGCAATAGTATGTATTACTAAGCATGTTAGTACAATCCCTCTGCTCCTCAGTAAACTTGAAATATTAATTTTACTTTCGAGAACACGCTAAATTTTGCCAATTTTAACCTAAGCTTCATAATACTAAGCATGTCTTCATAATAAATAGCAAAAGATTTTTGACCTTATTAAATTTATTTATTCAGTATGTAAGTAGATTTTAGATTCTACTGATACACTGAATATTCAGAGCATAGTAGGACAGCTATTTATTTAATATAAAAAGATTTAATGACATTCACAAAAATACTGAAGATATATTCATGGTTACGAAGATGACACTAGATTTATTTATTGATTGATTGATTAAACCGTTTGGGTTTGGCTATTAGCAAAAGGATTCTGGGTATAATATGTTAGTTCTTGCTGTTTTCATTTGAGTTATCACTCCTCACTCATTATTGAGTCAGACTAGTAAGTTCATCACAGAGCATCAAGAAGTTTCTTTTAAAAGAGAAAGCATAAACTCTACTGTTTTTGGTGTGGGGAATTTTTTGGTAGCTTTAAATATTTACAAGATGTACAGAAAATATGAACTACCATGAAGAAGCCTTTTTACGCTACTGAAGAAGAACCTGTGCATAGTTTTTGACCTTATTTTTCTCTGATGTTATTAATTCAAAATTATTTTGACATACTAAGTCACCTGAACACAAAGTCAAATGAAGAATTTGCTATGTGATACACTTGAAAAGTCTTGGTAATCTGCTGTTGGGGGTATTTTTGTTGTTCACACTTCATTATGAAGAAGATTATCAAGCAGTTTTAAAGCACATGATGTTATGCCTTAGAATGCAGAAATGCAGAAAAAGGCATCTTTAAGATCAAGCACAGCAAACCACCCTAAATCATCTGTCAGTCTGGTCAAAAGGGTGTAGAGGTTGGCCACTAGTGGGTGAATGTCCTCTTATTTTGTTAATTACCCTTTAATCCTACACCAATTAATAGCTCTTATCATCAGCCTTTTTTACCAGTAGGATGGGAGTGTTGTATTTGGATTTACCTTCCACTAATAACCCAAATTTAAGGAACTTTTCAATTATAACTACTAATCCCTTATGACTTTCTAGCTTCAAAAGGTTTTGTCTTACCAGTTGTAGGGTGATGGCCTTGATAAGCCTGGATGGGTTGAGGGAAATGCCTCAGCCCCCTGGAGGGGTGCTCCCTGCAGAAGACAAAAGCGAGACAAACTGATAAGTGGTGGGTGTTACCAAATAATGGAATGTTATTAAATTAGCATGGCCTTTCTTTGCCGCACCCTGTCCCTGCAGATTCAAGTAGCCCACCCCCCTCAGGCATCTATATCACCTCCCAGAATATTTTGACTATAGTCACACAAAACCACCTGAAGGAAAAAAAAAAAAAAAAAAAAGTATAAAAAGAAATGCAGTTTTAACTGCAGGACAGAGGGGAAAATGCCATGTCTCTGTGAGGGTAGCTGCTGGCAGCCTGTCCTGCCTCCTTCTCTTGGAACAATGTAAGGGTGAGAACCATGTGTTTCTATACTTTATACTTTACTTTCTTAACTTTACTTTCTTACAAAGCTTATTCCTTCATACATTCTATCTTACATCTTATGCTAACAGCTACTTTGATTCTTACTTTATAAGCACCTTCTTTACTAATTGTGTTTTGCTACCTTAATACTAATAACACTAACTTGCTTTACACTTGCTACTTTATATTAGTTATTGCTTTCTTTTTGCAATGTGCGGTTTCTTTTTCAACATGTGTGTTGATAAGAAGCAGCTCTGTTCTTTCACTGTATTTGAATGCACTGAAAATAGACTTAACCATTGTAGCCTCATCTAACAAATATTCAAACCAATAGCAAAACTTTAGTGGACATTGGATTTTTCCTTCAAAGGAAGGGAAACACCTGCCAATTATATTGAGATTTATAAAAAGAATATTTATCCGTCTGGAGGAAGGAAGGCCAGCTTGGGTAGTTCAGCAATGGCTCATTATAATTCATTGTACTGTAAACCTACTCTTGATGCCTTAGTACCTACTTAATGAAAATGTTCCCTTTCTCACAGGATGACATTGTTCTGTTCTCATTATGTTAGTGCTGTGTGTGGTTATCTCTAACATGGAAACACAGATTTGTGGCTTAGGTTGTTGTGTTTCTGATTGGTAGTTTTCTATTGTTAGTTTCTGTCTTCTGTGGGATTGGGATACACTGCTGTATTGAAACTTAAGTTTGGTATGTTTGTCTCTGCAGAATGTGTTTCGTACTGGTTTCTTTTGGGGTCTTTTGTCATCAATTAAATACAATCTTGCAGCTAAACATTATCACTGGCAATGCAAACCCCACAATAACTGTCAAATAATTGTTTTAATAAATGTTATTTTGGGTGCTGTTTTGGAGAAAGTTCTTTTCTTGCTATTAAGTCTGGTCTCATAGCAGAGGTCAGAGATCCTTCCAACCTGTGTGCTGTCCATATTTCAACAGGCAGTGTTGGGACCATAAGGCTCTGATTTTCTGGAGACGCTTATAGCTATTAAGTTCTTCCTGGCTTAAGTGTGGTCCTCAAAGGTCAAAAATGTTTCCAACCTGTGTTCTGTCAATAGTTTGACAGGCAGTGCTGGGTTCATAAAGCTTTGATTGTTTTGAGGATGCTTATAGCTATTAACTTTATATTAATACAGGTGGGACTAGAAATCTTTGCATTTCTGCCCCTCTCCCTTTCACATGACAAGACTGTTGCACTAGTTATGGGAGACGCAGGGTTTTTGAATAAGCAGATCAAAGGTGTAGGTTAGAAAATCTACAGTGGAAGGTCTGGCCAGCAAAAACTTTCATGATGGAAATATCTGTAGAATGTGATGTATAGTACCAGGTGAGCAAAGTGCTGTAACTAAACTTGAAATGGGAATATAGATGCTATCTTAAAAAGAGAAAAGAAAAAATGAAAGATATTTCTTAAGTGGATGATACTGTTAGAATAAGACTTGTATGTCTCTGAACAGCTACCACTTCAAAGTAATAATTCTCTTGTATTAATACTTAACCATGTAAGTGAGGGATATGGTTAACGAAAAGTAAGAACCAAATACATTGCTTAGAATTTTTCATGGACCACTGGACAAATGTAATCTTATAACACACAAGACAACATAATTTATTATTTCTATTTTACAGCCAATTAAATTTAAACATTGGGAAGCGACATTAGGGTTCTTTCATGAATCGCTTCACCCACACAGTACTGGGAACAATAAATCAGTGTTATTAGTGATAAAATGTTGAAGTATTTTATGATCATAAAAGCAGTTTTATGCATGGACAGTTTACCATTGCAAATATTATCTTACGGTATGGTCATATAAGAACAGTCATGAAAAATTGCAGGTCATTGTTTAGAATGTTGAGGAGCTAAAAATATGTTTAGCTGTTTTACTGATCTTTTCTTCAAAGTGACATGGTGAATATGAAATGGAAGCTCATTATGAACAGGTCTATGAGGCTGAAAGAACCCTGCAATGGAAAAATTGAAAAGGGGAAACAAACTTTCTCAACAATTGCAAAGCCACTAGCTTTGAAGTTGGCTCAAAATATTTTATCAATGGACTTTTTGTTACAAAATTCATTTGTGTAACTCATAATCTAATACAGAATCATGTAATATTCTGAGTTAGAAGGGACCCACACGAATCCTAGAATCCAGCTCCTAGCCCTGCACAGGAGAACTGCAGAAATTACACCATGTGCATGAGAGTATTTTTTCTTGCAATCTGGCAGGCTTCGTGCCATGACCATTGCTGAAGACAGCTGGCCCTAAAATGGAGCCCCATTAGTGGCCAGCCATCAGTCTGATGTAACCCCATTTACTATAACACTTTGTCCATAAGGATACTGTGAGAGACAGCACTGAAATGTTTACTAAAACAAAAAAAAAAAAAAAAAGTTTTATCTTAACATTTTCTAAATATAAAAGCATCTTTATATTTTTTATCTTATTTTTGCAAGTTATCTTAGTCACATAAACAACATTAAGACGAGGCTCTTTTTAGAACATTAAATAAAATATCTAAAAAGCTTTTCAAAGTGGCATTTTAAAAATGTTTCTTCAAGTGTTGTGAAAGTACTGTGATGTTCTATGGTATGAGCGATATTGTATATTCCTTTATCATAAAACTCACCTAAATGTGCACAGAAACAAACAAACTAAAACCCCTCAAACAACTAAAACCACCATCAAGAAGATATGATTTCCATGTTTGAATTTTTTGTTTGTAACTACAGCAACCTCATATATTGTGTGTGCTCGGAACCTCAGGCAAGCCACCTGTTATGCAGTCTATACTGAAAATTTTACTCAGCTCTCTTGGAGGCAAATAACGTAAGAGTATTTATTTCATAGCATTAGTATTGGGAAAGAAAATTATTTTAATAAAAAGGAAGAGTCAGCATGGGAACACAATTGGACAGGAAATTTTGATGATTAATTAAGGAACTAAGAAATTAAGAAGGTGAATGTCTTTTCTGTAAGATGACTATTTACTGGAGCATGTTCTCTGTGGAGCACATGGTATATACTATGCTATCATTTTACTCTTATGCAGAAGTATAGATATGGTTTTGTTTTTTTCTCCACAGAACTGCTGTTGGCCTTTTAACAACCTGACATAAGGAAAAGATTAAATATACTTGATACCATGATGAATCAGGGAAGTTACCTTTTTAGGACAAAAGGAGAATGTTTGGTTTAGTTCCACATGTCCAAACATGTGATCTTTTGGTTCATTTGTATGAGGTATAGCTCAAACTTGAAACTGAAGCCCTAGAGGTGTGTAAAAGTGAACTGATGTGGGAGCATGCTGACTGCTCTTCTGGTGACATGAACATGTGTCTAAACATGTACATTTCTATAAAATAAAAACCTACAAGCAGCATGGATCCAAAAACGTTATTCTTTCACTGACGACTTTGAGCTTAAATATTTCTTTCATCTGTTTTAGTCTTTCAGGTGTAATTGAAGTAAAAAAGAGTAAGGTCTATTATAAAGTAAGGCAGGAAAAAACTAACTCAGTAGAATATTATTCGAAATAATATGATTCTATTTGTGCTAGTAGTTATCCAGCTATAAAATGGCTATTCATGTCAGTGAAAGCTATTAATATTGGAAACTTAGAGTTAGCTGTTGGAAAAAATGTTATTTAAATTTGATTATCATCTTGTGAAATAGAGAAATCTTCTCATTATGTCTGGACTTCGCAGAAAACTTAGTAGTGTATAAGCCAGGGCCATAAGCCAGAACATTTATTGCATATATTTTGTACTTACAGCAAAGCAGTAGTTTCTTGGAAGACTGAGATTTGATTTAAGGCAAGAGATTAACAAGAGGAATATAACTATTAGTAGCTATTTCATGCTTCACTGATTTTCCTGTCTTGTAATGGAAAGCATTACATGGCAAACTTTTTCAAAAGAACAAATCAGAGCTTTATGTTGTTCTCTGCTCCTATGGAGATAAGATGTTCTTTGATGCTATTACTAAATACAGAATTATTCCTATTTTGAAATGTTGATCATTTGCCTTTCCTTCTCTGTATTGTTAAAGACTTTGCCTGTTACAGACTTTGCCTATAACAGACTTTGCCTGTTACAGACTTGACTGTAAATTAAGTTTCAGTAAATTCAAAAATCAGGGGAAAAACCCCAACAGTTTTCCAGAGTCTTCTTTCCAGTCACATATTATTTTACCTAGACTGAAATTAAATTAATCATTTAGGATAAAAATTCTATTACACAGTAGTCTCATGTGGTGTTTTTCAAAGAACATTGTGGTTGTAGTATCATAGAACATCATCTTCAAATACATTAATAACTACCTAAGACACTAGGAAGCATAGTGCTTACACATTTTGCATGGCTGTTGTATTCCCTTATTTCATCAGAGAAATATCATTTAGCTTTTCACCAATATAACTCATTTGTCATTGTGTAAGAAATGCCTTCTATAAACTCTAGCGAAATAGTCTGTATTGCTTCATAACAAATAACTTTTTCCAAGGACTGCAAGGGAAGTTTTTAGTTTGAATTCAAATTCAGGGGACTGATGAGAGATGATGACTAGGAGTTGACAATCCTCTTAGTTTATATGGAAGGACATTTTGAGCTTTGGCAGATTCCCTTTGGCAAAATTAGGACTATGTACTTTCAAGGTATATGACCTATTCTTTGGTTCTATGTGGTTCTGTTTAAAAATATGTCTTTTGTAAGACAGCACAGCTATCAGGGATAGGTGCTGAAATACTAGTGGTAAAAATAGGTGATTTTCCTTTCATTTCTTGATTAGCAGCAAGATATGCAAGCTCATGAATTAAAAGAACTGTTTTCTTGTTTCCTATAAACAACATAAATACTGCTCAATTTTCACACATTCACAGAGTGAATATATCTGTACTTTAAATACTGGAGTATTCCTTGAACTATTTAATTTCCTCACTGCTAGAAAGAATTGTTAGACTCTCTCCAGTGTAGGAGCTTAAAGGAGGCAGCACAGGTTCATATGCTGGCAGTGAAGAAGGAGGCAGATTTCTGGCTTGAGGGTCTGAAGTGTCCTGCAAAGGATCCAAACTTTCTTCTCTGTAAAGGCACTCCAGCTTTCCATCTTGGATGCCATACAGCAAAAGCTATACCTAATTTATCTTAATTATGAAATACTGAAACTGGCAGTGTCTTACTGGATTACTCTTTTACTGTAAGAGACTGGTAATCTCTTACTGTTAACTGTGATACAGAAATATAGATAAAAATATTTATATTGCCATTAAGTATGATACGATTCCCCAGTTACCACTGGAATTAACCTATCAATTCTGTTCTTTTGTTCAGATGTTAGAAGAATGTAAACCATAAAGGGTAAAG
Source organism: Hafferia zeledoni (assembly GCA_035583235.1). Taxonomy (NCBI): domain Eukaryota; kingdom Metazoa; phylum Chordata; class Aves; order Passeriformes; family Thamnophilidae; genus Hafferia; species Hafferia zeledoni. Next base: position 73,392,583 of record JAWWEV010000083.1, on the reverse strand, counting down.
GGATTTAGTTATTTGCATTTTAATGGGTAAATAAATGTTTCACTGAATAGTTTTGACTGTAAAATAGTGTAGTGATTACCAGTCTGGGGATACGTATGCTAAATAGTCAAATTGAATATTTATGGGTGCTGTTTGTCTATAAATATAGAAAACTAGCTATTATCACTAAAGATGTTTGTTAAAATTCAGAAGTGGATAAATAATGAATAGTAGCTTATACTTTTTTTTTTTTTTTTTTTTTTGGTGTTATTCTGCTGAGGACCTGACCCAGACTGAATTCCACTCACTTATAAATCCCATTTTTCTTTATAGCAAAATACAAAGGGCCTAGTACTTGTAAGATCTTGTACCATCCTATCTTTCTCCTGTGGTATACAAGTGGTTCTAACAGGTAGGTGGGATAAGTGGCTGTGCTGACCAGGCACAGGTTGTCAAATTGTCCATGCACATCCATAGGGATTGTGCTCATGTCTGTGTTCCATGAAAACCATATTCAAACTTGCCTTTTCTCATACTCAGGGGTCAGGTTGCTCCATAGGGAGCTGATGTGAATGGATAATAAGTCCGGCCTCCAGCCTGGACCAGAGGCTATTCCTTCAAAGCTGTGCAAATAAATCCACTAAACCTCTTCCTCAGTTTATCCTGATTTTTTTTGTTGTTGCTTTTTTGTTGTTGCTGCTGTTGTTGCTGTTGTTTGGTTTGAGTTTATACCCTTACTTTAGTACTAGAGAATGTAGCCACATAATTTACATTACATTATTTCATGGGGAGGAATGTGTGTAGTAGTCAGTCTTAAGATTCAGTGTTAACTCTGCATAGGGTGGAGCTTACAGAAACACATGTGAAAGAGATCATTCCCATTAATTTTCTTATCGCTTGATTTTTATGTATAGTATTGATGGTTTTAATTAATTTTGGAGCTGTAAATCATGGGAAAGTCCACCTACCTGATTTATTTTTACTGCTGACTTCAAGACAAATTATATTACTTCATTTTTTGGGTATTTATGAGATGTTAGAGCATTTATTCTGCAGTGATATCTACAGTAGATGTTATCAGTACTGTCAGCATAAGAAAGACATTGTGAACTATGTTTTAGTTAAAATTTTTTAGATAGTCTTAATCTACTTATTCACAGTGCTTTTTAGTATGGTCATGTAACTTATTTTCCAATCTTTTTATTTCTAAAGAAAAAAAAAATAAAAAAGTCTTTATAATGCTAACAAAACTTTGCATCTAATTGCCTGAGAAATTTTGATGCTAATAACAGTCCCTCATTGATTTACACAGAGATCTTAGAGATTAATATTTACTGAGGTAAAAATGAAATCTAAGTAATTTTCTGTACCTACATTAGTGTCTGTAATGTAGGAAATATATGTTTTGACACAAATTTGTAAAGTTGGGATTAACTGCGTGTTGTTTATTGGGGTTTTTTTTGCTAGTTTGGGGGGTGCATTAGGGTTTTCTTCAGCAGAAGATGTTGGCAAACTTCTAGCTTATGTGCTTGGTGAGATTTTGAAGATTTTGTTCATTGTTTCTTTAGGAAAAGAAGAAATAATGGTGCAAAATTTGCCTTCCCCCTCCTTCACCTAGCTATGTTTCTTCAACAAAAAGGAGCTAACATTTTCTGTAGTCTGGTATATAGAAGAAATTGTATAGCAGGAAATAAAGCCATCATTTGTATTTTCAAAATGGTTCCAGTAATCTATCCACTATTTTTTCCCCCTCCCACTAATTGAAGAGACTTTTCAGGAAGCATTCTCCTTATTTTCAGTAAATGATATTTTTCTTTTAATTATGTGTGTACAGGTGTGTTCCTACATGCCTACACTAGAGAAAATCTACTTAGTGCTCTGACCTTGGCTTGTTAATTCTTCAGCAGAACTTTTCAATTCAATTGCCTCAGCTTTATTGCCGCTTTGTTCTGTGAAGTTGTGTGTTGGGCTTTTTCTTTTTTCTTTTTTTTTTTCCCTTTTTTTTTTTCTATTTTTGTAGCACTCATTAAAGAAGGTTCTACTAATTGTTTATGAGCAGCTTTCCAGGCTGGCAGCTTTCCAGCTCAGGAACTTTAGCAAAACTGTGTGATCCTTAAGTCTTTGCACTGTGATGTTGCAACCTTATAGGCCAAAAATAATAGGTGTCCATTAATCATCCAAACTCATGTAGTAGTGCATCCATCCCCTGTGGTGACCAAGCTCAACCAGAGAAGATGAAAAGGTGACCAATAATATTGTCATTGACACTTGCAATTCGTGGTGAGTTCATCTGGTAAACTGTTCTGTCTTAGATTCCTGATGAATTTACTGGATCTTAACCTCTCAATATTAGACCCTTCTTATCCTACCTTAAATATTTAAGCAATGCAAACTTCTGTCAAGTTGCATGCTTCTGTGACTGATGCAGGCATGAGTTGCATCTGTAATTATCTTGACAACTTTTCAGCAACTTAAAGTGTATTCTGTTCTTAAAGAAAGAGCTTCAGTCCTATTTCCATGGTTTTGTTCCCTTAATGATAAACCCCGACTACCAGGCATAAGAGGGCCCCTACTCTCTTCCTATACAACAGTTACAGCTGACGTATTTTTTATTCAGGTTATAAAACTAAGATTTAGCAAATCAGCATGTTCCCATTATCAACAGGAAGAACTTTTGTAGTGGGATGATCTTGCTACTAGTCTTTGGATGCCATTTTGTGGACCCTGAGTGCAGTTCTGTGCACGTGTGCTATGATGTACCATGGCTATCTGTGCTATCCTGAAAAACAGCAATGAACACCAGCCATGTTTTTCAGCAACAATACACTAAATTTGACTAGTATGTCCTTGCAGAGACTAAATGTCAACATCTAATACACTACTTCTCTTCCATTCCTTTTCCTAGCACTATGTCTGATGTAGGTATATTTGATACAGGTATATCTGATGTAGGTATATTGATGTCTTAAGAGAGAAATTGAGCTTCACCCTCATGTTCTGCTCTTGTTAGTGTATCTTTTCTAAGGGGGCATAAGCTATGCTTTGGCCATTCCCATTTGGAATAACTTGGAGTGGAATAGTCTTTTGAGATTCTTTGTTGGATTTCATAAAGCAAAGTAAAATTTTATTCTTTTCCATCTTGTAATACACAAGGTTAAGAACTTCTCTTCATGTTTAATCTTGGTGGTATAGCCAGCATTTTGTTTTAGTTATATACTTTTTGAAGGAAAAAGGGAATAGAAAATGTGCTTCAATTTTAGTGACTGCAGCAGAACATGCACAACTAAAACTATAAGAAATACTGTAGCATCATGCATGTACCAGAAGGGTAAGGTGTGCACAAAGAACTACTTGCAGGATCTAGTAATCTTGGAAGCATAAATGCGTAATTTAAACTTCCCTCATATGCCTTTAGTCATTACTAAATTCTGTGTTGTATGATAATTTTGCTACAGTTAATAATAATAATTAAAACCAATAATAATAACTTACCCCCAAATAAAAACAATGCAGGTGAAGTACAACTCCTACAAAAAATTTCTGGTTTTCAAATATTTGTGTAGTCTGAGTCTTATTATACACAAAAGCCCTTGACAAACTAATTATCTTTTTTTCTGCCTTATTTCAAAATGTGCTTCTAATACAACTCATAGCAAGCATATGTTACAAACAACGTCTGAGCCAGATGCCTGACACTTTAGGCATACCCATTAACAACTTTTAATGCATTCAAATGAGACTGTTTGAAACATGTTTGTCTCTTTCTCAAGTTTTAGGTGTTTTGAGCTGAACTAGATGAAGTTAAGGTGAGAAATAATTATGAGCCCAATCTTGTGGGGCAGTCGGAGAACTTAATTTGCACTGACTTCAGGCCATACTGCCAGGAAAAAAAAAGCCAAAGAAGCAAAATCTAATGAGATCTGAATATACTAATTAAACATCCCGAGCCAAAGGGTTGCTCTGTATAAACAAGTGTTGTATTTGACACTGTTGTATTTTATTTTTTGTTTTTCTGAGTATTCCTCTACATCCCTGTGTTGCTTTCAAGTCACTATTTTTTCAGAACCATCAATAATGCTTTTTGAGGGGGAAATGTTTGGGATATTTTTGCCCTTTTTCATGGGTAATGAAACAATTAACCTGTGTTGCAACAACCTTCAAACTTTTTAAGATGTTTTTTTCTTATCAGGTCTAGTAATTCACTTCTATGGAACCTTGATCTATGTGCTTGCTATTTTCAATAAAATGGCAAGTCCATGTGGAAACAGATTCAGTGAAGCATCCAGTCATGAACTTGACCTTTTTTTTATTCTTCTGGTTTGATAACATTTTTACAATACGTGAAACCATTTTTAACTTAGTCAATGTGACATTTTTACTTTTTCCATGTACAAACAAAAGTAGAAATGTAATTTTATTGTGCCTTACTTTTCTCATTGAACTAGGTAGACCTTTTCAAATACTTTTTGGATTATCCAAAGCAAACAAACATTGTTTTCTTAATTCCTGTACAATATTTCCATACTTTTACATAAACGTAAGGAGTCACACAAAAATGTGACTATAACCAGCCAACTCTTTCTCCCAACACCACTGTAATAATGAATAGAGTAATAGAATATGCTTTTATGCAATATTTATAAAGCATATTTTGGACTGCTACTCTTGAAGTATTTTCAAAACATGATTTGCAAAGTGCTGAGGTATGTGCGGTCTCTGGAGAGCACCTCATCTAATCCTTACCTCTGCTCCCAGCTGGGGTAGGCTAGAGTTTATTTTTCAGAACTTTTTCTTTTTGGGTGTTTAACATCTCTTCTAATATTTGATCACCATCATGGCAAAAAGTCTTCTCCTCTCCTCTCCTCTCCTCTCCCCTCCCCTCCCCCCTTTTCCTTTTCTTTTTTATTTTTAGATGTAGTTCTCTGCTATTTCAATTTGTGTCTGTTATCGCTTTTCCTTTCACTGGGTACCAATGAGTCAAATCTGTCTCACTTCCTTCTGGAGTACATAAATATATGGAGATTCTCCTTGAACCTTCTTCTTATGGTGCTAAGCAATCCCAACTCTCCACATGTGACAGATGATCCAAGACATTAATCAATTTCATATTCTTTAGTGATGACATAGAAAATGAAGCGGTTTCTATGGCACAGATGGAAAAATTCAAGCTTCCTAGAGGACAAAATATCTTTTATGTCTATTTTCTTCATTTATGTTTATGCAGTGTCTACAGAACTGTGTTACTTGTCCTTCTGTTTAAAGCTCAACAAACAAAACAAACCTGAGAAAGTATCACCTGATCCACCCTATTCTTTCATGACACTTCCTTTAAAAGAAATGCAGAGGCCATCTACAGATGACTGAGGACAGAGTTGTTAAACAGGACCTGGCATCCAAGTTACCATCAAGTGGTAAAGAGATTTTGAAATGCCTTAGCACACAGATAAAGGGTGGAGACAAAGACATGGGTGGAAACCTTTCAGCAGCATGAGAGGGTCTCTCAGCTAGCTTTCTGATAACCAGAGAGGGTGATGCAGAGAGGTGGGAATTAGATGCAGCATGCAACTGGGAGGACACACTTGCCTTTGGTATCAATAAATCATCTTGCTTGTTGTCCTGAGGTGTGTATAAAAGAACAAGGCAATTGACAGGCTTTTTTATATCTCTCCAAATACACGTCTATATATCGCTCTCTCTTTGGATCCTGGCATGAAGTGTTATTCTGCTGGTGCAGAGAGTAGTTGAGCAACTTATCTTCCTTTGGATTCCTGTAACTGTAGTACCGTGGAAGGAGTAGCCATGGAATTCAAAGCTCTTCCTCCTGGCAGGTTCTGTTGCTTTGCTGCATACTTAAGGAGAACCAGAGGAAAATGTTTTCACTTGTTCTGGTCATGCTGAAAGATTCCTTTTAATCTCAAAAGAAGCAGTAGGTATTGCTGTTTCTTTTTCTCTTCTCTTCCTCATCTTTAACACACACAGCCTGGAGCCGTGTGTCCATGTAGAATCCATAAAGTGCATACTGTCTCTTTAGGTTTTGCAAATTTGTACATGGGGAATGGAAGAATTTGTGTGCAGACCCACAAATTTGGGAAAGAATTAGATAAAATGCCAAATTTGGGCTTAGGGGTTGCTGCAGCAAACATTTTTGCTGATAAGCCAATAAAATTCAGTTCCAAGTGCTTTAACCATCAGGGTTAAAATACAGTCAAATTGCTGGTGATACTTATGGCTCCTCCTACAAACTTTTGCAGTGAATATAAAATATTGACTCAGAGACTAAAATGATGGTATTTTGCTACAAACATTTGTATATACTTATGAGAGCAATTGCCAATGCAGGTATAAATTTGAATATCACACAACTATTTTTCTTTCAGAAACTTTTAGCAGTTTTATCATTCATAACTCTTACTACATTATGTACACATTGTCTTACTGTCCTATACATTCCATGCTGCAATAGAAATTTCACCTTGCAATACTAACATTTCTCCTAAAATTTCTCAAACATGCAAAGATAAATAGAAATATTAACATTAACACTCTCACATATCTCACAGGACTTTGGACGACCACAATTGACATGTAAATTTTACCTCTATTCTTTGGATTTTGCACATTCTTATGCTGAATAAAATCAGATTTTTAAGTTTTATATGAACTTAGTTGTATGATGTGAACTGGCTTGGTTTTAGTATTTGTCAGCATATTTAATATTTTCTTTTTCCTTTCTTCTTTTTCAAGTGATTTTTTTTTTTTTTTTCATTTCAGCTGAGCTAGTGTTAACTGTGCAGTAGCAGGATAGTAAATTGTAATGAGACATAGTTACGGCAAATCCTTCAGTCTTTTGGAAGCATTTCTGAATTTGCGTGAATGTAAGTTAAGTATCAAAGTAAAGAGTAGGGTTAGGCTCAGCTTACACCTGCTGAAAATGAGAAACAAAGCATCAAATCTCTTACTATATGGAAAAGACAATAAACACTTCTGATAATATTTTTTTCTGGATAAGAACAATACTTGCTTTTATATTTTTATATTTTAAATCAGATTGGATATTACAGACAAATCAAGAGGTGGGTCTGGTGAAGCTAATAGTTGTGGTAGTTATTTTGTCAGGAGAAGTGTCCAAGGTCATAGTGAGGACTTGTGGCAGTGATAGCAAATCAGCATTTGCCTTGTAAGGTACGCTGTATGAGTAAAGAGTCAGAAACTCTTTGCTGGTTTTGGCTTTCTAGGTGAGTTAAAGGAAACAGTAAAATATTACATATTAATAAGAGTAATTATGTTGTTCTGTCCTGTGTGCTGTGTTGGAAAAGGACCTCTAGCAGTCCTGGTTCTCTTTGTTCCATTTCTCCCCTGTGATGCTCTGTGAAGGGCAGTGAGATCTAGCATGGAGAACAACAGACTGTGTTGTTTAAAAGTAAATATGTGGCCTCCACAGAAAGAGAACCAAGAAGTACAAGACAGGGCAGAAGAAAGACTAATTCTGCATGGCTAAAGGTGAGAAACTAAAGCTACATTCACCTGTTGTGAAGGAGAAAGATCCATGAGAACAAGAAAAGAAGAAATGGGTACTGTTACACTCTGGATTTTAAGCCACAAGATGCCTGGAGCAGTTATATTTACTTAAAACTTTTTAAAAGCCTGTGGTTTGCTATTACTTTGAGTTCACATCCAGAGGAAATGCAGCTATGCTTTATCTAAGAAAATTTCTTTTAATTTGGTGAGAAAAATAAGACATTTTTGCAAAAGAATTTTACACGTAAGGGATAACACATAGCGAAAGAAAAGCATTTCACCAAAACACTCAACAGAATGAACCACCCACCACAAACAATCTTTAGTAAAACACAATCATTGGTTTTAAGTTACCCACAAGAGGAAGAAAAAAGAAAAAGAAGAAAACAGATTAAAAGAGTAAAGAAAGAAGAATGAGAGAAAACTAGTTACCACCAAGATTCAATGGTTCTGACAGCCAGAAAAGGAAAGCTTCACATGGAATTTAATGCTCCCACATTATATAGTTTGGGCAGCGTGGCCACAGCTGCCTAGGGGGATATTCAGGTCATTAACCACTCAGCCCCGCCCCTCTACACACACACTGACAGTGAGTTGGCTTAGACCCATATGAATATAGGATTCAGTGAGATTTGAATCCATTATCTCACAGGTACATAAAAAATAATTCTGAGGATTTGTTGTCTCTATCAAAACAGAAACATATTCTGCATATGAGTGGAAGCATTTATTTTTGTAAGGTTTCTCTGATCATCTTCCTCTTTTTGTCTTTAACAGGACTTGACAGGATCAATAGTACTGTGTCTTTTACATGCTTGTTTCAGATCCTTTAACTGTTTTAGCAGACTTTGAGGGCTGGATTTAGGATTTTGTTAAGCAAAATATATAAATAGTATCTTAAGTTCTATTGAAGGAGGTATGGGGTTTCAGTTTTAATTTTTAGGCAACTCTGATAGGTTGATATATGTCTTTTTGATCTGCTGGGATGCTTTGTCTTATCTCTTACTGCTCTCTCAAGGGACTACTTGGAAGTACTTGTAAAGTGTTTTGTTTTGGTTTTTTCTTAATATTCACCACACATATTTCATGTTAAATTTGATGAAAATTATAACTATTTTTTTAAATATATACATTTGTGCTCTGAGGTTAGAACACACCTGGGAATTGAATTCCAGCCCTTTAACTCCACTGACTCATGGACACAGATTTCAACTACTGTAAGTTTCCAAGCAATTTTATATCTGTTACTGAGGTGATTAACCTTGAAATTGTGTATACAAATGGTACCTGCATTTCTGAAAGTTATTTGTAGAAATTGTGAAAAAGAGTATTTTTCCTATGAAATTCTTGAAGGTCTTAGTCATCTTGTCCTCCACAATTTTGGTATGTCAGCCAAAACCACTCCTTTTTATTCCCTCACAAGAGACCATGACAGTTTAGTGTGTTGGAAAATACTATTCCCTACATGCAAATAATCTGGAAGGAAATTTAATATGTACAGGAAGGACAGAAGCTCAGCTAAAAGTTCATTATGTCACTATTACCATTCAGCTAAGTTTATGTTTAAACAGTGATATTTTTCTGATTGCAAGAAGAATTCAGCCAACTTTTGGCCTCCGTTTTATTGACACCCATTAATTCAACTATCATGTAAATGTACACCTACAGTGTTTATTTTCCTACACCCACTCAATTCCTGTGAAATGCATTATTTTGCCCTGTGTTCCTAGAAAGGCCTGCGAAGGCTTCTGTAGTTAATGTTGAAAACAATATTTTCACTGTGAGAGCATTCTTGCATATTTTGTAACTTTTAAAAGTAATAAATGAAGTATTTTTGTCTGTTGCTTGGTGGTTGGTTTTTTCCCCCAATTTACCTTTGTAGAATGGTTTTGAGATGGAGGGAAAAAGCCTCTTTTAAACTATGGATCCTAAAAGCAAGATTTTTTGCCTTTTCAAGAACATACTGAACTTTAAAAGATACCCACTTTGCTTCTGAAATGGTCTTAATTTCATTTAGTTCTTCAATGTATTAGCTTAGAAATTAATTAAGGTATCTGTAAAAATCTAAATGCTGCATACTGTGTTGTGTTGTGTAGATAAGTAGTTATTTAAGATAGCTTTTTGTGTTTGGGAAAAGGGAAAAGGCTTAGACTAATGTTTTATTTTAATGAAGATCCCTAGCTTTTTGTAAACTTCATGCTGTTGACTACTTTCATGTCCAGATACTGTATGTTGGTTTATAGCAAAAATTAATAAGTATTCAAAAAGCAGATTAAAATCTGTAAAGGTGAGGAGAGAAATGTGTAGTAATTTGTTTAATTTTTTTAATTATTATTATGTTTTTCTCTTTACATTTAGTCTTTGCTTTTTAAGCAGGTTACAGTTGCTTTCCACCATAATGTCATTATTTTATTTTTTTTAACTTCAATGCGTGTGTTTAATTCTATTCAAAAAGGCACTTAGTGTAGATTTTTTAGTCTAATAAATCAGTGATATATCTGGCCACAGTTCTCTAGAGCTCTTTCTATTAATTTCCTAATAAATTAGCATCTCACATAAGTTCTAACAGACTTATCTCTGCTTAATTAGATGTTGGACAGTTACAGATGCCACTTACAGCTCCTCATGTTTCTGGGAGATGAAGCATCAGAGTAAGCTGTGGGTTTATTAGAATTTCCTTACTGGGATTAGTGTTTGGCACTGCACTTTGAGACATTTTCAGTATGAGGGTTGCATTCTTCCTGAATGAGGATTTTATAGGTAAATGCCAAAACATCACACAATTCCTATATGGCTTATGCAAAAACTCCAAGTAAAACAAACAAAAACCAAAACAAAAACAAAAACCCACAAAACAAGCAAACAAACAAAAACAACCCAACCCCCAAACTTGGAGATTTAACCCTGTGCAGATATTCAAAAGAGAGAAGACAATTTTATTCACCAGAGAATTTACTGTCTTGGAAATGTAGTATCATTCCATATGTTAGAAGGGGGATTCATTCATACAGCAGTAACCAAAATCAGTGTGTCAAATGGTTGCAAGAAAGTTATCTTGGATTTCAAAGTTACTAGTCAGTGGTACTGTGCTAATTAATCATGTGATTGCCCATAGGTTGTGCACTTCAGGGCTGTAGTTAATACCTATAATTTCTGTTGATGAATATTTATTTACAGAGGAATTAATAACTTTTATGTTTTGTATGGAAAATAACTGCGGTGGTAACTTGACCACTTAGAATTGAATACTGGGAATAGCTTCTCAATTACGTGAGGGCAAAAGAACTGAAGTTCTATCACTGTGCGTTTGTTTCTTTGCTTGCATTTGAATAAAGGAGACATCAAAAGGAAATTTAGAGTTGGATAATTAAGTTTCTTTTTTGTCTGACTTTTCTTTTTGGAATTGTGTATCTTCCCCTCTCTGCTCTTGCAATAACTAAAAATCTATGAGCAGTGACGTCTTTAAGGTAAGAACATGAAGCAGTAAAAGGGAGTTCTTTTCTCTTGTGGTTACTTGCAGGAGGTATGTAGCTGTGATAGTTCTCTTGATTCAGGCTACTGTCGTGTGACTACAAGACAGTCAGATTTGAAAAGCATGGCAGGGACACAGCGATTTCACTTGCAAAAAAACCCACTTGAAAACCATGCACCACAACCCCCAAAATTGTTATTGTCAATTAGTTATTTTGAAGCAACTCCAACAGTAATAAAATCTACAAATCACAGAGTACAACTGGATTTGAATATATTAAACTGATATTATTTCAGTAGTGCTGTTCTGAAAAATTAAAAAGCTAAACTTTTCATTTATTTTTAGATCCATTTTTATTTGTGTAGATTGGAATAGGGTGAAATTTGGAATAATTTACGAGGGATATCCTGGCTACACAACCTTCCGCAATATTACAACTTATTATGATACCAAGGGTTACCTCTTACTATTACATGATAAAACAACACAGATAATAGACATTAAACCAGCCAAAATTCCTACTGGTGATATACTAAATTGCAAAAATTCTTCAGCTACTTTGCTGTTCTTAAAATTTGTTTTATTACCTTATCATTTGAAGTTATACCTAGGTGAGGAGATCCATAAGAGTAGATGTAGGAGACGAGATTATTGATCTTAAAGCAAGAAAAAGAAGACATGAAATAAAATTTGGAGGAAATTTCATCAAAAAAGCTTTCTATTTCCTGCATTTTCATTCTTTTTCTTATTTATTTTTCTAACTTAAATTGCTACTGCTATCTTTTGTCAGCTTATCACAAATGTGGAAATTAGTGCAAACAAGGAAAAACATATTTATGGGCTTCTGCATGGTTTGCCTGTCGGTTAAAGTGCTATATCAATACTTGATGAATACACCAAGGATATTTCTATGACTATCTCACATTGCTGTATTAATGTATTGGAGGTTTGTTTTTTTTTTAATAAGTGTTTTACTTTGCAGGAATTAGATCTGTTAGTTCAGTCTTTTCATTCCATTGTCTTACAGTTTCTCATGAAATAAAATCTTAAATATTTTATATTTAACAATTGTAATTTTCATGTATGTATTTTATCAAAATTTGGTTACCAAGTTTATTTCAAATGAACTGCAGATTCTTTTCATCAAAGAGACTTTATTAAAAACCTTTATTAAACAAACTGCTGGGAAACTGCAAAAATAAAAACCACTAACCCACAACCATACCTACTTTTTAAACAAATATATACAAATATAAATTGAGAGGCAGTTTGAATGTAGCTGTCAACACAAAAATATTGACGCCTCTGGGATGTGAGCTTCAGAGATGCTGGAAGTACTTCTGTCCTGTGCACTCATTCAAAGCTGTGGCTGAAAGCACTGGCAGTTTAAATACACATTAAAGGAGGAGCAAAAACAATTATGGAATGAGGGAAATTATGAAGAGATTTAAGGATTTGCACAACAATTCAAGACAATAAACTCTATTTCTGTTTTTCCCACACACACATGCTTCTATTGGTCACCATGTTGTGTAAATAGGATGAGAGCTGCTGGGTGTTGTACAAAGTCACAGCTGAAACAAACTCACAGAACTTAGTGTGAATGCATATGAGTTTTCTCTGGTGGTGTTTTTACTTTTTCTTCTGTCTGTTTAGTTAGTAATCCTTGCCATAGGATGTAGGGGTCAAGAAATCCACTTTCCCCCTTACAGTTAATAACAAGTTGGTGCTAAGTATCTCAGGATGAAGTGATATTTGTTTAGTACCCGATTACTTTCAGTAAATTAAGCCAAGAGCAGTTCCTTGCATACTGTTGTTTTTATTATTAAATCTTAACAATTGGATGTGAAATTATTGATCTGGATGCTGATGCTTGGCTCGATGGCTTTTTAGAAGGATTGCTCGCTAATAAGTACATTGCTTTGGGGTAGTGAGTATTTGAGAAGTACAAGAGAAAAGTCTTGCCACTTTGTTGCATCTGAGATCCAGACTAGGTTACAATGCAGTGTTCAACTCCCAAAAAAGTAGTGGAGGATAGAGAATTTTCAATCCATGCAGATCCTTTAGTTAAGGTTTACTAGTTAACCCCTGTATGGCTAGTTCAAGTATGCATAGGTGTATACATAAATTACAACTAGATATTAATGCTCAGTCCTAAGCTTTTGCACAAAGACCATTGTTTTTTCTCCTTTGAGTAAGCTGTGGTAAGGATATAAGTAGCAGTAGCTCAGTGTGAACCAGCAGCAATCCCTTCCCAGCAGTGGGTGCATGTACTGCCTGGGGGTATAAAGTGTGGGTCCACAGACACTGTATTAATCTCACGTGACTTCCATCTCGGGTCAGATAACAAAAATCCCCTTTTCTGTTGAGCTGATTCAATTCTTTTGTTATTCTAAATGAATGAATGAATACTGTTTTCCTCCCTTGATTATGACGTTGTTTCATTTTTACACAGCAAACAAGCTCCAGCTCTCAAGGAGAGCCTTTAATCACCAGTAATTAGTCATCAGTGGGTTGTTTACACTTCTGGTCTGTACTTTCGAAGCCCCTCTGTCATCCCATCCTTTATGCAGCATTTTTATATCTCAGGATTAGCTCTTTCTAAAATGAACTTGCTAACACTGCTGTTCACATATACATTATCTGCAATTCACCTTGTGAACAAATTGCTGCCTCACAATTACATTATGCATCAAATGTAAGAAAATAATTACTATATTTCTCTAAGTGAAATAATCCTGAAAGTGTGCTCTTCTTCCCTTAAGTGTGTACTGAAGTGTGTATCTGGGTTTTCCTTATACTTTTGCTTCTCAAGGGCAAAAACACTGTGTACAGAAAGAATGAGATGAAAATTGTCAAACAGTACAACAGCTGAAAAAAGTCCCTTTCTATGTTTCCTTCCTCTCCAGTATGCTGTGGCTTCAGCCACTGAGAAGGGAACTTTTAGCAGTATCTGCTCTCCCTACAGGTCTAACAAATCTTTCCATTCTCCTTTTATAGTCATATTACTATGGTCAGGAGAGAATTAAGAGCCAAATAATTGTATGCATCCAGGGAGACAGCAGTATCAGTTTGCAGATAGTTAGGCTGGAGGACTGAGTGAGCTGGTTTGCTGTCAATCTCCTTCATCTATGAGATGTCCAAAGGTGACTTCACAATAGTTGAAGTGAGATGGTACCCTGAAGTATGCTGGTTGCCAATGGCTACAGTGAAAGCAAATTGAATTACTAGCCAAATAAAGTGCTAGGATCTATCTCTTAACCTTTCAGATGGTTCCTCTGCCAATACTGAGAGTATTTTTAACTACACTCATACTACTCTGGTTGAAATTTTTAAATTGCCTGTAACAGACAAGGTGCTCTTGTAGTGGCCTTGGCTGAGATAAAGTTAATTTACTTCATAGCAGCTGTAACAGTACCATGTTTTGGATTGGTGATCAAAACAATATTGTTAGCACGGGGATGCAAAGACTGTGGATAGTGCTTAAACACTGTCAAGGCCTTTTCTGTTTCTCAGTGTCCCACCGCTTAGTAGTATGTCCACAAGAAGTTGGAAAGGTACACAAACAGGAGAGCTGTTTGGTTGTGTACCCCAATGAAACAAAAATATATTCCACGTCATATAATGTGTTCAGCAAAAAAAATCTGGTGGAAAGCAGGAGGGTGATACACTCACAGAGTTATGGCCTATCTCTTCCCAAGTAACCACTACATGTAATGGAGCCCTGTTTTCCTGGAGATAGCTGAACACCTACCAGCCAGAAGGACATAGCGAATGAATTCCTTATTTTGCTTTGCTTGTGTGTGCAGGTTTTGCTTTCTCTATAAAACAGTTTTTGTCTCAGCTTACTAGTTTTCTCACTGTTATCCTTTTCATTCTCTCCAGACCCGAGTGAGCAGCAGGGTGGGGCTCAGCTGCCTGTTGGAACTAACCCACAACGGGGCTACAGCATGAAAAGGAATAAAGAATAATCATATCTACATTACACTGAAGTTGCATTTTGCAACATACATAAGTAGGGTTGATATCTCACCAAGGGTTAACATGACAGCAGAGTGTAAAGTGTTTGGATTTTCCACACAGTAATTAGTAAAGAGTTGCCACTTTGTCTTTCTCTCTACAGTCCATTTAGGCTTTTAATTTGTTTAAGTGTGGAAAGTATCCTGCAATTTTCTCATTACTTACTGCAGAGTGGATGGAGTTTACCTTTGGGTAAAGGTTTTCAGATTAACTGTTTGGCTCTTGTTCCTTCAGGCTTGAGTGTCAGACAGGAGTCTGAAAGCTTTGTTTGTGAAATTTGTCCACTACTGATGAAACCGAACATCTTGTTAAAAAAAAATCTTTACAGAAAAAAAAAATCAAAACATACCTTAATAAAATATCCACTGTTCTCTATATTTTTAAATCTCTAATTAAGTGGAATGATTCCTTTTTAAGGACAGCTGTTTGGGAGAGGGGAAGAAACCAAAGCACAATCCACAAACACAGGAAAGAGGCATATAAGTGGATATGATGCTAAAATGCACATTTCTTGCTGAAATTTTTGAAAGCCCTAGGATTTTTTTCTGAATATGCCTAGTACAGTGCTACTGTTCTGCAGATTTAGCTTCTCTTCTTGTACCCTCTACTGTACTTTATGCAAAATTCTGTGTGTAAACGTTAATAGAATTGCTCAGTTGGTGATAATAGTCAAATTTGTAACTGCCTCTGGATTCTGAACAATTCTGAAATTAAACCATTAACATTGACTTTAATGCTTATTCCAACAGTGACTATGTTTTTCCCTTGGAGAAATAATCAGCAGATGGACAAATTGGAGATGTATTTGCAGATTTAAAATGTTTACCCCTTACAAATCTTATAGCCAGCTAAACTGAGGTCAGGTGGAAGAAACAGGATTGCCCTTTGAGAACTGTCAGGGAATATTTCTTATTCCAGGTCTGAAATTTCTAAATTTCCTTTTGTTTTCTGGAGTTCCTTCCCAAGAATCAAGTCCTGCTTTATGGAGGAGTGAAAAACAAGCTAGGTTTCCTGGCACCCTAGGAGTAGCTACATTTTCCTTTTGCATTTGTTTTTATAGCCAATAAACAATGCCTGAACTTTGGTAAAAAAGACAGTTAAGGCTGTATCTGGACTTCTATTCTTTGAGTTCTTTCCTGAAAAGGTATTTGGTATGTTGCAGTAAAACAGACTGCTCAACATGCTTGTTTTTTCTGACTCATTTGCACACCTTCCTGAGCATATCTCCCAGCAGGATGTACATAGTGATAGCTGAAGGAAGGGAAAAATTAATGATGTAAAATTGAGCACTTTTTTTCCCCTCTCCATCAGGATTTGTCAAGTCTCATTAAAAAAATAACAAGAAAAAAAATCCCTGAATCCCTAAAATATTTTGGACTAAAAGTTTATCAGTCATTGACAATTTGAAGTTGGAAGAATGGCTTAATCAACGCTCTGATATCAAGTACATAACAAGGATGTTCATTGTAACTACTGTGCTTGGAGCTGATAGTGCAATCCTGGTCTAGTTGAATACAGCGACAAAACTTCCATTAACTTCACTAATGCAGAGTTACCACTCATAATAAAGTAGTAGCCTTTGTCTATCACGATCACATTCTGTGTTGTGCCCAACTAATGATATTCAGGAAGCAGAGAGCTAGCATGATCTTTAAAACAGTGCAGTATGCTAAGAAGGCTTTTATTCTTTTTGCATCTTCATTAAATTAGAACAGTAGTATGTGTTTGTTCAGTACAGTAGTCTCATTCTTCAGTGGCCACATCAGCTCCATCTTTCAGTAGGTTTAGAATTACTGCATGATCTTTTCATAGACTCAGTATTAAGGTGTGAAACCACGGCAGTGCTTTTCTCATATTCAGGTTTTCTTCTCATTGCTAACTCATTTAACTGTGTTCAGCAAATAGCAATCTGTTTCTGCATCTGGGTGCTATGTAGGTAAAATCTGTCCTTCAAAATGAAGAATTAGTCTCATTTCTCTATGAGCTACTGGAGTGCTCAAAATAAAGCTTAAAATGACTCACCCTTGAGTATACACACTAAGCAAAAGCAGTGCTATTCCAGGTAAGTGAGACTTGTGAGACTAATTTTAAAGCAGGTGTTCATGTCTTCAAAATAACAACCATTTTGTTGTTTGTTTGTTGCATCTTTTTCTTTCAGCATTAGTGTTATAATAGGGGCTAGAGAATATACTGAATGACACAATAATTAGCTGGAAGTAGTGAATTAGCACAGAAAGAACCTAAGCCTGGATCTGTGTTTTAGATTGATATCTTCATGTTTGCTTTGCTTAAATTTCTACTCCTCGCATTCAAGGGTATTATCTGATTGCAGCATCTCACTCCATAGTATGTTGACAAAAGAGGTCACAAACTTTATTCTGTAATTACAAAGAATCCTACAATAGTACATCTAAAGCTGCAAAGTCAGCAAGGAGAGTACATGGTAGATAAGTAAGCAAGCAAAAAGCAAACAGCACCAAAAATTGAATATGACATGATGGAAATTTTTTGTGGTTTTTTTTGACAAGGTATCTACAAGCAAGATGTGAATAGAAAAGACAGCATCATCCTACAGTTTGAAATGAAAGGTGGAGAATTGCCTATTATTATCAGAAAACATTATTGGATAAGGTAAAAGTGAGGGCAAGTTACCAATAAAATATTTGGTGTCAGACAGTGACAGATTTTTATTTATATAATGGAAACCCCATATGCTTTGCCAGCACAAGCAAGCTCATTTTCCACAACAACAGCTTTTATGTAGAGTGCGATTTAGGAGATATCTTCTTTCTTTAGCACATCTGAGACTTCTGGTTGAAGGGTCCAAGTCTACATGACTGAATAATTTTCTTGTTGAGCAGAAAACCCATACAGGTTTTGACCTGCATAGAAATTAGATAATGAAAGGAGAGGATGCTTGCAGCTGACTGCCATATCAGTATGTGCATTGGGTTTGTGTGGTAAGGTTCTGGCAGCAGGGGCTGAGACAGGTAAGGGAGAAAGGTACAGGTGTGACTTCTGTGAGAAGCTACTAGAAATTTCCCCTATGTCCAATGCAGCCCATGCCAACTGGCTTCGAGACAGACCCTCTGCTGGCCAAAGCCAAGTCCACCAGTGACAGTAGTAACACCTCCAGAACAAAACTATTTAAGAAGGGGGAAAAGAACATGCTGCACATCAGCAGCTGGAAGAGAGGAGTGAGAGGAACAGCCCTGCAGACACCAAGTTCAGTGAAGAAGGATGGGGAGGTGCCCATGTGTCAGAGCAGAGATGGCCCTGCAGTTTGTGGTGAGGCAAACTATCCCCCTGAAGCTCGTAGATGTCCATGGTTGAGCAGATATCCTTCTGCAGCCCGTGGAGGACCCCATGTTGTAACTGGTTGATATGCCCAAAGTAGGTTGTGACTCTATGGGAAACCCTTATTGGAGCAGGCTCCAGGTAGGATCTGTGGCCCTACAGAGAGAGGAGCCCATGCTGGAGCAGGTTTTTTGGCAGGAGTCATGATCCCACAGAGGACCCACGATGGATCAATCTGTTCCTGAAAGACTGTACCCAGTGGAAGGGACCCATGCTGGAGCAGGTTGTGAAGAACTGCAGCCAGTGGGAAGCACTTATGTTGGAGAAGTTCATGGAGAACTGTCTCCCATAGAAGAGATTCCAAGATGGAGCATGGGAAGAGTGTGAGGAGTCCCCTCACCAAGGAGTAAGCTAAGGCCCAGACAATGTGTGTTGAATAGACTGAAGCTCGCATTCCCCATCCCCATTGTTGTTGCACAGGCAGGAGGCAGAGAATTCAGGAGTGAAGTTAAGCCCAGAAAGGATGGATTGGTGGGTAGAGGGTGTTTTTAAGATTTAGTTTCATTTCTTATCATTCTATCCTGGTTTGATTTGAAATAAATTAAACCCATTTCACCAAGCTGAGTCTGTTTAGCCCATGACAAGAATTGTTGAGTGATCTCTTCCTGTCCCTCTCTTGCCCCATGAGCTTTTTGTTATATTTTTTCTTCCCTGTCCAGCTGAGAAGGGGAGTGGTAGAGCAGCTTTGGTAGGTACCTGCCCTCCAGCCAGGGTCACCCCACCACAGTGTACTACAGTGTTCTGTAGGTAAATGCCAAAAGTCCTGTCTCCCTCCAACTAATGTGATAGATTAAGAGCAAAACTATAGAACAAAATAGGATGCCTCTGAAAGAAAAGCAGTGTCCATAATGTCTCTCATGGATTATACCACTAAACAGATTCATTAAAATATTCTTTCTACATCTTAGGACAGAAAAACATTTTTTTATCTACTTCTATGCTATCTTTTTGAATGCTCTGGGCAGGTGCTTCCTGGCCCCTTCATTCTTCTTAGTCAATATTCTACTTCCTCTGTTCATGTATTCTGTCCTTCTTGGCAGACAGAGGTGAAAAGCTAATATTTTTGCCATTATTTTTTTCCATTCAAACTCTTCCCTTGTGCAATTCCATTCATAAATTTATGTTCCATAATGTTTCATTCTCAGCAGTCAGAATTAGTTTTGTGACCATTGGCCATCCAATACCCATTAGAGTCAGAAAGGAAATTTAAAAAGCGCTTAGAAGGCATTGATGGTGTGAGGATCTATATAGGGAATATCTCCATTGCAGACTTATCTGAGCTAATTAGTACTGGGATCAGACTGTTCTAGTTAGCCTGAGTATAAGTATTCCCACAGCAAGGTCTTCTGTGTGTTACTGTTCCTGAACCAATGTATGTATGTGCCCAGGAGAGCAAAGCCCTGCTGCTTTACGCCCTGGTGCTCTGGGATTTGTTCCTGTGAAGCTGAGTCAACTGTAAGAAAATGTCATGCCTTTAGAAAGGGCTGTTCAGACAGCGCCAGGGCATTCACCACATATCTTTTTTTTTTTTTTTTTTTCTGAAGACCAGTTCTGGGATAACTAAAGGACAGAATAGATGTTAGATCATACATATAGCTGAAAGCTAATATGCCTGGAGTCAAATAAGCATACGAGGCATAAGTTTCTTCAGAATTCGGAGTTGTCTCTATGAAGAAATCTGAGGAAAAAGAAATGAAGAAATAATACATGTGTAAAAGAAAAATTACTTTGGTAAAAGTTGTTTGAAAGGCCTCCAGATGATAAAGACAAAATGAGCTTTGCTATCATGAAAGGAAATACCAGATAGGAGCTGCTAGTTATTATCCTATGAGAAAATACCATTGAAACTAAAAGGTGTCAAGATTTTGGAAATGTTGGCAGCAAGAGATTTTAATTCTAATTGCTTACCATTTAAAAAAAAAAAAAAAAAATCTGAAGAAGACAGCTGCCCTGCTCCTGTAGACTTGCAAAGTGTTGTTTAATATAATACAGGTAACTTTTCAGTTCACAATGCAGATATTAAACATTCTCAGGAAACTGCAGATGAGATGTGATCTAATTTGAAAATGGCCTTTTGGTAACACAAATAGTGCTGACCAAATTCTGTTCTTGGAACAGAAGTTTGCTGCTGACATGTATGTGAATGGCTCTAGGCAGAGGCTCATCTTCCCAAACCTCCTTATGTTTGGACAGGCAGGCTCTCTTGTCCTTAAATAACAATGATGTTGAGCTAGAAGATTTAATTATAAGGATTATATCTATGGATTATTCATAAATAACTTAAAAATTGTAAAATTCCTCACAATTTTAGAACCAAATGGTCAGCCAGTTTAGGATTCAACTTGACATTAGAAGGTAATGCAATTAAAGTTTAAAATAGATATGAAATTTTCTATCAAATCCAGACTCTATTATATTCAGGATAAGAACTGAAGTTAAGTATATACTTTTGCAAAAATAATTTGCTTGAGGATTTACATGGTAACCAAAACTTACAACAGCTTCAAATAAAATTGAATGACAAGTAAAAAATGCGTGTTGATCACTAACTGTAGTTTTTACCATAGTCTGCAAAATTCTCAAAGCAGTGAATTAAACGTCACATAACACATTGCACATAGCTTACATATGCATTGTGTACATTATAACATCATAATTTATTATTTATTATATAAACAAAATATTGAAAGCAAAAGATCTATTCTGACTGAGGTGAAAAGATTAGATTTTATATTGGTTTTTATACATGTATCATAAACAAATACACTAAACTCTATACGAGTTGCATTTCTTAATTGGTTCTTTCCATCCTGTAATATTTTATGGCTTTTTCTTTACATACAAATCCTTTTTTTTCCTCCCATGAACCTGTTTTTTTTTAATCCTGATCCTTGCAATTCAGCTAGGTAGATTGCAGTCTGTAACATTTCCATCCCACAATGACAATGGCTAATATGTTTCAAGACAGTAAGTATGTCTTTGTTTTCAACTTCATCATTGCTGAATTCAAGAACACGTTTTATGCAAAAGTGATTGACAATAGAGAAAGGTAATAGAGTTCTAGAGAGGGACCTCTAAATGGGCTCAATACTTTGGGATATTAAAACAAGAAGCTGAAGTCCTTAAGGGTTAGTCTCTAGAATTTAAGGTTTCAGATATCAATATAGATGATCTTCTTTTCTTAAGTAGAAAACAGTATTTATACTTCTCTAACTTGCTTCTGACTTCTGGGTAACATTGTGTAAAAACAGGGTAAAAAAAGAAATATTTTAAGAATAAGTATTGAGTGATGCTAACATGCCCATTTTAGGCCCTAATAGACAGATATTTTTGGTGGATCATTTAAATAAAATCCACACAGTGGAGTCCTAATTGATATTTTTTCCAAAATCTCTTGATAATATTTCTCTATGTGTATCTCAGATATATGTTCACATGTAATTAATCTAATGTTGAAAAGGCAAAATTAATCTTTTTCTTCTTCCCTTTCCCCTTCCTTTTGCCTTTGCCTTCCCTTCATAGTCTTTCACCATTAATTCAACAAGTCACAAATTCTTAGAGATAGCAAACCAGTGTTTGCAGAATTGTGTGTTTCATATCGCTGAATAATGCAGTGTTTTCCAAAGGGGTAAAATTCCCTGTATTTAAATAAAGGAACTCCAAAATTCAGAAGATTTCATAGTGGGTTTTATAGCTATGAAATAGCCTATAGCAAGTACTGTTATGTAATCCTTTAAACCACCATTTGTGGCTAGCTGTATTTCCCTAGGAAGGCAGAGATAAATAGGTTTCTGTAATGCTCTCATGAAAAAAAAAAAACAAACAAACCCAAAACAAACAAAAAAAAAAAAACAAAAAAAACCCC
>JAWWEV010000083.1:73338927-73369259 GCA_035583235.1 Hafferia zeledoni | reverse complement strand
CAGATTTAAGGGGAGGAAGACTTTTTTTTTTGTTTTGTTTTGGTTTTTTTTTTTAATTGGTAGAGACAGAATGAATGGGAGGGCTTCACACGTCTGATGAAACAGTTCTTCAGAAACCCTAGGTGTACCTGTTGACTTTAAATAACCAGTCTGGATACAAAGGTCACATATAAAGTACACATTTTAATTTTTTTTTCAATTAAATGAACCCAATATTTTGCCAGCTGGAGCTCATGGTGCCCATTAATATCAATAGGAGAAATTTTCAGCTACCTGTTTTTGTTATGGTTCTTTGGTTGTTTTGTTTTTTGGGTTTGTTTTGTAGATTTTTTTTTCCCTTTATGTCATTTTCAATTTTAAATATTTGGATTTCATATAAGAAAATTGCATGTTTTTGACTTTGGAAAATTTTTTTATTAACTTTACCCAAGTTGTTCTTTTTTTTTTTTGTTTGTTTGGGTTTTTTGGGGTTTTTTTTGTGAGGGGAAATTTTCAATCCAAATAAAGGATGTATAAGTGGATACATATGACCAAGTCACAAAACTCTAATTTTTGAGTAGTGAGATAAAGAAATATACTAACTGATGTACAGGTAGGTTGCCCTCTATGGATTTTATGTTGTTAAATATGCTTTCCTAAATTATGGCTGATGCATTCCCAAGTGTAAGGAAATGAAGATATTCTTACAATCAGTAAAGCTGAATTGTCAGACTGTGCGTGTGAAAGTCCACTATATAAATGTATATTTATACTGTGGTAGTTTCTGCCTGTTGGGTTTTTTTGTTTGTTTGTTTTCTTTTTTTTTTTTTTTTGGTGTTGTTTTTTTTTTAATGTCTAGCTCATTATGGCTTTGTCAGTTTTGTTCATAGTTATTTTCTTCTCTCTAAATACCAATTTTCCACCTTCCTTCAATTAATATATCACAGTTGTCGCCTTTTTATTGTATTCTTCTTTTTCAATTTCAAAGAAGAAAATGATTCTGAGGGATAATCAAGTCTCTCTGCTTTTGCTAGTGGAGAGCATGGTGAAATAGAAATAGGATAAATCTTTTTCTCCTTTAGTGTAAAGTAGAGGTCACCCTAGGGCTGAACAGAGTTCATCCTTAAAACCACACAGAAAAATATTGTATTTTTGATGTTGGGAACTCAAGGGAAATATAGGTTCATGCTACGCCAAATCCTTCTTCCAGATTTTTTTTTTTTTTTTTAAGTAAATGTGGTTTAACAATAGTAGAAATAGTAGAAAAATGAGGTTAACCTGTACATTTATGCTAATGGACTTAACTCCTTACTGTGGTACTTGAAACAATTATGATTCTGAAGTCATTAAGAAGAAAAAAAAAAAAAAAAGTTACACTTTGTCACTTTGGGGGTGGGGGAGAAGGTAGCCCTTTCTGATCCTTTATTCCACAATTACAATGGAAATTTACATCTTTTCAGAATTCCATCCTTGGTAAATAGGCTTATTCCTCCTAAACTAATAGTTCCTATTTCAAATGTAACATGATTTGGCCTTTTGGAATATGTATCAGTATTAAATGATGTGTGAAATGAGTAATAGCAACCAGGGTATTATTTCGTATCAGACTGTTACTACTAGTCCACTTTTTAAAGAACAGCATTGAAAATTCTAACAGTAAAAAATCCAAAATAGTCTTTCAGAGACTTGTTGGTATATTTCTTTGAATTAGTATATTGCTTTGAATATATTTTTGCAGTCATATATGATCACCAACAATTCTCAAACCTTAACCTGTCACAATTTTATTAATAAAGAGTATTATTCTGTAAAATATTGATGTGAGTCCTTCAAAAGTGCTGACCCTCACTGGCAGTAGGTAAAGGTGTGGAGACCCAGGAGGAGGTCTCTCTGTTTGGAGTGTGACCCTGAACAAGTCGGTCAAACTGCTCTCTGATCCAGTGAACTGTTCAGTGAAGGGTCCCTGTAATGGGATGCTGACAGACTGGTCGGGCACAAGGGTCTCTCTCAGTTTTCCCTGGGCACAGACAGACTAATCAAACACTAAGGGTTTGAGTAAATCTTCCCTTTTTACATGACAGAGGGGCAGAGAATGAGTTCCCTTGGACAGAAGCAAAAACTTGACTAACTCACATGCATTATGTTTTATATGAAATTGAGATTTGGAAGAGAACAAAAGTAAGAAGCTATTCAATAGTGTACATGAAAACATAACAGCTTTCAGATGCATAAGTAATTGTTCTCTGTTCTTTTAAGCAGCCTTCTTTTAAGGGAAAGAAGACAAAAGCTGATGGTTTGAAATCTTTGAAGAACTATTAGAACTGGATGTAATTATTTTCCACATAGTTGAAGATTTTGTGCCTCTCAATTACTCAAACAGGGACTATGGCAGATGCTATTAGATGAGAAAAAATATTTCAATAGAAATACACTTTGGACGCACCATGAAGCTTCACTTACAAATTTTACTCTTCTGAAAAGTCTTAACTCAAATTTATTCCACACTTGGGATTTTAAAGGGAGTGTCTTAAAATCTTTTCAGCAGACTTGCCTGGCGTTTTTTTTTTTTTTTTTTTTTTTTTTTCCCCCTCAGTGACTAATCAGATGCTTAAATATTTTCCATAGAAAAGTTAAGATCTCTTATTATACTCATGGTTTTTAATGACATAGCAAGTGTGACTAAAAGTAAAATTGCATATAGCCAATATATTTAGGGTGGAATTTACTTGGTGCTATTTAATCCTTCAATGTATGTGAAACTTTCATCCCAGTTACTGATTTAAGTGGTCTCCAAAGCATATCTAAGTGTTGATTCATCTTTTACTTAGAAAATTAATCTTCCTGTCATAAAATGAAGAAGGAAATAAACTGTGTGCTAAATTCAGAAGCTGTCTCTTTCAAAATAATATGTTAAAGTTTCAGGTTGATGTTTTTCATTTTCACTCTTAAGTTTTTAATTTCTGAAAAGTGAAGATCTCATTGTTGGTATTTATAAGAATGTTAGAGGTCTTTGTGTTTCTAGTCAACCTGTGGCTTATTTTTAAATTCTACTACTGTTTTGCTTTCTGCATGATTGGGGTTTTTCATTATTTTTGTGTTGCAAATCAGCTTAGCTCAAGGGGAACTGTCATAATTTCTGAAAGAATATTTCACTTCAAGAGCTTTTCTCCTTCTTGATTATTCCATTATTTGGGTTTCTGGATATATATCTTTCCTAAATAATAAGTATGAAATATTTGGGTTCAATATGTTCATATTTTCATATGTTATTCCCCAATATTAACTTCTGCCTTTCTGAAGACTTGTCTTGTTTAGTCACATATATTTTTCTGTAAGTGTTGCTCCTTCCGTTGCAAGTTAGCTCTCCTAGGGAAACTCCAGTAATGTCTTGAATAGTAAAGTTGGAAAAAAAAGCCAACCAACCAAACAAACAAAAAAACCCCAAAAAACAACAACAACAAGAAAAACAACACAACACCAAAAACCCAAGAAAATTTAGAAGTAAAAGGTTGATTTGCATGCTTGTAATATTTTTTTCTGAAACCATCTGTGTGAGAAGTTTGAAATCCATATAAATCCCACTACTTCCACCAACTACAGGGACTAAATGCATCACAAAATTATTAACAGGCATTTTGTGTTTGAACTAGATTATCTGAAGGTGAGTATATATAGTTAGTAAATTTCTCTATAGTGTTGCTGTGAGGAAACACCATGGCATATACAGGAGAAAGGGAAGAGCAAGTTGCCTAAGTGCACTGACTCAAATGAAATGTTAATTACGAAGGGTTTTAATTGCTCTTTCCTAACAGACATTTCAAGGAATAGATGATAAGTTTCATCATGGGCTGTTCTGATTATATAGGATGCTATCTGAAAAGTACAAGGAAGAGAATGTTTTAATTTTGATTGATTTTTTTTGTTGTTGTTGTTGTTTTTGGGTTTGTTTTGTTTTGTTTTGTTTTGTTTTCATTTAAATGGCCTAGGAATTGGTGAAAAATCCAATCAAGGGAGACTATTCATACATAGGTATGAATTTTCACTTGCGCAAATAAGCCAATTGTGTTTTTCTAGAATCCCGCCCAGAGTCTGCATTTTTCTACTTTTAAATATGCCCATGGAGTGGTTTGGATTCAAAGCCATGTGTTTATCAAACATGGACTGTGGAAGCTGTGTTGGAGCTGGGGAGCCATGTTTTGATGGGACCAGTTGGAGATGAGCTGAGTCTACCTTTACTGGAAATGGATTTCCTTATCTTTAGATAAAGTACTTTTCCTGCAGGTCATATTCTCCTCATTCATCTGTGAAGGCAACTTGCTAAGCATCATGTTTACTTTGTTTATGATGAGCTCCAAACCACATTGAATGCTTTAATTTTGCCCCACTGCTATGTAACAACATATTGTAAAACTTTGTTTCTCTAGAGTGTCTCTTACAATTCCTTTTCAGTAATTCCATGTAAATATCAAACTTTTCATTACTATATTTAAGCATGTGTCAGACCATGTCAGATAAATCTTGTAAGTACAGCAGTGTACTTGTGCCCTTGGTGTTACAAAAACTTTATGAATTTTAGCTGTTGTTTATCTTCTGTGTCCATCTAACTTTGGCAACAAGAACTATTAGCTTCATGGAACAGGAAAATTAAGATACATGTCAAAATTGTCCCTCCCTTTAGTCTGATATCATAATCCTACCATAGGGGCACTACAGAAAGCTGCAGAAAATTACAGAAATATTATGATCAAGACTTGGCATGTCAGGCTTGCTCTCTTAGTTGGTAAATGTCTTTAGTACCATTCTGATAATCAGGATTGCTAGCTGAAGACAACCCAGCAAGGAATGGTGAAGTATTCTTATACTACGGATGAGTTCTCACTTTTTCATAATGCGTGGCATACCAGTAGGACGTAGCCTTCATTTTATGTTCATTGTTACATATTGCCTCATCTGTTTCTATCCATAATTCCAGTCTCGGGCAAGGCACCCACCTGTGGCTGAGGGGCGCAGATGTGCTCTAAGGTGGGGCTACTGGAACCACTGGAAACATCTGTGTCCAGCACAGGTGAGGCCTGGTCACTATACACAGGGTCTGCCTCTGCAGACCTGCTGGTGCTGGCACCTGCATTGATATTGAAGAGGTAAACCAAGCAAAAATAAGTAAATTTATTTTAAAATCTGACTCTTGTTTCATTCTTCTATGAGACAGAGAAAAGGGCAGCAACATCTTTCTCCTGGCACTCTGTTAAAAGTCACTGTCTGAGGGGTAAGAGCATTGATCCTGTGTGCTCATGCTATCAAGGGAAAGCCAACATGCGAGGGAGGCCACTAAGATGGTATGTCCCTGCGTGTTGGGAGAAGGAGGGCAATACTGACTGAGCTGTGTTGTTTATAAAGTGTTATGTAACCTGGTATTAACCAAATGCATTATGATGCATAACAGCTGTGCTATTCCCAAATGTTCTGTGAGATAGTTCTACAGATGTCATTACTGTGAAGTATGAAATGAGAGAACAGTAAAGCTATAGATCACTGTGACAGATGTATGTTTGGCTTGGTCTGCTCTTTGCATTTGAGGATCTAACAAAGAAAAGCCTCAGAAGTCTTATTATTACTAAAAGTTACCTGCTGATTCTCTGCACTGGAAAAATCATTAGCTGATGTTCAAGTATCCCTGATCCTCTTCAATATCAAAATATCTGCTTGGCATTGTTGATAAAATGGGCTTGTCTTGCTTCACCATTCAGCTGTTGGGTCTTAATATAACTCTTTTGTACCAACTCTCTGCAATCAAACTTCCATTCTCTTGAAGGTATTTCCCACTTGTAAAGGAATTATCTTTCTAATCATTCTGACATTTTAAATAGATTGAACTCCTGAAAGATTATAAAACATGTACTTCAACTCTTCAGTTATTCATTTCATTATATTTTTGCTCTAGTTCACCAGCAAATTTTTGGAAAAAGAATCTCCTGTCACACTCCAGGATCCCTATGTAAAAACTTCTTGTTTTAGTTTGATACTTATTAATATATAACATAAGGGCAGATAGGCAGGCTTGGGATACTTTACAAGACAATATTTTTATTATTATTGACAGTGTTACATAGTTTTCTTCTTTAATATAGTTGTTTGGTTGAGTTTCTTTACTCTGATGTTGGGGAAAAAAAAAAAAAAACAACAAACAACAAAAAAACCCAAACCCCACAAGTACACACATCCCTTAAAAAACCCCAAACCAAACCAAAACAACAACAGCCCAAACAAACAAACAAACAAATAACCAAACAAACCCCCCTCCAAAACATCAAAACCAAAATAACCCCTCCAAAAAGCGCATCATATTGCCGGACTTGCCTGCTAGTGTCACCTATTATAAGTGCAAAAAACCTCCCTTGCCAATGTGTACTCTCTCAGATCCCAAGTTGTCAGACTCAGCCTCCTAGGCTTGCATCCTCCATGCTCCTTCCCCCTCTCTGTGTGTTTTTTCCCTGAGGTTTTTCTACACCCCTTCCCCGTCCTGCTCCTTTGCCATCCATGCCTTCCTAACCCTGCCCCCAGATGTGCTGTCCCATCCCCTCCAAACCCCGCCCCCATCGGGACCTTCATAAACAGACCACAGCCAGAAATGAATTGCTTTCGATATGTCCCCCCAAACTGTGTGTGATTTATCTCAGGAGCAACCCCCAGTCTCGGTCCTGAGACCAAGGGCATCTTGAATAGTCTTCTAAAGACTCTAAAGAGTGGGACTGCTCACTCCTGTCACTTGGTTTCAGTCTGTGGTGTTGATGTACTTCCTCCTCCTACATAAATAAAAGAAGTTGCTTCTGAAGTATAGGAGGCTTATGTATAAGAAGGTGTAAAATGGAAGCTGATGTGTTCCAAAGTCACTGGCTGGACAAAAGTTGACATCAACTTGGTTGACAACTGAGTTAAGGAAATCTTTTTCTGGTCCTTTTTTTTTTTTTTTTTAATTTTTTTTTTTTTTTTTTTTTAATTTTTTTTTTTTTTTTTTTTAATCAAGAAAATAAAGGCTATGTAAGAAAGAACCTGTACAGAATGTTACAACTATTGTGCCAGAGGGGTTAGCAAATGTAATTATCTTTTGAATCACAGAATCATGGAACAAATTAGATTGGAAAAGACCTCTGAGATCATCTCTTCCAACCTATGACCAAACACCATCTTGTCAACTAGACCATGGCACTGAGTGCCACCTCCAGCCTTTCCTTACATGCCTTCAGGAATGGTGACTCCACCACCTCCTTAGGCAGCCCATTCCAGTGCCCAATCACTCTTTCTGTGAAAAAATTCTTCCTAATGTCCAGCCCAAACCTCCCTTGGCACAGTTTGAGGCTATGTTCTCTTGTCCTATCACTAGGTGCCTGGGAGAAGAGACCAAGCCCCAGTTGGCTACAAGCTCCTTTCAAATAATCGCAGAAAGTTTTAAGGTCACCCTTGCGCCTTTTCCAGGCTAAACAACCCCAGCTCCCTCAGCTGGTCCTCACAGGACATGCACTTCACACCCTTCACCAGTTTCACTGCCATTCTCTGGACATGATCCAGCATCTCAATGTTCTTCCTGAATTGAGGAGCCCAGAATGGGACATCGTACTCGAGGTGTAGATTCAGTAATGCAGAGTGAGCAGCAAGAATAACTTCCCTGCTCCTGCTGGCGACACTGTTGCTGATACAAGCCAGGATGCCATTGGCCTTCTTGGCCACCTGGACACATTGCTGGCTCATGTTCTGCTGCTGTTGACCAGCTCTCCCAGGTCCTTTTCTGGGCAGTTTGCAACCACTCTGCCTCCAGTCTGTAGCGCTGCATGGAGCTATTTTGGCCAAAGTGTAGGTCCTGGCACCCGGTCTTGTTAAGTCTGATGCCACTGGTCTTGGCCCTTGTATCCACCTTGTCCAGATCCCTCTGCAGAGGTTTACATTTAACAAGGTTTGGCAAGGTCAAAAAGGAAGCATTTCCACAGTGTAAAAACATTTTTATTTGATCTGAATTCTACCATCACAATATTCTTCAGCTACAAATTTCTTGTAGAGTAGAGAGCAACTAATTGCATGAAAACTATTTACAAATTTCTAAGATGATATCTTGCACTTTCAAACTGAATTGAGCATTCTGAATGGACAAGTGTGTTTATTGGTTTTTGATATTTTTTTTTCTTATATTACCCATCTGTGCCCTAAGCTGGATCCTCTGTCTATTACTTGATGAATAGAGAGTATGGCATATGGAAAATAACACAGTTTCAGACAGTGATAAAGTCAGTGTAATAACAAAAAAACCCCCCACTTTCAAGTGCAAAGTCTTGTATTTATGCAAGGATATCAAATATTTGTGTGCTGAATTACCAGTTCACATTAAAGGCTGCCAAATTTTTGTGTACATTTCTGAATTCTGATGTTCACAGTGGGAGCAAGTACAATTTCTAGATTTACACATTGTCTCAAAGAGTCAGAGCAACCTGAAGGATACTGTCAATATATTTTTTACAGTGCTCTCTCCATGCCGTGGGAGCTGAGCAAAACATATTGCGTACAATGCACTTCTTGCAAAACATGATCATCACTTTTAAGGAAGAAATGACATTTTCAGAAAAGAAAAAAAAATAAATCCAAGCAAACAAAGAAAAACTAAAGAAAAAAAACCCAAAAAACCAAAACCCCAACAAACTCCCCCAAAACTGGTGGAGAACAGAATAGTATTTTCATAAACTTTTAAACAAATCATGCTTAGCATCACTTAAATGGCAGAAATAGTTTAAAAAAAAAAAAGAAAAAAAAAAGCAGCTGAGCTTTATTTTATGTCCTTTCATTTACTGATTTCCAGAATACAAAATGAATTTTAAAGAAATGTAAGTGGGTAAATTGGATAATACCCTTAAGCTTTAATAACTTCTTTTTGTTTGGTTGTCTTTTTAAGTAGGATGTGGAAGTTTGTTTTGTTCTTGGTTTTGGGAGGTCTGAGGGGAAGGTGTTGAAAAATTAGATTGAATTATGGCAGTCTCTTACTGTTCTGTGACAGTGGATACTGCTTATCATACTTTTTGGTGGTCAGGAAACCATGCTCAAAAGAGCACACTGTACTGTCTCTTTTTCACTGAAGTGAGACTGGCAGGCCTGTAGTTACCAGTGTCATTTCTCCTGCCCTTCCTGAAAACTGGGACAACGTTAGCCAGCTTCCAGTTGACTAGGATCTCTCCAGATTACCAAACTTATTGAAAACTCTTAGAGAGGCCCTGTGATGTCATCAGCCAAATCATTGAGTTCCCTGTCATGATTCCCATCAGGCCCCATAGACTTACAGGGATCCATCTGAAGCAGAAACTCCTGCACAAGTTCAGTGTTGACCAGGAGTTTATCATCCTCAGAGCGATATTCCTCCAACTCAGGACCCTGGGACTGCTATAGCCCATCATCATTATTGAAGACTCAGGTGAAAAATGCATTAAACATCTCTGCCTTGTCTATGTCCCTGTTTATGAGGTGACCATCCTTATTTCTGGTCTGTTTTTTGCTATAAATTAAAAAGCCTTTTTTATTGTCCCCCAAATATAGAATGCACTGCTATAATGAAAATTCATAACAACAGTACATTGTCACAGCTTTTCCTGTGAAATTGTCCATTGCTTAATGATAAATAAATCACATAAATCCCAAATTGGAAAAATGAGTCATGAAGGTATGCAACCAGCCAAATTGCTACTGGCATTTGAGGGTTTTTGTCAGTAACTTAAAGCTAAAAGTGGTTTGAAAATGGAGATAGGAATATTACATGAAACATGATAGTTAAAATTACTTCTGGAAATTAGGATGTGAAGTGCTTTGGAGCATACAATTTGGGAATGTTTTGGGAGAGACAGAAAACCTGATAAAGTAAATATCTCTAACACTCAGCAAAAGAGAAAAGGAATGTTACCATGCCAGTGAGGTAGAGTGTGGTTAGAAAGAGGGTCTTGTGGAGTCAGGCTAACACTTTTCTGACACCAGCTTCCTCATCTTGGGTAACTATCTCCAGAAACAAGTTTGGGATAACATTGTACTTATGTCTGTGACAGGGAGAAGGGGATTGTAACCACAAAGCTCCCCTGAACTCCTCCTGAGAAGTTTGAAAATAACAAATAGTGCATGTGCAAGGACTGGACTATAAATTGCATAAGTGAGAGTGGCTGGATGTGCATGCACTGTCTGAAAGAAATGGACTAGACATGTCTCTGAAACCTTGATGATCCAGATCTTTTTTTCTATCTCTGTTTTCCTCTTTCTTTTTCCTCTCTTCCTCTCTTTAAAAGTTTAAATGGATTCTGTTGTGAGCCATTCCTTCGCTCATAAGGTCAAAAGTTTAAATCACTTCTACCATGGGCTATTCAGAAATTGTTGTCAACATGTGCTGTTCAGAACAGTTGAATTCAGAAAAGTTTAAATTGCCATTTTGCTGTTTAAGTTTGATATGCCTTTGTTGACTGAAAGCACTACTGTAGGCCTCATCTGTAATATTTTCAAAATTACTGTGTTACTTCCACAAGCAAGAGTTTGGAGGACTGGACATCAAATCATGTGCAACCTATTTTGTATTTGTTGTGATCTATGTTCTGTTTATTGTAAGTGGGACTATAGGAGGTTTCTTTTCTGTACGCTGTAATAAAGGAAAGCAAATATGTTCCTGACAGAAGAGCACTGTTTTCAATGAAATCCTCACATCCCTTCCCCAGGAAAACCAAGCCTGACATAAACCAAAAGCAATTATATAGTCATAGACCATTTTATAAGTAGTTAATTTTGGGGAATGCCTTCTCTTATATGTGGCAATGTGTGGGGCATATCTGAATATTATTCCTTTCTGTTTAAGGCTGTTAATCACAGAAGTGTCAAAGTAAATCCTATATTTTTGTAGGCTTCATGCAAGCTTAATACACTTAACACAATTGTATGCATATCCCAAGCCAGTGAAATCCTTAAGCATATTCTAAGTATTCAGCAACTCAGTAATGTCAAAGAAGTCCCACTACTATTTGTGGCATATGATTTGTCATGCACTGTCAGTCTTCTATGATGAAAAATGTTGTCCTTTCTCTTGGAAAAATGTAGAGTACTGCAGGGATGGATGTGAATATGGGAATTTGGGACTTTGCAATTTTAGAATTTAACAGCATCAGTAAATCTAATGACTTGCTGGTGACAATCTGGATATGCACATTTCTGTATGTAGGTTTCTTAAATTATTTTTATAGCCAAATTCTGCTTTAATGCTTCCAAGGATGCCTGAAAATTTTAATAAATTTTGGGGGCTCCAAAATAGCATGTCCTCATTTCTCTTAAATTATGTGTCTTTGGTATAAATCACACAATCAACACCCTTAGAAGATGCTGGGAATGTGCAGATGCAAGCATATTGCTATACTTCATTAAAATTTTGAAAGAATTTGAAAACTGCAGCAAAAATTTATGAGGAAGGAAAAGGAAGGGAAAAAACCCAAACAGCAATAAACCCAAGCATACAAGCACCCCTGCTCACCAAGGGGATTGCTGACACTAATGTCTTACCTACCCACACATTTAGAATTTCCAGAGGACGAAGCCAAGACCAAGTGTGCTGGCTGACTCACTGCAATAACAGGTCTCCCCATTATCTGAAAATGCAAGGTTTTGCCATGTGGCAAGCAAGCCAGCCAGAGCACCAGTCATCTGCCCTTAAAATACAGGTGGCCAGTGATGTCTGACTGGACAGGTGTGTCAAATACTGCCCTGTCTGAAGTCACTAGCTTCACCTGCTTGTTATATAACAATCTTCTTTCTGCACATGTGCATGGGAATTGGAATTTCCCTGAGCATGCACATAATTGCCCAGGGGTCTCCAATTAAGGGGCAGCCTTCCTCCCCCTCTTCCTCATTTTCTCCTCCAAATGACCTCTAAATACAACTAACGAATCGGAGACTAATTATTTTTTAGTTTATAGTTAACTTGGTCTTCAAGGGCAAAGTTTCTCCTTTATCTATGCTTGTTGCTAGCAACAAGGTAGGCAAAACATAAGCTTTGTCCAGATGGCCGGTGAAAACATAGACCAAAATGTCAACAATTTTAATTTCTGCCACAACTGGGTTTTTAACTTTTACAAGAACAAGTTGCAACAAAACCTGTTTCTTGTCAGTAAGATTAAAAGGGGGCAAAAAAATCCAAAGCCTGATTTCTGTAGTTTCTGATTCTGTTGGAAATGGACTCAATGATTCTTGTTAGTCCCTTCCGACTCAGCATATTCTATAGTTCTATGATATTACAGATGTCACTTAATTTTTCCCATGCATTTTTTCATGCTTTCATGCAATATTTTCATACTTAGTATTCAAACCTTACTGATATTGACAATCTACATTACACTGCCAAAGCTATTTATTTCTTTTGTTAATGTGCCAAATGATTCCTCCTCACCTACATGTTTGTATTGTATGAATTGTAACAATATGGTAAAAGATGAATTCATAGTAATTACTTGGTAGAACTTCCTATTTGAACTTTTGAACTCCTGGAATTGCTGCTGCATTCCATGCTGGAAAGGAAATACATGATACCATTTCTTAGTGCTATCCAGCATATGCTTTTCCATAGACTTCTACATACATAAGCAAATTGAATTGACTTTCACTAAATTTCTTTCTAAATTGACTTTGTTGAATAGATACAACTCTGCTTATCCTGAGTTAGAGTGCATTCATTTAGCTTGTTGGAGAATTAAGCTAAATCAATATAATTCACTTATACTGATTTAAGAGAGTTACATTAGTGCAATTCCTTGGTGTCTGAGGTTTTTTTTTCAACTATTGAGAAGAATTGCACAGAAGTTCATGTCATTTTTTTGTGTGTGTTGGTCTTAGGATTACTATTTTGACATATTTTGCTGGAAGAAAACTGGATAAAGTGAGGAGTTGGCTTAGAATATAGTAAGAAAGGAAAAAAGAAAAATGAAGTAAGAAAAAGGAAAAAGACAACAGGAACTAAATTCTTGCTTAAGTATGTGAAGTTCTAGCCACTTTCCTAGGACTGGTGTCCAGAATTAGCCCATGGCAATGACAACATATATAGGCTTCTTCAGACAAGCCGCCCCTTTTTCACCAGCCCAAAGAATGCAGCAACTTGAAGAACATCAGAAATTTTAATCTATATTCATCTTAGAAATTAATATAGTTCTAGTTTGCCGATGATAAATTTCAATGTGGATTACAGATGGTAAAAATATTTACTGGAATTATCTAGCCTCTTGGCATGAGATGAAATCATATGAAGGTAATCCATCCTTCATAATGGGATGAAGAATTTAAGTGGTGTATGAAAATTCAAACCTAATAAACTTCCTCTTTTTCGTAAAACAAAAACAATGATCATCCTAATTTCTTAATTACCGCTGTCATAGTTCTACTAAGGACTTGGAATGCTGTCTAAATTTAGTCTTTTTTTTGTTGAAAATTGCCCTGAAGGATATCAGAAGTGTTATCAGAAAAACAAATTCTAAATTCCTTTAAAATAATTATACTTATCCCCTTTTTTTGAGTTTTGTTTCTTAAAAGCGTGCTTGACCATGAAAAATGAAATTTTTAAAACAAGCTATGTGGCATCAGTTTTATCTTGGAATTCTGTCAATCACAAGACCTGTTCTGAATACAGAATACATGCTCAAAACCTATATTTCAAAAGTAGGACAACTATTTCCATAGCAGGATGGTATACATATATGTTTCTCTACTAAATGCACTTTAAGAATGTAGATAAAACAGATTTCATTACTTTAATATAAAATCTAAGTAAACTCAATTTTTTCATCTATATTTCATGTTAAACTTAAGAAAAAGAAGAAATTCTGTCATGGATTAGAACATAATGGTACCCGTCTAACTGTTTCCAGTTTTATTTTGTACTTTTGATAGTTGCCTTGGGGCTGCCAATCATGGTGTCCTCCAGCTTCAGCAAACTATTACAGAACAATACAGGGGAAAAACTTAGATATTCATCTTTTGTATCTGAATATCTGTAATTTATAGTATTTTTAAGAGATGAAGAGTCATTTCATATTTTTTCTATGCTGATCCTAACTAAAAGTAAATAAAGTGAACTGACTTTTTAAGGATGTCAGTTAGCAGTGACTCATCCCTCCTAAGACCTCAAATGGCAAGATCTAAACATCACTTAAGAGGCAATGAGGCAGTGATCTGGTTGATGTCAAGAAGTTAAAAGAAATTGTTCACATTAGTGATATATTATTAATTGTTATAAATATTACAATATATTATGTTTTATTTCATTTTATAAATAATAAAATAAATGTTATTATACTTGATATAACATTTAACTCACAGAACTCCCTGGTTTTAATTTCTACATATATTTCACTTCTAATACTTAATTTTGTTATAGTGTACATGCTTCTACTACTTCCAAAAAGAATTCAGTATTAAAAATTCACTTGATATCTCCATTACTCTTAAGAGGTATTACTAAAACATGTTAAAATCTTCTTACCTGAATTGTGCATTGTTAGTACATGGTGATGTACATTGCTTATACTTTCTTGCAGAGAGGAAAAACATTCAACAACTTTGTTTTTTGGCAGCAACAAGTACTTTTTATAAACAAAACAAAACAAAACAAAAAAAACCCACCAGAAATAGGCAAGGGATCCTGTTGAGCAAATAATACTCATCAAAGCATGGTTGCTTTCTGTTTCTTCATATATTTTTCTAAATATTGTCGGTATAGACATTACTGTTCCAGGCATAATAAAAGAACATTCCTGGAGCTGTTTTGCTCTACAGTGACATTTAGATCATTAATACTGTTTTGATGGATGAGCAAATTTGTTGTACTTGAAAATTCTAATCATACTGTGCCTACATCATCATCCCATATTATTATCCTTTCTCATGTTTAGATGCTTCAGTTAAGCATGAATTGCAATTATGTTAATTTTTTTTCCTTAAGCCCTAATACATTTACTCTCCATTTAATTGCCAGGCTCCCTTTAAGTAACACTGCTCTGTCCCCAACCCCAGCCCCACTCTTCTCCTGAGAAATTACTTCTGGTTTATAAGCAGAAAATAATGTTATCCCTTGCTGACTTCTGGAGAGTTGTTCATCCAAACTTAATTTTGTGGCATCAATTTGAAAAAAAAGAAAATATTCTGAAATCAAAAGAGAGGCATAGAACTTATGTTTGAATATCCAGAAATATTTTTAGAAACTTAAATCCACTTTAGTTGTGTGATAGTTTTGATCCAGGCCTCCTTTAGTAACCAGTTGTAATTAAGGAAATGCCTGTTTCCCAGCTATTCCACACTGTTATTTTACGTAACAAGGGAGTATAAATAAGAGAGAGATAGGAAGTTTTTCTTCTTCTTCCAGCAAAGTTTGGGACCGGTGAGTGTCTGCATTGGTCTCACTTATCAGGGCCTGAGGCTTGTTGCAGTGACTGCCGTTATCAGCCACGTGAGAGATCAGAGAGTGCTGGCCTTCTTTTGAGAGAAGTTGGTAAGACTGTATTTTGCTACTTCTGTATTGTGCTAGTTCTTGAGTTTTTGATTATACTTATCTGTTCTGTTTTGTCCCTCTTTTGTCCCTGTTTTCCCCCTCTTTTTTTCCCTTTTTCCCCTATATTTTCTCCTATATTGTATATATAATTGTAAATATCTGAAATATATATATATATATATATATATATATATGTATTCTGATATAATTCAGTTTTGTTCAGGCTCCTTTCAAGCTTTCGGTAGTTCAGTTTGTTTTTTCCCTCACTTAAAAGAGCAGGAGGGGAGAGGGGCAGTTTGGCCTGGGCAAGGCAGCCAGGCCAAACCAATACAAGTTGTAATTTGGTTTCAATAGGCTGACCTGTGTAAGCACCATCAATAGGGCATGGTGGAATGGCTCTCTGGTTAACTTCAGTTTTCAGAAGAAAAAGCATTCGTTTTCTTTCAGCTTGAGCTTGGGGTATTTCGACAAGACTCATACTTTGTTGTACATACTTGGCCTATTTTGATAGTACAGAATTTCTGATTTGTGTTTGCTGATTGAGCAGTAAACAGACTTGGCTGTGAGTGATCTGTCTTGAAGGAACTGTGAGCTCTTTCCCCATCTTCAGAAAAATATCTAGCCTTTACTACAGCTAAGTAAGTTGCCTTGTTTGATCACTGCCTTTAGACTCTCCCTACTGTTTAAAGGACCCCTTAGGTTGTAGTGTTTCATTTCTACCTCATTTGTTTATGCTAAAGCTCTTTAGATATACGGGTGTACATGTAGTGTATGCACTCAAAGACTGTTCATCCCCTACACCACAGTGATATATAAGGTAGCAATTCACTGGTTTTCGCTGACATGATTCATGGGAAATAAAATGAGATTTTCTGTGGAAAACAGGAAGCCTTGGTACAGGTGATCCCAGTGCCAGAGCAAATAATTAACACCCCTGCACCCCAAGGCTAGTAGAACCATATCACTTGAGGATGATAGATTTAAAAGAAAATAAAGCAATGCATCTGATACATGTCAGAAAAAAAAAAAAAATCAGTCACACAGTGTGTCATAAATCTTGCTACTTAAACTGAAGCAGGTTAAACTGATACCTTTATCAGATATTATGTGTGATAATGTCACATGAAGAAGGATGATGTTTATGAGACAGTGTGGAGGTAAAGAAGTTTTTTGAGTTGAGAAAGGGCCTTTGACAGTGTCAGAGGCCTAGTAGCTGGTACTTTTGGTGCAGGCATGTGAACACCGACAATCCAATTAGTCCTGTGAGAAAGACCTACAAGCTAACGAAAACAAAGTAAGATAAGGAGGTTTTGGGTTGAGCTGCCCATGAGAAGCAATGTTGAGAGATAAGTTTTCTCACAACAAAAGTGAACATCTGTCCAGAAAGTGTCATCCAATTAAAAGCTGTAATGAGGTTTATGGACATTGTGATTCAACCTATAAGACTGGGTGATAGGTGGGATTTAAGAATATATATGGTGCAATTTGAAGTTAGAGTGGGCTTTTATCTTTACCTATTTTGTCCTTTCTTCATGGAGTGATTTAATAAACTATCTTTTGTGTGTGATACCTGTGAGCTGTGCCCTCATTAGTCTTCCGAGCCGCCACCATTTATTGCGTACTCTCGCGAGACAGGTATACATGATGATTGTTTTGAGAATCCACTATACTGCATCTCTTTTAATTCTTTTTGTCAAACAGAATTAAAGGAGTCTGAGAAATAGAAGGTGAGGGGGAATGATGATACACTTTGGTATCACTGTACAAAGAGCATAAAGAACATGATGGGCAAAAAAAAATATTGAAAACCTCATGCTTTTTTTCCCTCTCTGCCAGCAGACACCTGGAATGTGGCAAGCTTATGTGTTGTGACTGTTGTCTGAACCAGAAGGATTTGTGAATAAAGTTTGGTGACAGCCTTCATCTAAAAAATCCAGTAAAATGAACCCTTTTTGTCACAAAAGTGCAAAGCTGTCTGAGTTCATCTCTTACTTATAATTCACAATTCACATTTGTGATATATTTTAAGATTCAAATCAGGATCTAGGCATTTTGTTATTTTTCTGCAACTCTAAAGGCTTGGTGACAGTTTCAGCCTGTGAGTCTGAACCTAGTGGGACTGGAGTCTTGTCTTTGTCATCTTTTCCCTACCTCTCAGAATGGGCCTGAAGGCTCTGTGACATCTCCTAAGGTATGGTTGGTAGTTTCATCACCCACTAAGGGTGAAATATCAAGGGGGAAAGTCCTCTGACCAGAGCATAACTCTAGGGATACTTTCTTAGAAGAGGTAATGTTTTCACTATTGGATAGATTTTTCTCTTCTAACATGTTTCCTGCCTTACTGCTCCTTAGGAAGAGCAAGTTAGATGCCTTGAAAGGTGAAAATGACACCCAAGTTTGATTCATTTATATTACATTGATATAGCAAATCAAAGCAGCTATATTTCCATCTGAGGACGACTTCTGGATGCTCTTTTATAACTGTCTTAAAAAAAAAAAAAAAAAGGATAAGCCTCGAGTGCAGCTTAAATTTTCATTTTGGCAGAGCGCTCCTGCAATATGTACCTGCAATATTTCTCCCAGTGTTTGCAGATCTAACTGCAGTATCATCATATTGCCACAGGGGAAAAAAAAAAGAAAATCTATTAAGGCCTCCCTAAGAAGCAAACTACAAGAACTGGTGACTGTAACTGTATTAAAATGGTGTGGGGGTTATATCTGTAAATTAATATTTGATTGTGTGCATTGTTCCCCATGTGTCCAAATAGTACCATGTATTTCCTATAATATCTTCCTGTTTTTCATAATCTGTTATAATCATGTGGTGGTTCATGTTATTATTGCCATGAAGTAATGAATGTCAGAAGAATTAACATGAAAAATAAAAATCTGAATAATCTATCACACTTGACTATAGAATTTTGTAAAGAAAGGACTATACTGAAACAGTGAATTTGCCATATTATATTTCTTATTATAAAGGAAAAATTGGACTGGTTTTGCAGCTACTGTGGCCCATGTACAAAACT
This sequence comes from Hafferia zeledoni, assembly GCA_035583235.1. NCBI lineage: Eukaryota > Metazoa > Chordata > Aves > Passeriformes > Thamnophilidae > Hafferia > Hafferia zeledoni. Next base: position 73,350,725 of record JAWWEV010000083.1, on the reverse strand, counting down.
CATCTCATCCTCTGCACTGAATGAAACAGTGAATTTTGGTCTGTATAAAAGGGCAGAACAATTAGACTGCATCTTAGTGCATGTGCATGTAGGCTGAATTACATAGGTGTATTCTACTTTCTTGGTGAACACAGGAAATCACAACTCAAATTAAAATCAACTAAGAAAACAAAAATCCCAAACCCAAGCAAACAAAAATCAGAACCAAACAAAACCCCAAAACAAACAAAAACCAAAACCAAAACAAAAAGAAATAAAGAAAAAAACCCCAAAACACTGTCTTGTATTTGCACTGTTAGAAGTCAGAGTATGGTCACTGGCAGTTGTTGAGAAATAGCTCATTTTCTAGGTTAATACCTTCCAACCCAGAAAGCCAACCACATCCGGAGTTGCATCAAAGGAAGTGTGATCAAGTCAGTTGATTCTGCTCCTTTGCTCTAGTGAGACCCTACCTGGAGTACTGTGTCGAGCTCTGGGGCCCCAGACATAAGAAAGACAAAAATCTGTTGGATTGAGTCCAGAAGAGTGCCAAAGAAGTGACCAGAGAGATGGAGCACCTCTCCCACGAAGACAAACTGAGAGAGCTGGGGCTGTTCAGCCTAGAGAAGACTCTGAGGAGACCTTACAGCAACCTTCCAGTACCTAAAGGGACCTACAAGAAAGCTGGAGAGGGACTTTTAAAAGGACATGTAGTAATAGGACAAGAGGAAATGGCTTCAAACTGAAAGAGAGTAGGTTTAGATTTGATACTATGAAAAAAAATCCTTGCTGTGGGGGTAGTGAGGCACTGGAATAGATTGCCCAGGGAAGTTGTGAATGCATCACCCTTGAAAGTGTTCAGGGTGAGGTCAAAGGGGGCTCTGAACAACCTGGTCTAGTGGAAGGCGTCTGTGCCCATGACAGGCGGGTTGAAACTAGATGACCTTAAGGTCCCTTGCAACCCAAATCATCCTATGATTCTAATATGCTGGCTACAATCATTTCTGTGTCCATATTCTGAATTTAGCTGGAGATGCTTGTCTTAAACCAGGTGTGCTTTGGGACAGTCAGATAAATTGGTGGATAAATAGAGCTCAGGAGACTTTAATGTTTTAGCATCTAATTACTAAAGAACCTCACCAATTTGATTCACATGTTAGCAAATCTCTTGCTAACCTATAGTGAGTCCCTCTGCTTTTACTGCTGAATTCTCCTGTGCTCCTTACAAAGAATTTCTTTTCTGAAAAAGTGATAATTTTAAGTGCTAAGTGTTGTGCTAAGTGATGGGGTGATTGATGTAGAGTGTGGTGGCTTCAGGCAGGAAAGTCCATTTTCTTTTGTGACATGAGAACTTATGCTGGCCATTATGCAAATAAAATCATAAAAGCTTACACTCCCTGCAGCTCTTAGTTCACACAAGAAGTTTATTAGGGAGTACGTCTGTCTTGCTTTCCTCATCTCCCACAAAGAACTACCAAGTTGTCTTCTGGTGGGTTTATGTTCTCAGTCTCTGGGAACACAGCTGCCTGCTGGCACTTGCTATTGCTAGAGCAGCAGGAGTTTGTGAGAAGAGATTCTGACAAACTTAATTGCTAGAAGTATTGGGGCTGCCTGCTGCTGAGGATGGTCACGATATCCCTAGGCTTTTTTCTTTTATGTTTTTGTTTTTTTTTTTTCCCCCTTCCTCTCAAAAGGGACAGCTTCCCCTCTTCTAAAAACTAGTTGGAACTGTAATTTATAGTTCAGCTGCTCATATATCAGTATTCTCATGTAACTTTAAAAAATAATTACCTAAAAGCATTAATATAAAATTGGCAAATCAGTCTAAACACCTTTATGCCAGGTCTCTGACATCCTTCTTTGTAACTGCTAAGATTAGTGAAGTGGGAGCTGCTTGTAGGGAAGGGAGAGAGATGCTGAAGGGTTTTTTCTATCTTTCATCACACTATCTGCAGATAGCAGTATGCAAGAAAAATGCCTTTTCAGATAAGCCTAAAACTTATTTAACAGATTAAAATCTTTTTCCAAAATAGCATATGTTAAATGCCAAATGTGTCTGAATGGTTATGAGCAAAAAGTAATACCAGGCTAATGTGATAAGATAAAATAAACAGAACCATTTTTCAAGTTGTTTTCTTAAGAAGTACAGACTAAAACACTGCTAATAGGTAGTTTAGGCTATTACTTTCTGTTTAGGGTTTGTAATATCAATGAAAAATTATGTTTCCACTTTCTGTTGGTATCATGAGTTAAGGCCTGTTTTATCAAATTATGTAGCCCACCTGATAGGCCAGAAACAGCTAGAGAAGCAGCTAGAGAAACAGCTGCAGGTTGGAAGGAGAATACCTAGACGGGTTTTACCTGAGGCACTGGGCTATGGTCTTTTATTCAGTAAATAAAGACAAAATGTAAAACCAAACAGCTGAAACAGTTACAATAGAAGGAACACCTTCACTTTATCTGGGCACTTTCCCTGCCAAGATTTCCAAGTGAAGAGCTGGTGAAAACTGCTTTTTATTAAGCTTTCTAGGACTCTGGAAGTTTCTCTTCACCAATGATGTTGCTACTGAATTCCCTACAGATTTCTGGTAGTTTCCTTGATGACAAAAGTATTCTGGGGCATTGTTCTACACAGTAAATAAGTTTTGATTGAGTAGAATGAGAACCTGTGCAGTGGTAAACCAGTAAGATATTTTTTTAATTCTAGATCTCAAAAGTTTTATTATGATGGTGGTGGAGGCCAAAGCATAGTGGACTGGATTGTGGGAGGCATACTTAGATGTTTCCTTGTATTTTTTTTTTTCCTTTCTTTTCCAAGCCAGCTCTATAGTACAGTACTCAGGAATATATAATAAAGTTTCAGTCTCTGACCAAGCAGAGCAAAACAAGGGATGCATCCACTATTTCCTATCAGCAGGCAGGTCTTTGATCACATCCAAGCAAGCAGGACTCCATCTTATACAACAGTGACTTGGAAAGACAACTGCCATTACTGTGAACAACTAACCCTTCTTCCTTTTCCCAACTTTATGTGAACATGATCCCTTATGTATGTGATACCTCCCTTTGGTGAGTTAGAGTCAGCTGTTCCAGCTGTATTTTCTCCCAGTTTCTTGTCATCCTAGACTACTCGCTGGCAGAATAGTGTGTAAAGCAAAAAAGACCTTGGCACTGTGTAATCACTGCTCAGCAATGGCTGAAACATATCCATCTTATCAATACAAATCCAGAGAGTAGCACCATGGCAGGTGCTATATAGAAAATTAGCTCTATCTCAGCCAAAATCAGTACACCAGACAAGACAAAACCTGGACATTGTCAGAGAAAGGTTTAATCCATCCTGTAAGACTGGGGAATAAGATGGACCTGTTCTGTAAGGTGCACAGACATGTTGCATGGGAACTCATGTACTGTAATTCAATAAATGACCAGGATTGTCAGCACTAGTTGGTCTGTGTCCCACTGTGCCTGTTGAGAAGACCCTCACACTGTAAATGAGTGGGAGTTTTCTTCTAGCTTGATTTATTCAGACCTTGTTCTTTTGCCAGACTCTTTGTTTAGCTGAATTATCTCTTTCTACCCAGTATTTGCATCCTGATTTATTTGCAGGGAATGCTTCCATTCCCTCTCAGCCTTTGGTGTGGTTAATCAAGCCAAGTTTCTTTAATTCATTTATGTCAATATAAATTTGAAAAGATTAACATGTGTGACAGAATTACACTCAGCATTCTAAACAGGATTTTCCATCTAGCAGTCATATGGTCTTGGCAGATGTAAGTCTTCTAGAAAAACTTTGCTAGATATATACACAAAGATTTTTTTGCCTTTTGCATAACTATATCCCAGTTTCAAGGGCTGACATAAGCAAAGTAAGCAATTCCCTTGGGCACCAGATTGTTACAGCAATTAAATACAGCCTTCTGTTAATTTTACCCCTTTTTTTTTGCCTAAACTCTGTGCAAACCTTGAGCTAAATGATTTTGTGGTCAATTAACATACACAGAGCTTTATTTTATTTTATTTTAATTAAAGGAGCTTGGATAAAAATTCTTTGTTATCTCCTAAAGATGTTATTTAATTCTGGGTGATGTCTGTTCTTCCTAGCCATAAAACTGTTGCTTTAGTCTTTCATATTAAGGTGCCACTGAAGTTTGAATCAGAAGTGAACATTTTCTGCCTTTTTGATGTGACAGTCATTTCAAATAGCACGATCTTCTGTAGTCATCCACATAAAGAGATACATTTCATGAGATACTTCAGTGTTACCATACCATACTCTCTGAGTTTGGGTGTCTTGTAACAAATCCAGGAGAAAACTGACAGATATCTTTTCCTCAGGTTTTCCAATTTTTGCTGCTTTATTGTATTTCCTTAAGCTAAGAAAGGCAATGATATTTTTACTGTATTGAGACATTTCCTAATTTTATCAGTTTATAAGAAAATAGAGTTTCTTTGTATTAGGTGTATCTGTCATTGTTATTAAAAAAAAAATCACAATTTAAGTAACAATGTAAAATGTAAGTTGCTTCATTGTACAGTGACTGACCGTTACAACTTAGCAATATGACAGGGAAGGGGGACAATGTTACCGACTTTTCTAGAAAGGTCACTTCTGTGGAATACCAAAATGGAAGAGGCTGGAGATCAGTAAAAGAAAAAAAAAAAAACAACAAACAAAAAACACTTTGAAATCTAGTCTTTATCATTAAAGAACTACACAGAATTATTTTATTTAGATGTTTGAGTCCTGTGTATTTTTTTATACAAAGTTTGACACAGGATGTAAGTTGCAGTGACAAGTGTAATATGCAGTGAAGTACATCAAGCACATATGAAAGGTAAATCAAATGGCTAACAAACACATTTTTTATTAAATGGCAAAAATAGCTAAAAAAAAAGGTAAGCAAAGGTAAGTAAACACAGTACTTAATTCTTGAAGCATAACTAGACCATTAACAATTTGGTGTGTTTGCCTCAGAGGAGCCAGCTGCTTAGTCAGCTAGTTGCTTTTTCTCTCCTTTAATAATTGGCACTCACTGTTCAAGGTTTTTGAAGCCTTGATGGGGGGTAAGGTTGCATTTAAGCTGAGTTGATGTATTGATCTCACCTGGTTCTGGTTTTGCTGCTTCCCATGCTGCCAGCCCCACTTCTTGCTGTTCTGCACTACTCACTGCTCTACCTCTCATCCCTTTAGCCACTCTTCACACAGCTTCCATCTCACCACCCACTGTTCTCTCTACCGTTGCCTCCATCACTTCTCTTGCTAGATGTGCTTCACAGTACTTTTCTCCCTATTTTTTTAACCTCATTTTATTCTTTCATCTAGCCATTCTAGTCAACTTTAACAGCTTTGCTGGTGTGATGGATTGACCTCAGGTAGCAACCAAGCAACCTTCATCCACCCCACTGAAGGGTGAGAGAGAGAATTTGAAGAGTAACAAAAAAAGCTTGTGAGTCAAGATACAGTTTAAATGAAGAGGGGAGAGAGAGTGTAAAGCGAAGAATTAAAAAAAAAAAAACACAACAAAACAAAACAAAAAAACCCGAAAAGCAGGGGAAAAACCAAACCCAAACCCCAAGTAACAATAAGGTCATAATTCATCACCAGAACAAAGATGCAGATACCCATTCTCTGAGCAATGGCTCCTTTGGAAGAACTCCCTTACAGTTATGGTTGAGCATGTTGATACATGGTGTGACTCGTCAATTCAGTCAGCTGTCCCAGCAATATTCCTCCCATTTTCTTGCCCAGCCTCAGCTTATTTGTGAGAGTGGACTTTGAGGACTGCACAGTGAGAAACAGAATGCCTTTCTGTGCAAGCACTGTTTGGTAACAGCTAAAATGCTGTTGTCAGCTCTGTTCTGGTCACAAGTCTAAAGCACAACACCGTATGGCCTAGCACTATATCTCTGACTTGACAGGAAATTCTTAAAGTCAGAACTTTTCTTTTTTCAGTGTCTTCTTCCGTCTCTAGCCTTTGTATTGCAGCACTGGAAACAATTAAAAAAGGTTGCTGTTATTATTGATTCCAGATATATTTGACAGGCATTAGAACTGCATATTACTGTAAACACAGATCTTTCATACTCTCCTTCTAAAAACAAACAACCAAGCAAAAAACCAAACAAACCCCCCCACACATCTTTTAAACATAACACAACACAAGCAAAGTGCCTCTGCTTTAGGCTTGCTTACTGATCCTTCCCATTTACATTTCCTTGCCTTGCCTTGTCATAAATAGGCCCCTTCACTTCTCAGCTTCCTCTGCTCCAGGCTTCTTGGAGGTCAAGGAAGGTGTGGTGAAATTTGCTTGTACTTCAGTCCTCATCAAATACCCTTTCCTAAGGATAGGAAACAGTCTTTGTTTAACTAAAGGATTGACTGAGTTCTTTTGGAATAACCATTCATTAGGCTAAAAATCTTTTGTATGAAAGATGAAGTCTGCCAGGACAGTCTCAAAGAAAAATAATCTTGAAGGGAATATTTGCCATGAGAACTAACGTTCTTCACCATGAGGCAACTGGATGAGATTCAGAGGCATCATTTAATGGGAGTGCTCCAGGAGATGATTTTTTTCTGTGGGTGAGCTTTCTGAAAGGCTTTGTAGTAGCTGATAATAGTTTTTCAGAAGAAAGGAGGAGAAACAGGGGAGACAGCAAGGAAACTGAGCGAGAAACAGAAAGGCAGTTCTGAGGTAACTCAGGTTTAAATAGTTTAGGTATAGCTCTGTTTTCATTTCTTCATTTACACCCCTTATACATACTTATATCCTTTATTTGATGGGGACTTCATAGATGATTTTTTTTGCATTTTATATTAGCAATTTTTTAAGTTACAGATTACTTTAGTATCTGTGTCAGAGCAATGTATTTTCCATTTAAAGATGTGTCAAATTTCTGTAGGTGCTGCCTGAGGGAATTTTACATGAGCACCACCATGGCTTCTGCCATCTGAGCCAGCTTGACAGGCCAGGGGCAGTAGGAGTGTTGCTAGTGGCTCCTGGTGGCAATTCAGGGCTTTATGGCATTTGGCAGGGCATGGGGAAATATATTTAAACTATGAGTTTTAGAAAGCTTAAGAGAGTCACAGGGCATTGTTGGATGTAAGAAGTGGCTTTTTCTCTGTATGTCTAGGGATTTTAAGACACATATATAAAGAACAGTGAGGCACATGCATTTTATAGGAGGAAGCACAGTTAAGTACTGTGGAATATGCATTTCAGGTAAAGATCCACCAGTGATGTATATGGTAGCATGGCGTAAATATTCAGTACTATTTTTCTTTTGACTTATTTACACATTATACATAATTTGAAATAAATTTGATGAATAATAGATTCTTGTACTAATGTCTGCTATAGATTATTGACTTGATGGTAATATATTACTGCTTACAAATTAAAAGATTTTTTTTTTTTCCTTCCTCATGTGACACACTGTGAAGGTTATGCAACAGAAAGGCTAAATTTAGAACTTCGAGTTTAGATCACCTGTATGTGTATAATGAGCAAATCATTATCTGCATAAAAAAAGGAAACACAAAGACGTATTAAAATTCTTCACGTTTTATGAATGGTTTTGGCGATGTACTGGTTAGACACTAGATAGCAAATGCAGCAATTTGGGGATTAGAGTCCCGTTTGCAGAAGGTCAGTCAGTATTAATCTCAAAGTCCTTGTTCGTATTAGGGACTATAATTCTTGTTGTTAATTGCCTATATTATTCTGGACTAAGAGGGTTGTCCATCATATGCTAATGAAACTGCCCCCTCTTTTATGCACATCTCCCACTTTTTAATTTTTGTCATTACAAAGAGCTTACTAAAGAAAATTGCAAAACATCCTTACAAAAATATTTTTACACTGTTTAATGTAACTAAGTGAAGTAATATAGTGTCTAAACTATTTTCTTAGTCTCTTAGTTTGTATTCTATCACAGTCCACCCCCTAACAAGTTTTGGGTTTTTGCAGCTCAGAGTTCTGGACTGCCTGTATAAAATTTCTTCTTTGTAATTAGTAGTATGTAACATGCTAAAAATATACTGAAAGCATATTCACTTGTAAGAAGTTATTGTGCCTTCTCTGCAGCTATAGACTTCCTGTCATAATATTCCACCTACATGTGGCACTGATAAATATATGTTCAGAGAGGAACAAGTGAATTGTGATCTATGAGTCATTCGTAAGAGAAAAATTCAGCTGGTTTACAGTAATATACATCCTGTTTAATTGGAAATAAGTTCTTTAAATATTAATTATTTTCACTTTACGATTAAAAGTTCCCACCTTTTTGCTGCTTGTCAAGGTGTAACATACATACCTTGGACTACATTAGATAAACCATTTTCTCAAAGAGCTAATAAAGCTGATGACTGAGGAATAGTTACTCTGATTCTCTAGTATTCTGCAGGGCAAATATGTACAAATGACCTGGTTTATCAGCCAGGTTCATGCTCAGTCAGGTGAATGACAATATATTTCAGAAGACCTTGTATGATAGGCTTTCTTCAGCTCTAGGTAGGGATGAGGACATGAACATAATTGGAGAAATACACCTAGAAATCACTGATTTCTAGTGTTTGAACATCATATATGGGCTCAATGCAAACTCAATGTCAAGTAGAACATTTTAAAGGCAAAAGATTAGAAGTCCTCAGTTTGGTGCATAGTTGTATGTATAAACCTTTGTAAATATAGAACATTGTAATTTAAAAGGTGACATTTGCTTGACATCCAATTTTGGAAAATTATATATTTTGGGAATCTAGAAAAAATCCAGGCTCTTTACTACTAAAAGATATTTATTATATCTGTTGAAAAGATAGCCCATCTTCTGAAAGAAGAACTGGTCAATTTTATTTTAATGTTTTCCTGGTGCCTTAAATCAACTAGCTATATTTCTTCCATTCTAACAAAACAGAAATCAAGTTGTCATCAAGTACTTTTGCCATGTACCAGTAAAAAACACACATATATTACTTTTCTTCATTTCTTGATTAGTGCCTTGGATGTGTTCCATATAACAGCTTTTCTCCTTTTCCCCCTATCACTAGTATCCAGAGCAGGATTTGGAATGGTATCTTAGCACCTGTAGCCCATAGCACTCTACCCTTTACCAGTCTTCTAAAATCTTTGTGCTCATGAGAGCACTACTCTGGGAATGGCCCCTTGCTGACAATATGTAGGAAATTGAGGTGTCAGAGACAGGACAGATCGACTTTGAGCACTTTCTCTTTTATAGGAGTATATGATTTCATCTGAACTCCTCAGCTTAATGTGCTGCACATGCAATGGGGTTGTTCTTATGTGTTCACACTCGAGAAAGACTTATCACTCACACTGTTAGTCAGCAGGTTCACTGTGATCCTCAAAACCCCCTGCATTTGTATAAATTAAACTCTTCATTATCCATTTCGTGGTATCTGGTACAAAACAAAACATTTAACCTTCACATGAAAATATACTGGGAGGGAGCAGGCTGAAGCAATATAAACATAAGTGAAGGACAACTCAAAATGAAAGCAAGAACATGCTTCATTGATCTTTAAGAAATATGCTGAGTTCTAAAGGATATATAAAATTATGTTTTACCTTATGTAAGAAAAGTTTTAGAAAACTTTAAACCGTTGTGATGTCTCTAATAGTAACAGCCCCACTAGACAATGGAAGCTTCCTATAAAAAAACCCAGCAAAAATAAAAATACACAAATATGAATGATAAGAAGATTTTTCAGTTGGATATTGCAAAGCTTTTCCACATGCTTTTTGGGTAGTAGGTGATTTTGGGTATGACAGTGTGTATTGCACTTAAATTTCATTCCGCACTCAAGTGTAAAATGTTTGTCTTTTATAGTAACTGATAACTTGCATAAAAACACCAGAGTTGTAGTGAAAGGAACTGAAATGCTTTTCATACTATTTGGAAAATACTGGTGCTAACGTGAGAGTTATTTAGCTATTTCCTCTCTTTATGCCCAGTCTGTAAGGGCCTATTCATGAACTAACATAGAAATGCAATTCATTACAACAAACCTGAACTCGTGTGCATTTGTCTCATCATCTCTGCCCTTCCAAGACTATTCCAATGACTCTTCTACTAACCCACATTCTCACTGGGGAAAAACTTGGTAGTTAATGTATAGTCTTGCTTCATGGTAAGCTGGACAGAGCTCCAAAAATTTGAATTAGCCAAAAATCAGGAGATTGCCAAGGCCTTTGCTCTCTACAAAAGACGCTTTCTAATCCTGACATATTTTATCCTTTTGAGACATGGTATTTGAGTAACTTGCCTCACTGCAGCAGGCTAGAGAAGTAAATCTGATGTCTCCTATATTGTTCTGAAGAATGAAGGCAGCATAACGAAAGTTCTTGATCAATGTATCTATCCGCTTTTAGTAATTGTATTGGATGTCTGCCCTCATTTTTTCTTCCAAGACCTGGCACAAGAAAAACTCTGTACAGTCCAGGTGAAAGTTCTTTCAATTGTGTGTCTTTTCCCAAACATCTGTCTCAAGTCAGACACCTGGGGGAAATGGTAAACATAAGACAAGTGCAGAACAACATTTCCACTGAAAATGAAGTCAGCAAAAAGCAATCTATGTAGTACAGGCACTGTCTGAAAAAGTGTTTTTTCAATGAAGGAAGTGTCTCTGAAATATCACATGATATACATGATGCAGTTTCCTCCTTTAGGGAAGGATAAATTTAGGATAATGTCTATAGGGGGAGAAAATCAGCCTTCTAACTATAGCATTTTGTAGCAGTTGAACTGACATTGGAAATTCTCAATGTTTTAATTGCTTTTAACGTTTTGTGTGAACTTTTGAGGCTGTCTCACTTTTTCAGTTGCTCTGACTGATTTGTATCTTCAGAATATATCTTTTACTCTTGGTAGTTGTGCTGCTCCCCTCTGAAAATAGTGTTCTGTTAGAATCCTTTTTCAGTTACAAATCCACTTCTTCCTGCTTAGTTACAGTCATGATCTTCTCTGCCCATGTCATCTCTTATGTCCTACCTTAAGTCACTCTGTGCAGTGAAAAATATTAACAGATTTTTTCCCCCTAAAATATGCACAGTTTCCATTAATCTTCTTTTCTAAATCCCTCTTTGTTTTTTTTCTTTTTTTTTGTCTTTTTTTTTTTCTGTTTTATGCATATTCTTACATATTTTTGCCTAATTTGGATTTTAAAATCTTCCAGAAAATGACTTTGTCCTTCTTCAATCTCTTTGAAGGATCATGCACAGTTAATAGGTTGTGTGAATGTTTCATAATAATAATATTCATGGAGATGTATCTTTTAATACTAATGAAAAGTCTGTATCTGCATGAATATTCTGTGATATTGCTGCTTTAAATGTTGACATTCAGGATCAAACTTTCTGAAATAACATACTTTTCCCCACTTATCTGTATGACCAATATATTGACTAAATATATGCTAGGCATTGATTATACTGTGCAATGTGTGCAGGCAGACTCCTAACTCTGTATGGTAGATACCTACATAAATCTTGATGATACTGCTGTAGACAGAAGGGCTTTTACGTGTGTTACAGGAACCTGCGAATCAGGCACATGTCTACCCAGGGGTTTTCTTGCAAAATTATAGATACAGAAATGGAAGCTTGGATTAATCTGGCATGCTGCAGTAGAGTTGTAAACAAGAAAGCTGTACGGCTGCTCTCTGAAGCAGGCATAATTTTTGTTCCTATCAGACTGCACCTTGTGTACAGGGAATGTCAGACTGTGCTGGTTTCAAGGTAAACCAGCAGGAGAAATTAACTCAACACGAGAGAGATTATAAATCAGAGCCACAATTT
>JAWWEV010000083.1:73309154-73338827 GCA_035583235.1 Hafferia zeledoni | reverse complement strand
AATAGAGGGGGTAGAATACACGGCCTTGATCACCCCCACACAGTGCCAGCTGGTCTCACCTGCTAAACTAGGACACAGACTAACCAGATCTGTTGATGAGTTTAATCTGTTAAACAATTTAACATGTACTAGCAAGTTTATTTGGTTCAACTGCCAAATAATTTTGAAACCCACTAACTAGCTATTTTGGGGGCTTTGGAAAGCATAGCCTGTCCCTTCAGTCAGGTATCCAAAACACAAGGACTTCCAGCTGCCTAGTTTTCTTTCAGTCTTTCAGGCTGAGGGAGACAGACTGTAACTGACTCATTGCTTTAAAAGCTTGGATGTTGCTATATTATAATTACCCTACTCTGCCAAATCCCTGGCTCTGGGATCATTGGCTTACAACCATCTCATGGCTACTTAGGTTTGTTACCATGTGAGAAAGTGGAAAAAAAAAATGCCTTTCTGTTTATATTAGTAGTTAGAAAAAGTCATATCGTTTTTTACATCTCTTTTCATGAGAAGTAAGTTTTAAGTAGACGGAAGAACATGCAAGAAGCAGTAACAGAAAGTTAGGATGCAGCAGAGGCTGTAAACAGAGGAGATCATGCTGTGCGGACTTGTAAAGATTATTTAAGGAAGACATTTTTGCAGTCTCTCAGAAAGTCATACTTCACACTTGCAAGTGCATTGGCAGTCAGATTTTATGTTGTTTGCTGTGAGCAACACTGTCATTACCAGTTTCTAGTATATAGCTCATCCTCTTCAGTTTTGTTGTTTATTTGTAGTTTCTGTCTTCACTCTATCAAGAATCTGTTGGCACTGTCATTGGTGGGGTTTGGTGTTGGGTTTTTGTTTTTTTTGTTTGCTTGTTTGTTTTGGGTTTATTTTTTGGTTTTTGGTTTTGGTTTTTTGGGGGGGAGGAGGGAGTAAGGGTGGGTTGTTGCCTACATTGTCACTCAAATGTGTTTCTCTTTAAAAGGATATCACTATTTTTGCATTGAGGAGATCAGATGACTCTTTATCTGCCTCTTATTTCTGTTGTGAGAGTTCTTCCATGTTAAGCAGCACAGTGTTTAAATAACAGGCTCATATTTCTTTGATTGTATCTATATTGTTTTCTGTTATACCTATTTTAAATGCATATTCTGTAGGTGTTTAAACAATAGGTTATGTAAGTACCATAAATGACATGCACATGTTTTATAAACACGCATGTTTGCTCATACTCACATATATATTTTCCATGTACTTAATGTTGTCCAGCTGCAGCTCCTATGGACATTGTTAGAGGCTACTGTTAGTATCAGGCATTTCTTTAAAGAAATACATTTTATGAAGTTGTAAGTAAGATAAAGATAACATTTTACTCATTCTTGTGTAAATGGTCCAAACTCAACAACAGCATTTAATAAAGAAACTGAAGTTCAGTGTTATTCTTCAACACTGATAATGGGTCTTCTGTACTTGCTTCCTACTGCTGTCTTAACCATTTTAAGATAAGGTTTTGATTGCATGTCTAAAGTAATAAGTGTTAGCTGCCTTTCTTTTCACATTTGTTCATGTTAGCCACCATTTTTTGTAATTTAGATTTCTTTGTTAATCCTGAGTACTCTTTTCATACCTCTTCATTTACCACTTCTAACACTGCCTGTGTAAATCACCATGCCATTCCATTCTACTGTTCCCTGTCTGAGAATGAAATCCTGACCCCAGGGAAATCAGTGGCAAAGTACATCAACTTCACTAAGCATATAATTTCTTACTACCAGTTCTATATCCTGCCATCCCTTGATCTGACATACAATGTCCTATGTCAGGAATTTAGAGTAGAACATTTATTCCCTGCCATTTGCTATCTGATTCTATAAAAACTTTCATAGAAGTTGGATCAAATTTTATTGTACAACTGAAGTCAAGTCAAATTACAGTCCTTTACAGAAAGAGAAGCCAGCACAGATGACTCATTTTTATGTTAACCAAGGCTTGAATGACGCTGGGCAACATCAACACAAAAGCCTGCAGAGCTCAGTTACCAAAGTTCACTTGTTAATTATTTTTGTCTTGCTATGATGTCAAGACTCAATTGTAAGTATACATCTTTTTCATTCTTGTGCTTGGCATTTCAGACAGCTACTGAAAGAGATAAAACTAGTATATGAGCATAGCTTGAAAAAATATTATCACATTTTGTCAATAAAAATCACTGCAACCATTTTTGTGTGCTTTGCAAATTCCTTAGAGTTGTGCCATATTTTTAAGTGTTCATAAAAAATAGGTATTTGAAGAGATAGTTTCTTTGTAAGATAAAAATAGGACATTGAGGTTTCTTAGAAAAGGATCAAAGTATTTTGGATTACTAATTGACAGTCTTAATTTGATAAGATTTTTTGTTTTCAATTAAGAAGCTACTTATTTCAATGAGACATCTTTTGAAATAAAATGCCAGTCAATGTAACCAGGAATAGAGACAACAGGGTTAGAGTCTGGCCCATAATTGCTATTTACAATGAAAAAAAGCTAGCCTTTCATTGGCAATTTTGAAAAAAAAAAAAAAAAAAAAAAAAAGCACAGTTTCCCAGTATCTTGTAGTATCTTGTTATAGCTTCTGATATACTTTATGATGTATCACTTTGGAGTTATATTTCTCTAAGTTTTTTATATTACTCTGGCCAAGTATTTTTTTTTTTTTTAATATTGTTTTCTTAGCCCTTATTACTACTAGAATCAGAGGAGGAAAATGCGAACTAAAATAAATCTTATAAACACCTTCTTCCCGCCCCTTCCTCCTTCCCAAATTCTATATCCTCTCCTGCAGTGGAGCAGGGAGATGGGGAGTGGGGGTTATAGTCAGTTCACCACAGTTTGTATCTGCTGCTGCTGAGGGAGAAATGTCCTTGCCCTGCTCCAGTGTGGGGTCCCTCCCACTGCAGACAGTTGGTTAGGAGGGGCTGCGGTTGGGTTGTTCTCATACTATTTGATACAAAGCATCAGGATTTTGCAAAATACTTCAGAACATGCCATCACATAAGCCAAGGTGTTGCAGATGTTGCTTTGGTCTTATTTCCATGAAGGTGAGATGCTTTCAGACCATTTGTGAATGGATGATTTCCCTAGATAGTGGGTAATATAATATTGCCCCATTTCCTGATGGTGTTAATTGAATATAATTATAGAAATATGTCTCTTAAAACCTCATACAGTTTGATAATGATGGTTACAACATTTCGTTCTAAGTAGAACTGTGGCTAACCCCCAAGAGGAATGTAAGTGATGTAATACTGCATATCACACTTCATGGACAGATTTATCTGATTCCTGCTTACAGCTAAGAAGAAATGGGAAAAAAAATTGCAAATGTTTTAGTATATCAGTTTTTTACAAGTTGGTAAAACAAATTTATTGCCGTGGAAACAAGATTCATTTTTTAATAAGCCATGGCACAGGGCTAATTTAAAGTAATCTGATAAAAATAATTAAGGCAGAAGAGACTTTAGGTTATATACTCAGCAGGAATACCTGTGTGCTTCTTAGTAGTTTGCAGACCCTTCAGTGTGAGGCAGCTAACTTGATACTCCAGGTGTTGTGATTTGTGTTTTTCATGCTGTGTATCTCTGGGAATTGATATATTTGTCCATGCCACTGAATCAACAGAGATGGATTTTTCTCATTAACTGAATCCCAATAAGGTAATCATTGTAGACTTTTGAAATGGATCTGTATATTTGATGTTTATTATTCATTCCACCTAGGAAAAGCCTTTAGCTAATCACATTTTAATGACCTAAGAGACTTCAAGGGAACTATAATTAATATTTGGAAAATAGTCTGTATTGTTTTCTTGAATGTGCAGTTTAATTAAAGGGAACAAACTGAAAAACAAAATAGTTTTAAAAAAGATTATTTTTGATTGAAATCTCTTAGTGGGGCAAGTTATCTCAATAAAAAGAAAGTAATTGTTTCTAAAAGTTGAATACAGACCTAGTTATTAAAATCCTTTAGCGTTTGAAAATAACTTTTGTTTATATATATGGGGTTTTTTCCAGAGGTCCAAGTTTTTAAGTTAAAGAGCTAGAAGAAGTTGTATTAATTTTCATTCTGTTTGTAATGAAATGATTTGTGATTATGCAGACTTTAATAAAGAACTTTTTTCTTTCACATGAGTTTTTAATGGGTTGTGAGAGGTATTCTTCATATATGGTATGTAGCCTAATTATATCTTTATAGAACAACTGTTTCTTGCATCTTGTATTACTGTGAGTTTCTACTCTTATATTGGAGCACATGTGCACTTTACTGTGCAATGCGATAGACACCCAACTTCTGATCTTTTGACATGGACTGTGTCTGTAATTCAAAGTTCACACAAACATTATGCTGTGCCTTACTTTATTAATTGTGAATGGCAGGTGTAACTAGCCCAAGACTGATGCCATTCCAATGGAGTTTTGTTGCTATAGGAGCCAGAGGTGCTATTTTCCCAGTTCTCTGTACCATGTAGACTTCACCAGCTTGAACTAATCTTAGCATTGGGTTTAAACTGTGTTCTGCTTTGCAATGAAAAAATGAATACAGTGAATACTAATTTTTTTCTGATGTACATATAAAACATAACAACTGATAGACACTGATGTAATTTTAAATTTGTCATGGTATAGAATGACTAAGAGAATTACCACTCAATATCTGCTCTCATTTCTGACCATGAAATTATTTTCACCTAATATTGAAATCACCGAAGGAAATATATTTTAGTTAATTATTAGCTACTGAGGGCTCTTATTCTAAATTTGAGGAAAAAAAAAAAAAAAGATAATTATGCAGTTGCTAGGAAAATAGATTTACCCATAAAACCTCAACATACTTTTCATAGTATATTTTCCATTCAGAAGAACATGAATCCAAACTTATCAGTCATTGAAGGTTCCTGATAATCTATTAGAGGTATCAAAACTAGACCTATGATACTAAATTTGGCTAAAAATGTGGCTAAAATTTCCAACCATGTTATGAACTGTGTAATGTGATCATTAGTGAAAATTTTTGGCTGAGAAATAGTGGGCAAAAAGATCTCAAAGACATGTATCATTGTTCAGTATAATTGACTGCTGCTTAATATTCTGTACTACTGCTGAATCCTTTACAGACTGAAGTGCATTAAAAGTGCCAATGACTGAAAAAAATATACTTTTAAAAAAAACCCAAAAAACAGTGTACAATAACCTCTGCTAAGTTGGTTTCTTTATTTTTTGTTGTTTTGTTTGGTTGGTTTTTTGGTGGTGGTTTTTGGGTGGTTTTTTGGTTTTCTTTCTGCTTACTTTCTGAGACCAATACTTCCTTTTGAAGAATAACCCTATGCCATAACCAGTAAGACATTGTTAGTCTTTCTTTCCAGTATTTCTAATTTGACTACTGAATTTTCAATCTGTAATAAAACAAATTCCAAGGTCAAAAACCATGGGTGTATCATTTAGCAGTCATCATTTTGGCTTACACCATGTCTGTGTGTTCTGGAAACACTTGTAATTATCAAAGAGAGGAAAAAAAGCTGCTGTGTGACTGAAACCTTGAATTAATCTGGTCTTTTTTTTTCATAGAACTATAGAATGAGTAAGGTTGTAAGGGATCACAGTGGGCCAACTGATCCAACCTCCTTGTTCAAGCAGGGTCATCCTAGAGCACATTGCACAGGATTGCACTCAGACAATTCTTGAATACCTCCAGTGAGGGAGAGTCTGCAACCTCTGTGGGCAACCTGTTCCAGTGCATGGTCACTGGCACAGTAAAGAAGTTCATTTTCATATTCAGATGAAACTTCTTGTGCATCAATTTCTGCCTCTTTCCTCGTCCCATTGCTTGGCATCACTGAGAAGAGCCTGGCTCCATTCTCTTGATATCTTCCCTTCGGATATTTACATACATTGATCAGGTCAGTTCTGAGCTGTCTCTTCTTGAGATTTAACCTGCCCAACTCTCTCAGCCTTTCCTCATAAGAGAGATGCTCCAGCCCCTTAATCATCTTTTCCACCCTCTGCTGGACCCACTACAGCAGCTTCATCTCTCTTGCACTGAGGAGCCCAGAACTGGGCACAGAACTCCAGATGCAGCCTCACTAGGGCTGAGCAGAGGGGCGGGGTCACCTCCCTTTCCCTGCTGGCAATGCTTGTCCTAGTGCAGCCTAGGACACCATTGACCTTCCTGGCCACAAGGACACACTGTTGGCTCATGGACAGTTTGTTATACATCAGGACCCCCAGGTCCTTCTCTGGAGAGCTGCTTTCCAGCAGGCCACTCCCCAGTCTGTCCTGGTGCATTGGGTTATTCTTCTTCAGGGGCAGAATCTTGCATTTGCCTTTGTTGAATTTCAGACAGTTCCTCTCTGTCCTTCTCTTCAACTTGTAAGTTCCTTCTGAAGGGCAGCACAGCATCCTGGGATATCACCCACTCTTCCCAGCTTTTTTTCTCCTTTTTTCTGTGTATACTTAGACTGTGAATTATTTATGTATTGTTTGGTTCTCATTATAATTTTCATTTAAACATTTGATATTATTTTCCATCACTATGATTTGTGAACTGGGAAAAAAGTGTGACTAGATTTGATTCACAGGATTATGCTAGTCCACTGTCCTTAAAAGAAAATCTTTATCTTGCAGGTATCTTTGTGAATAAACCTCTTGATGAAAATAAAACTGCTTTCTCACAAAAGTTATTTAAAAGCGACTTTCAGATCATCACTCGTACTCCCACTTGATGAGGTGAAGGAAACCTGGAGGTGCACAAATTTTTGTAAACAACATAGATGCATGCACTTTAATTTAAACCAAGCAAATGAACAAACAAATAAACAAAAATTCAACACTTCAAAATCCTTTCCAGATGTCACATCTGGCAGGGTACAAATGACAATTGGAAAAATGTTTATTCATTTGCTTTCCCTGGGTGACAGATATACACCTGTGAAAAGAAAAGAATTGAGAAACTCTGGTTGAAGACACTAATATTTTTGTGGATTCAGAGAGGCAAGTGGGTTGTAGATACTTGAGCAGCATTTCCTTCTATTTAAGGCTTTGGCCTGATCACTGATCTGGAGATATGTCTGAATATAGTATTGGTCTATTACACTTTCATATGCTACATTAAGGCAGATGCTATAAAAACGCTGCACTGAACCATCAAACAATATCTGAGAGAACACCTCCCTGTTATATAATGCTATGAGAGACTGGCCTCTGCAAAAATATAGAGAAATTGACCTTGTGGTGGAGAGCATTTTTATTTGCATGTGTACAGAAATACAACATAAGGGAATAGATTTCAGCATTCAGTGCTATTTCCTAGTGAAAGGTGATCCTAACTGCTGCTGTCTGTAAGGAAGCACAAGGTTAACTATTTATTCGTTTCCAGAAAGGTGAAGAGTAAACTACAGCAAGTCATATGCTGTTCTTTTATTGCTACAATATGAAGAAAGTTTTATTTCAGAATATGATTTCCTATTTACCTATATGACAAAATAAAGGCATGATTCTTAAAAAAAAAAAAAAAACAACAAAAAACAACCAAACCAAAAAACCACCCCCCCCACACACAGACACACACACACACAAAAAAAACACCGAAAAAACCCCAAAAAAACAAAAACCCCACCAAAAACCCCTTCCGTAATTCAGAAGAGGTGAAGATAAAAAAGAAATTACTTGGGGAAAAAAAACAAAACAAAAACAAAACAACCAAACGCTAAATCATGAAAGACACATTAAATACATAATGGGGTGTAGAAAAGTTAGTTTGCAGTTTCCCGACAAAAAATGGTTAGAAGATGGCTTCATGAGTTCTCAGGAATTGACACCAAACTGTAACTATGCTACTCAAAATCAACAGAAGATAAACAGCTGTGAAAGTCTTTAGATCTTACTGTTGGTAATTAATGAAAGAAAAAAAAAAAGATGCATAGTTTCTTTTGATTTTGAGCTAATCTCAAAAATAGTGTGAAAACCAATGGTCAGTGATTGAAAGAAACAGTAATAATGGATTCATGAACCTCTATAAGCTCCCAAGCATATAATAAACTAACAAGCACCCAAGCAAATACCAGAATTCTACAAAAGCTGGGGAGTGAAGATCTAACATTGCCGTTTGGCGCTTTTTTTTTTTTTTTTTTTTTTTTTTTTTTGAGGTCTCATGTAAAAAGGAGAGATTTTCTGAAACTTTTGGTGTTTATTTAGTCTGTCAGTGCCCCAGGAAAGCTGAGACCCTTGTGCCTGACCAGTCTGTTGGTGTCACATTATGGGGGCCCTTCACTGGATCAGAGAGCAATTTGACTGACTTGTTCAGGGTCATGTTCCAAAGACAGAGACTTCCTCCTGGGTTTCCATACCTTTAACTACTGCCAGCAAATGTCAGCACTCTTGAAGGACTTACAACATATCAACATTTTAAAGAATAACACTTGTTATTAACAAAACTGTGACAGGTTAAGATTCAAGAATTGCTGGTGATAGTATCTGACTGCAAAAACATATTCAAAGCAATATAGTAATCCCTAACAAAAGCTAGCTCAAAATAATCATTCATCACACTTAGAGTACAGTTCTTACGCGACAGGAGTCCCTATGAGACAGAAGACAGATTCAGCCCATTTTTGACTTACCTTTATACAATTTATTTCCATTTAGGTGGAGTTTAAGTGACTTCTCTCATATATCTTACTCATTATGGGTGTTTGTACCTTGAGGGTGGGTATCTCAGTGAGATATATGAGATAATCTTGGAATGAAGACATGAGTCAGTCCAAGGGGAAGGATTTCACCATAGTTCCTGATTCAACTGTTCCTGATTTCAGCTGTCATGCGGCTCATCATATAGAATGTACCACCAAGTTCCCTACTCTGAAAAGATTTTGACAGAGTCTGGCCACAGTGTCTCCTCTCTACCCCCTGTTTAGTCCCCCTTAGATTGTATTATGTGTGAGAGATCGGGTATGCTGACAGTGTTCCATTTAGGATGTAGCAACCACATTTTTTCCTATAATTTCTGTACCGTTGTCTTTTTACCCCCAGTAATTTTCACACAAAAGGCATGTCAATAAATTTCACCAAAATACTAGTGGTTGTATATTCAACACCATACACAGGTAAGAAAAAAAAGTAGGTTAGAAATCTGATTCCAATCACAATGACTTTTCAATTACTTGGGATAGATAAGCTGGAACACAGACATTACTGATTTCAAATAATGATGCCTTGTGAAACTTAATTTTGCTTATTTTAATGATAATTGAGAAAGTTTACAGCAGGCAATCTGCTTGATATTTATTGACATCGCATTCTCTTGTCTATTTTTAGAATAATGTAAGACACTAGAGAGAGGCAAAATTCAATCATTTGGTTGACAAGCATTAACCAGGATATTTTCATTTTTTCATAGTCTGAATTAAGTCATTAATCAAAAAAAAATCACAGAGAAGAGAAGGAGATAGGAAAATAAGAGACTACAGGTTCCTTCTGAACTTTCATCCATTTCACAGTCCTTGACTCAAATGGTAATTAGATTTAAATGATCTATGAATTTTCCAAAGGACAAAAATGAGATTCACACTTTGACCAACTCTGATTTTTAAATGCTTACAAAAGACAGAGAGATTTTATGAAAATCTGTTCAAAAATAAAGATTTCTAGACAAAGAGGCATCTTAAAATGTTGATTATCCTTATTTTATCATCTTTGATTATGGTGTAAAGGGGTAGACCATAAAGCATAAATTATAAACCTTTAGTAGGTGTAGGGAGAGGCTGAGCTGAACTTCTCTGAGTTACTGTATAGTAAAATTATGGTTTTGTGACACACATATGGTTTCAGAACATAATGGCACAACAAAGGTGATGATTTCTAAGTTCCATGCTAGTGAGTTTCTACAGGCTGGCTGGTCTAGGGTCACTGCTTTTGTACAAAACCTCTTGCAAAGAAAAGGAAAAAATTATGTAGTTATATTGTCTTCATTCACATGCATGATTTCCCTCTTTGGAATGTGACAGTTATCTCTGAAAGAAACAGTCATGAGACACAATAATGGTTTTGCTGATATTCTTTATTATTACTGTTATTACCCTGTCTTCCCTTTTTCCCTCAAGCAAATAGCTCATCCTGCAGACTGTGTTCAATGCCTGACAGAAACAGACATGATCCACACACAAGGAAAACCCTGGTATCGCCAGCAGCAAGGCAGCTATCTTGATGGGGTCACAGAGATATGTTGGGTTGAATCTCATGGCTATGGTGTTGATATGGAGGGATACAGACTCTTTAGGAAGGATAGGCCAGGAAGTTGAGCAGAGTGAGTTGCCTCTTATGTGAGAGAATATCTAGAGTGCATCAAGCATCTCTTGTGCCTGAGGAGTTTGGAGCCTGCAATCTCCTACCTATGGTATTCCTGACCAGGAAGAGCAAGTGGATAAGGCCTCTACAGAAAAAGAGCAATATCCTCACCTTTGCAGGTATTGGTCCTCGTGCATGGGGGAATTTAAGTATCTTGCAATCTCCTGGAGGGACAGCATAGCTCAACATCCAAGAATGCTTTGATGAAGACTTCCTGTTTCAAGTGATAGAAGGAACCAGCAAAGAGAGGTGCTCTGTTGGTCCTGTTACTCACCAAAAAGGAGGACCTCATTGGGAATATGAAGGTTAAATGCAGCCTTGCCAGAAGGGAAATTAGATGATGAAGTTCAGGATCTGAGGAAGGGAACAAAAGTGAAAAACAATCTTATGACCCTGGACTTCAGGAGAGCAGTCTTTGGCTTCTTCAGAGATCAGGCTGGAGAGACCTGTGAGATAAAACCCTGGAGGGAAGAAAGGCCTGAGAAAGATGATTAATATTCAAGGATCAGCTCCATGCTCAAGAAAGGTCCATCCCAACTAACAGGAAGTCAGGTAAAAATGCCAAGAAGCCTGTGCAGATGAACAAGGAGATGATGGGACGAACCCAAAAGTGCTGAGGGGTCTGGGAGATGTCATTGCTAAGCCGCTGTCAGTTTTGTTTGATGATGACTGGAGGTACTGCCTGAAGACTGGAAGAAAGCCAGTCTTCAAGAAGGACAAAAATGAAGACAGAGAGAAATATGAACCAGTCAACCTCACCTCAGTCCTGAGGAAATGTGATGGAATAGCTAGTCCTAGCACATGAATGACAAGACAATCATGTGTCAGGAGTAGTCAGCATGGCTTCACCAAGGGGAACTGCTGCTTAAACTACTTGATAAACTTCTGTGATAAAGTGACTGGCCTGGTAGGCAAAGGTAGAGACATTGTTACTGTCAACCTAGACTTCAGTGAGGCCTTTGACGAACTGTTGAATTATGGGCTGGATGAGCAGACAGTAACGTGGATTGAAAACTGGCTGAATGGCTGGGCCTAGAGGCTGATGATCAGCAACACAAAATCTGGTTAGAGGCCAGTAACTAGCAGTGTAGCCCAGAGGTCAATACTGTGTTCACTCCTGTTTAACACCTTTGTTAATGATCTGGATAATTGGGCAGAATGTACCCTCAGCCAGGTTTTTGATGACAAAAAACTGGGTAGGAGTTGCTGATGGGCCAGAGGTCATGATGACATCCAGACAGACCTGGACAAACTGGAGAAATGGGATGAAAAGGACTGCATAAAGTTCAACAAGGCCAAGTTCAACAAGTCCTGCACCTGGGGAGAAACAATCCTGTACATCAGTGTATGCTGGATACAAGCTATCTGTAAAGCATCTTGGCAGAGAGAAGGACCAACCTGGGGGTTCGTTTACTCTCCCAAGTTAAAGATAAGCCAATGAATGTGCCCTTGTGGCAAAAATGGTCAGTGGTATCCTGGCTGCATTAGACAAAGTATTGCCAGCAGGCTGAGAGAGGGTACTGCCACTCTACTCAGCACTGGTCAAACCACATCTGGAGAGCTGTGTCCAGTTCTGGGCTCTTCAGCACAGGAAAAGCAAGGAAATACTGGAGACTGTCCAACAAAGAGCCACCAAGATGATGAAGAGACTGGAGAACTTCTCCCACAAGAAAAGACTCAGAGCTGGGAGTGTTCAGACTGGAGAAGAGAAGGTTTATGGGTAATCTTACAAATGTATACAAATACTTGAAGGGACAAAGAGGGCAGAGCAGTGTCCTTTTTTGAAATTCCCAGTGGCAGGACCAGAGGTAATGGACACAAACTGAAACACATGGGGTTTCCCCTGAACATCAGTAAACGATTTTATATTGAGGATCAGTGAGCACTACAGAGATTTCCCAGAAAAATACTGGGATATCCCTTTTTGGAGGTATTCAAAATCCCCCTGGATATGATTCTGGTCAGCTTTACCAGGAGAGGTTGCACCAGATGGCCTCTAGAGATCTCTTCCAACTTCAGCAATTTTGTGATACTGTGATACCAATAAATATTAACCTTTTTTCTTACAAATACACTTCAGAATTTATGCTGTTTATTTTTTTAGTTTAATTTGTGTTGCTATAACAATATCATAATTTGGGAGGCATTTTATATTTGTTTTTTGGTTATTTTTTGGGTGTGGGTTTTTTTAATAGCTGTTTTTATGGCTAAAGCAAAAAGAGCAGAGAAGGTGTAAATCTATACTACTCACTGACAAAACACTTTGGCATTATGAATTTCACTATAGTATTTCTTTAGAGAAGCAGTCGATATATTGATGAACCAAATATTTTAAAATACTTCTATCATTAAAGTTATTCTGAGACTTTATACCTACTGCCTTTGCTAAATGTACAACTGAAACGTAAGAGAAAAGGAGTATTCTTTTGCATAGCAATTTATTTGTGCATCCTATGTAAAAATATCCCTTATAGTGCTGATGAAACTTGACATCCAGTGTACACTCAACCACTTAGGGTCATATAGGTCATATATGACTATGTGAGTAACCTATACATTTCTATCATTGGGGGTTAAAATTTTAGCTTTGAAACTTGATTCATAAGTATGATGTATGTAGTCTGTGCATTTTTGGAATTTTACTGGGTACTTCACTTTTCCCCTATAAAGACCTTTGTTCAAATTACTTATTCAGTAGAGACTGCAGGCAAACTGCTAGGGCAGAATGAAGGCTATGTGTTTCACTATTATTTTAAAGTGGACCAGGAAATTATTTTTTTTTTATTTGCTTTTTTGTCAACCTGAACTATTGTCTGAGTTTGGAACTGCATTAAGGATAAACTGAATAAAGATTTAATTATTTTTCCTTTTTTTTTCACCTTGTTCTCTAGACCAGATCATACTATTTTTTATGCTTGCATTGTTCATGATGAGGTGAGAAACAAGCACAAGTGATAACTTGTATATGCTTAGTTTCACAATTAAAAATTAATGGTGTTTTAACTTCCATGTGGTCATATTTGTTTCCTGTTCATTACCTCATGACTCCAGACCCTGAATTTCTAGAAAAACCATGAAA
Organism: Hafferia zeledoni; assembly: GCA_035583235.1. Lineage (NCBI taxonomy): Eukaryota > Metazoa > Chordata > Aves > Passeriformes > Thamnophilidae > Hafferia > Hafferia zeledoni. Next base: position 73,325,396 of record JAWWEV010000083.1, on the reverse strand, counting down.
ATTTACTGTAAAATTATAGAAAGGACAGTATTGTGCTAATGAAAATCAGATTCTGAGCCATGTAATGATAGTAAGTGAAGAATTCAAAACATTCTTTTTTTCTCTGATACTGGTATGAACTGTATTATATATGCAAGATTATTATACATAAATAATAGAAGGAAATGCATGAGAGAAAATACTGAAGGTCTTGGTCAACAGGGATTCTTTTTTATTAACTGCAGATAACATTTATGTAAAGTATCAGTCAGCTATGCTGAGTCTGATAGGGATTTTCTGCCTTGTATCAAATGATTGATATTAGTTCATTGATAGAGGATTTGAAAATGTCTCCCATTCTTTCAGACATGCATACATCTTCAGTTCACATTTTTCCTTACTGTGTGTACCCAGGTAGCTGCATGCAGACACAAACTCCTGCATCTGCCCTGTGAACCATTCAGATGTGGGTCAGCTCTCAGGTACATTGAACAGTCCCATACAGGTGCACTTTTCTTCCCACTTCGTAATGCTGCAGCTCATCTGAAGGGGAGATAAGGTCTTGGAATCCTTCCCAAACTTTTATCTCTGCACAGCTTCTTCTTGTCTATACATTTCTCAGTACTAGCTTGTAACTATAGAAGCTTAAAACCTACTAAATATAAACCCACAATGCACAATAATCCACTGCCATCTTCTTAAATATGCCAACAATTCATTTTCTTAAAATTTCATGTCATAAGACTGCTTTTTTGGCCTACTTTCCCTTACTTCTCCTTTACTGCTCATAAATTTGTAAAATCCAATCTTAGAATGATTTAACTCTGAGTTGATGAGCTTTTTAAGAACTTTCAACCTCTGATGGTTAGAAAACTCCTAATACCCCATCTAAGCACATAGTATGTTCTATTATCACCTAATAATTCTCAGTACAACTCATTGAACCATAGAATAATTACAGCTATAGTGAGCTGTGGAAGCTGCCTCTTACTGAATACAAAAAAGCTTAATATTCCTAAGTAACAGAAATAGATCTCACATCCTGATCAGTAACTATACATCATCACAGCTTTTATATTCCTAGCATGAAAAAGTAAGACTGTTTCAACATCATGTTTTTCCTCTAATAGGCCTAGAAGCTCTTCTCTGCACCAATCTGGTTTAGGTAAAGCTTGCATTTTTAAATATCTATCAGATGTCTGTAAAGGATTATCCATGAGGCACTTTCAGCTCTTTGTAGATAAGTACACCTAATTCCCCATTGCTGAATATTTCTCAGCTTTTGCATATTTCAAACTAATGTGGATTTTTTTTCAGTCCAGTCATAATGGTTGCTTGCAGTACAAGGATCAACTAATATTGCCTCTCTCAAATCTTAGGACATATATTTTTATTGTTATTCTCTAAGTGTATGAAATTACAGCTTGTAAATTTAAACTTCACCTCTTTTCTGTTGAAGGGTTTGGGAGTTTTGTGTATACGTGTGAGTGGGATTTTTTTTGGTTTGTACGCTTGTTTTTAATCTGCAGTGATCTAGTCAGTCCTGAAGGACAGTAATATACTCTTCAGTAGTGATACTTTCTCAGAAATTTATCATTGATAAAATTCCTCATATTGTAGTCACCAGGGAAAATAATAAATGGGATCAGTCTCAAGATCTGTTATTAAAGGACATCTTTGGTATCTCTTTCGTGATAACCTACCTTTGAATATAGCTCCTTTTTTATTGTTGTTGTTTTTGTTTGGTTTGGGGATTTTTATTGGTGTTGTTTTACTGTTTGTGTGAAGTTAACTGCAAGTAAGTTCTATAAAACCTGATTTGTTCTGCATTAAACACTAATTTCCCGTGAGGCATTTATATCAGAGATTCTGCTTAATTTTAGATAAATTTGCATGGAGGCATTTTAATTGCCTGAAAAGAGTGATAAGGCAAAAAAGACACATTTTTATATTTCATAAAACCATGTTGATTTTGGGTCACTTCATTCAATGTACAATTACATTCTCTTCGTAATTTTAGTTCTGAGTTGTTTATGAACAGGCATTTTGATTTCCTATTATTGCCCCGTACATACTTCTGATAGTAAGAAGAGTAGTAGGTTTTCTATCTGTTAGTCCCAAGCTACAATCTACATGAATTATTAACTGAAAATTTACTACAAAAATCTATAAATATCCAAATTTATAGATTTTATTGCCCTTCAATTTTAGCAAAGTAAACCTGCTTCTAGAGAACTAATTTTCTTCTATTTTAAATTCCTTAGAAGAGTGAAGTTCAAATAAACTTATGGATATTTGTATTTCTAACTTTGACTCATGTAAGTCATTGGTTCTTTATCCATATATTTATAGGTACTTTCACTTTTAAAATTCTGGCTTTTCTGCTTACTTATTCGAGCATATTGTCAGCTTTCTGATTTTTCTTTGTGAGGACTTCAGATACTACACTTCTATTTAAATTCAGTGCCTCTATCTCTTCATTCAAATATTTGGATTCTTCTGTTGACCTTATTAGCCACCCTCCTACTTTTTCTGTCTGCCATACTAAAATACCAATTCCTTAGATTTTGATCTGTTTCTGTCTTCAATGTTGATTTGAAACAAAATTAATTATCTTGGGATTATTCACCCAATTAGTTGACATTTCTTTTCACAGCATCTTGATTGTTTATCAGAGCAGCACGATTGAATTGATTTAGGAATTTACTACTTATTTATGTCAAAGCATGCCTGAAACTTACCATTGTGGACTGCTGCAGGTTGCAAGATAAACGTTAAGTTGGTAGGAATTAAAAGTAACACTACTTCATATATCTCCCATAAACTTACAAAAATCCCAAACAAATAAAAAAACACCAAATAAACAAACAAAAAAAACCCCAATCACTTTCCAGCCCTGAAGTAGAATTATTAACATATATCTGAGAATTTTTCACAAAAATGTGAGGACTCTTTTTAATCTATGGGGGGAAATTATATGGTCGGCAGTTTTTATGGGTATGCAGTACTATACCACCACCTTTAGTTTTAATTCCATTCTTTCTAAATAGCTGATTCTTTCATCCAGCTGTATCCCAGTTACAAATGGTCTTGTTTTGCATTCCTATTATGCATATAATGAATGGATTCATATCTTTCATGGCTATCTTTGAAAACACTTGTTTATCAATGCCTAACTGGTTGCATTACCAAACAGCTATTTGAGTTGTTTCCCTTTGGTATCACCTTTGTTTTCAACTGGAGGTACAGTTAATTTTCTGGCTGAGATTTCTTACAGAGTTAAGCTAATAATAACAAAATTCTTAGGGTTTCTTTTTCAATTGCCACACTCTTTATAAAGGATTTTCTCTTCTGCTGTGCAGCTTTTAAATTTTGATAGTTTTTCAAATTCTTCCTCTGCCCCCAGCTGCGGCCCCATAAAATGATGGTTTCTTTTGAATTCATTTAGCATTCAGATTGTATTTGGTATTTCTCTTCCAGTGGACTCCCAAAATTTCACCTGAGAAGCAGCACAGTCTTCAGCTACACCTTTTGTTCTTCATTGATCTCCATTGTGAGGTTTCCAAGTAGTAGCTACTGCAGCTTACATTATCCACTTCAAGTCAATATATATTTAATTTTATGATCTCTGATGTACTTATGATCTTCTAGTACTGTTGCCACAGAGTTCTTTACCCAGGGAAAGGGTGTAATGGTTTTAAATTGGAGGAGGGTTGATTTAATTGATTTGATCAGATAAAAGAAAAGTTTTTAAAATAATGGTAATGAAACATTAGAACAGGCTGCCCAGAGGTAGATGGCCCAACCCTGGAAACATTCAGGGTCAGGATGGATGGGGCTCTGAGCAACCTGATCTAGCTGAAGTTGTACCTGTTCACTGCAGTGGGGTTGGACCAGACAACTTTTAAAGGTCCCTTTCAACCCAAACTATTCTGTGATTTTACTACCTTACTAAAAAGAAGGATCAGAGGGGAAAGAAAAAAATTGTAGAGCCCACCCAAGGACATATTTTCTTGTAAATACATCTTCCTTGGAAACAGAAAAACATTTGTGTAAATATGAAAAATGAGAAAAAGTACAGGACTTAAATTTCCACTTGTAAATCTATGATTTTAACTTAGCATTAAAATACCACTCAAGTCTTTCTTATTACCTTATCATGGCTGAAATTTTCTCTTAAGATATAAATACACAGAGCTTAAGAGTTTCACAAAACAGCATACATATTTATAATAAGCTATTTAAATTATTTTTAAAGGAGGTTGGTGTTAATATGTAACACTTGCCATGTTGCTTTCTTGATTTTCTTACTTGGCTTACATGTCTCAGTATAGCTGTGACCATTATTGCTGTTGTAATAAGTGATTTACTGGTCATCATTTCTAGAGTACATGAATAGTTGTCAGTACTTTTTACACCTGCAGTGTGAAAAAAAAAATCTCTTCAAGACACTTCTAGCACAATTGTAAAAAGCCTGTAACAAGGAATCGATTTTTGAATAAGATGTTACAGCTGTAGCTTTATCATTGTGTCAGTAGGTGTAGTGTAAAATCCGTCCTTATGGTGTGCAACTAACAGACCCACTCACTGCATTCTGTCTTTTCATAAGGGGCTATACAGAAAGGATTTTTCTACTAGGAATAAAAGAAATGTAGCTTTAAGTAAAGCAGTCTTGTCCTCATAGTTGTTAATTTTAATCAATGTGTTTTGTTATTAATTTCCTTGTAGTATAAGGACTTGACCTTCCTAGATACTTGTGCAGAATCACGTCAATAGTGTCTCTATAGAAATTTCTATATGTGGCAAAAAAAAACACAAACAAACAAAACAAAACAACAAACAAAAACCAACAACAAAAAACCAAACCAACAAAAACAAACAAACAAACAAAAAACAACAAAAACCCCCACAACAAAACCCAGAAAAGTTTGCTTTGTGCAATATGCTACTTATTTTGCATAACAACTGGCATTTCTCTAAGAACAAAATGCTACCTGTCATTTAGCCAGAAATTTTAACTGTTGTGGTTTTGCAGCTTCAAGTGAGTTTTCTGGTTGCACTGTTTCAGTTTCACATAGTCTTCCGTTATCAGTAGAATGTGGATTGGTGAAAAACTTTTTATATTGATGTTCAGTAGCTTAAATCAATGTATTGCTACTAGAAAAGCAGATTTGATCTTAATGCTGTTATGTAAGAGACAGCAGTTAATTTGTCTGCCTTGTGAAACTCATCCCTTCTGTGAACATTTCCTAAATGAAGAGAAAAATTCCAAAGGATCTGTTTGATCTGATTTAGTATTTTAAATTCATGAGTTTAAGCAGCTCTTGTTTTACTTACTTTAAAGCAAATACAAAAGAAATAAATGTCAAGTTAGTATATTTTTGCACATCATGCAGGTTTGCATAGCTTTTATTGCTACCTTTTGTCTCTAATACACTGGGTAATTACAAACAAGCTATTTTGTGCCTCAAAGAAATACTATTAAAACACAAAAACTTTATTGTGTATTGCACTATTAATGATTTTGTGTGTGCAGACCATATATAAGTTACTAATAAAGTTATATCTTCCTGTTGTCTTTGTCATCTAGCCACTCATTTTGCTATATAGATTGCAGATTTCTTAATATCTCTATTTTATTTGATCATGGTTTATTATACAAATATTATCTGAACTGTATTGAAGGTATTATTGCACAAGTTAATTATGTAAAAAGAGAATAATTATTTTTGTAAGCAAGCTGTTCAATCAGTTCTTATTTCAAGATTTTTTTACTAAATAATAGGCAATAAAATATCTGTAGTCTATTCTAAAACCTGTGCCAAAATTTATACTCCAGACCTCTCTGTGAACTGCCTGCCACAGAAGCCTATATAAGCCTGTAAAGTCATCAAGTTTGGACTTAAGCTTTGGTCTCAAAATTTGAGTTAGTGATTAAGATCCTGCTTCTGCATACACTAAGCCTATGTGGTGACTTCTGGATGCATGAAGAGCTATGTTTACTGTGAAGACTATTTGCATATGTACATTTTAATACATGCTCAATCTTTGCTAACAGCTGAGTGCAATGGACCACAAATTCTGATGTAAAAACTCTATATGTACTTCAATTATCTTCAGTTGCTACCATTTGCAATACATCTCCAATTTTAGCCTGTATCTTTCAGCTCCTCTTAACCTGTTGATTGATTAACCATGGGATAGCATTCGAACTCAAAAATTGGGGCAGAGTAGATTGTCATGTTATTTCCTGGAAAATACAAAAGTTCTCTGGATGTATACTGTTAATGCCTCGTAGTTTCCCATGCAGATGTTTTGTTCTGCGAGTTGGAAATTTTACAGTGTGGTTTTAGTTGTTTTGTTGCTAATATCTACCTACGAGGTCTATGAGCTCTGGATTTAAATTCAGGAAAGATTCATCAGCTCACTTATCCTGTAAAATTGCTGCCAGCAGAGGACCCTTACCAGGGTCAGAATACCAGGTTCTGCCACTGTGGTTCATACATCAAATAGGATTGTGAAGCTTGATCTTGTACTTTGAGGTAGTACACAATTCAAATTGGTCTGTACATACACACTTGTGCACAAGTGTGTAGTGAAGGATTGAAAACACTGTGCACTTATAGGCCACTGAGTCTTTGAGAAGATTACATGATAAACAAAAAGGATTGATAGTCCAGTGAAGAAGAGGCTATGTCCAAGTACTCATTGAAATTAAGCATTAAGTACACTACATTAGCTAAGGAACAAGTTATAACCTTCAGGGTTTTTTCTGTTTTAAAAGATCTTTTTAATATATTCTGACACTTGACTCAATCTAATAATTAATAATATGTCTAAAAAATCAAGCTGTCATCTAAATTCATATTCTAATGAGAATTTAGTAGTTATCATTTCACTTAGTGTTTGTGGAAATATTAACTTTTACTTTTCTCTCCTTCATTAAAAGCCCATTAACTTGGAGTTATTAAGTTCCACTGAAAAATTACCAGACATTTTCTCATGTCATTGCAGGTCAAAGCAACTGAAGTAGCAAAGGCACATTAAGAAACAGACTGGCTACCAAATTTATCAAGCTGCAAGCTATTTGTTCAAAAGTTCATAACAGTTGACCAATTTAAAGAGTCCTAAACAAATAAAGGAAGTCCTACTTGAGAAGCTCAGTCACCTGCTGTGTTTTGGTTTTGCTGGCTCATTTATCAATCCCAGCAAAACCTTTGAATTAAAACATTTTTTGGCAGTCCCCTCTGTTTCAAGTTCCCCTGTCACACAATATTAAAGACACAGATTCTGTCAGTTTTTCAAAAGCTTTTTTTAAAAGTATTTTTCTTCTGTGCTTTCTTACTTTATACAATCTATCTATAATGTAGCTCAAATATAAGAAAGAAAAGTCTGTTTTGAGGATGACTTTCCTTACCACTTACCAGAACAAAAAGAACTGATTTGCATTCAGCCAAGAAGAATGTTAAATAAAAACTATGGTACTTAGGAAAAGAATGGTGCATTTAGGATGCCAAGAAGTGAATTTTAACTTCAATTCTCTTGGACCTGAATTATGCCTATAACTAGCAATGAAAGAGACAACAAACAAGAAACCAGGATGAAAAAGGACTTGAGTTTTTTTCCTCCTTCACTCTGTCCCTTTTGCGTGCCAGAACAGTTGCAACACCTTTGCATGAGGGAACACGTACTGCTCCTTTCCTTGTGGTGTCATGGAACGTATTTCATAAAGTGGCAGAGAACACCCAAGAATAAAATAGCTCCATCATTATTTTACACCAATACATAAAACAAACCAGAGGACAAAAGGAGCTGTTTTCCATTCACAGTAAGTCATGATTCACAGCAGGTGGTCCTGCTTAGTGTGGATAGAAATTAAAAAAAAGATAATTCTAGTGAAATGAGGAACAATTGTATCTCAGTATCCTATTGAGAGACTGAATCTTTTCTACAGTTCAAATTAAAACTACGTCATTGACAAGTTGTCTGAAACACTAAGTTTGTGCTTAGTCAAAGGTTTTGTTTCTTTTTACCTTATACCATAGTTTTCAATTAGAGAACAAGCTTTGCTTATTTTTTCTCCTTTCATTTCCATTCACTCTAAGCAAGACCTTGTGCCATGGAAAATCACACCTTAGGGCAGGTAATTTGTTTGCAATACAGAAGTAACTTATCTCTTTTGCTTTCCCAGCTTCTCTTTCCCTCCTAACAGCAATTGCTAAAACACAGGTACATTGTTGGAGGCAAATCAAGTGTCAAGATGGGGTCCTGCGGTTTCACAGACAAAATGAGGAAAAATATTGAATATGATCCTAAGACTATAAATATGATTAATGTTGTTCTTTGTAACTAGAACAAATGTGTTTTAATAAATATTTAGTTTGTATTTTCTAACCAATACATTACATTAATAAGCCAGTACACTGAATTTTTGCAGGTGCTGTTGCATCTCTGTGGCAATAAAAGGATGTTTTCAGAAAGTTCATTTTCATAGTTCTTTCTTAGGAGAACCTTAAAACAGATACCTTCAAAATACTTCCACTATTTGTATTGGATATAACAAAAAATCAACCTATATAGTTGAAGAAGCTATTTTTTCAGTTAGTCTAGAACATATTAGTATCCTGGAAAATAAACGTGAAATTGTTCATCCTGAGAACTTATACATCTATTCAATTTTTGAAGCCAGGTCTAAATTCCAATACATATAAAACTATCTGAGTGAAGCAGTAATATCTAAAAACAGAGACTAAAATATGTCTGCTGCAAATGTGCCTTTCCACCTTCCCTGTTACCTGTATGACTGAAATGAGAGAAAATAAACAGCTAGTCTGCTTTAGGATATAATTATAGCTCACTTTTCTGTTGAGTAGGACATATCATGTAAAAATCCAAACCACTCATGAGGGTTTTGGCTTTCTTTTTTTCGGAATATCTTGACCAGAGGTACACTTTGAATTATCTTTTAATTACTATTCTCTCCTAAACTTGTTCTTTAAGTGCTTCAGCAGCATGAAAGATCTAATAACTGCTACTGTGAATGAAAAATATAGCTAATTATATTTTGAGTCCCTGCCACAAAAATTAGAAATGAAGACAGAATAAAATCCTTCTTTTGGATTATGGGAATTTGTTTGAGTGAGAATGTGAGCTTTGAGAGGAATATTTTGTACCTAGCAGCAACCTGAAGAGTGCAGGAATGTGCTAGATGAGCCACCAGATGTTTCACTCACACCACAAGATCCTAAGCAGCACTTGAATCTGCACAGCTTCACTGCCATGGAGCCTAGAAACGTAACACCACGTTAGAAATATCTCTTAGTTTCTTTTGCATGGCTATGCAGAGAATCAGCTTCAATATTTAAGTCATTATAGAGGAGTCAGGTCTATAATTACATGCATCAGACATGCTGTGTTTCCAACACCTGCCATGCAATGTAGGTGAATAGAAGACTGTGGTGGTCTAAAAGGAGCTCTTGCTCAAGCAAGGAATGTAGTACAAGTCTTTTATGACATGTTAGTGAAGCTTAAAATGATTTCTAAATGTTTGCTTGGCTACCTTTAAAAGTCAACACTTGTCTTGTAAGGATTCAACTTCTAAATAGAGTGAAAACATGGAAATAATCCATCATATACTCTTATAAATTTCTCAGTGTCATTTAGAGCCTCAGGAGAAAGACTGATTTTCCACTTTTCTGTGCATAACTGTAAACATGAATTTACTTTTCATGTTTACAGTTACATAGTTCCAACAAACAGAGACAAACTCTAGAGCAGTGTCAAGCTTTAAGAAAAAGAGGTAGTCCCATGGTAGATAGTCTGCTTCCCCAAATCACTGATTAAAACCACCAGTCTAGCTCAGATTGGATGAGATATGGTATAAGGATACATCGCAATCATGTCTACTTGGTCAGATTAAGCAGTTGGTTCCCACAGAGAAGTTGAACCATCTAAACATCAAGATTTGAACCATCTGAGCGTCAAGGGTTGGACTTGATGATCTCAGAGGTCTCTTTCAACCCAACTGATTCTCTGATTCTGTGATTATGTCTTCTGTTTGAAAATACATGACAGTGGGCAGATTACTTGAAGTGATTTCAGTGAAATGGTCCATCAGCAAAACTGCAAGGTAATTCTCTTGCTCTGAAATGGTTAAATTTACCACACAAAACTATTCTTCCCTTTTCTGCTTACACTTTGTGATTCTGATTTCAATTCTCCAGGTGCAGGAGACAAACAATGTCCCATAACTTTTGAGTAGTCTTGGTAAATCTGTATTCTTATCTTGGCTGGTGCTATTGTCAGTTTGGTCTGTTGGGATTGACAAATTCTTTTGGGAATGGTAATTATTTGGTAAGGAATGTGTGCACAGCAATTGCAGTGACATTATGTTTTGTAGCACAGGAAAAAGTAAGGAAAGAATCAGTACCTGAATAATTTGAGGATATATCATGAGGGCAGGAATAAGAACAGGGAGAAGTTACTACTAGATGAGGAAAATACTACAAGTAAGAGATAAAGACCAGGAAACAGAATGTTTCTGGCAGAGATGGAAGGGAACATTAGCACTATGGAAGGAAAAGAAAAGATAAATTTAAATCTTAAGCAGTCAGCTTTTTAAAATATAATTTTAATTACATTGTTGTCTTTGAAACACTCATAAACAGAAGAAAGGAATGAAAATGAAGTGAGAATACATTTTAAAAGGAAAAAAAAAAACCAAACAGATAGAGGTTGGATGAATCCAGACAGATTTCACTAAGCTTTAAGTCTGACCAATCTGAATGCAGAGGCTGTTGTCTATTTTTTTTCAGTACAACCAATATTTCATCAGTGTTATACTAGGGTTATACAAAGTTCAAATTCAGCCAGCCTTGCTTGATTCCTATTTTATTAGTGGTCCCATTGGTTTCAGTACAAGTACATATGGAGTAAAATAATTTACATGTATGGACTGATCTTAAGATTAAAAAGTGCATTTTCTAAGTAAAACTGTCTGAAACATTTTTTAATGAAAAATGCTCTATCTGGATTATATGTTAAGTATATCAGACAAACTGTAATCTTGTTCTTGCACAAGCACATACACTTTAAATGCTATAAAATAATGGTAAGTAGAGGACAAGAGATGGGACAGATCATTATCCTGAAAATAAATACATTCAGCTATGTGCTCAGTTTATTGAGTCCATTGCTCCCTGAAGAGGAATACTGTTGATGCAGTAAAATCTCTCAACTCTGGAGTCAGATAAGTTTGGGTGTTGTTTCTTTTGGGTATTTTCGAAAGGGTGTTTTGTTCTTTTGCTTGTATGGTGGGTTGCTTGCTTGCTTGTTTCTAAGCCTGAAGTACCTAGCAAGGTGTCTTTGCTCAAGAGTTTAGTAAAAGCAGATACATATTTTCATTTCCCTAGTTTAAATACCCAGGTGTGGACCATGTGATAGGCTCAGCTGAATAGAGTAGGATTCACATAAGACTCTTTCTGTTGTAAGAATTAACAGAATGTGTATTTTCACTAATTGTTGGTTTTGTTTTTGTTTTTAATTTTATTTGTTTGTTTTGTTTTGTTTTTAACCTAACATAAGGGATAAAATTTGGAGTGCAAGTGTTGTTTCTCAATCCAGTGTCTTTAAAACTAGGTTTTGCTCTTAGTTCAGCTCCTAGCAGACTCAGCTGCCCATAATGAAAATGATTGGTTACTGTTCTCCATTATTAAATCTCTGTAAGGACAGCATGTATAGAAAGGTAAAAGGCAGGATTAGTCTTATTCCTTGAAGAATCTCCCCTGCCTCAGAGCTGAGGAACAGTGGTGCAACAGAACAGAATGTAATGGTTTGACCTATTTCCAAGCATGATGTTTGCAAGATAAATAAAGCTGCTACAGCTATAACCCAAACTTTTATGTTACTCACGTCTTTGAGCCACAGAACAAAGTTATTCAGCAGTTTTGATATAAGAACTGGAAATTTTAACTTTAAATCCAACAATCTCTTTCCTCACATCTATCACTCATAAAGCTTTTTCTGTCTATCCAGTAAGAATAGTCCATACTAAAAGGAGTGTTAAACGAAAACTTCATTGTATATAAGTATTCTTCATTTCATGTATTGTTCTTTATTAACTGCAGAAACTTTTTGAGGGACAGAATTATCCCATGTTCCTGGAGAGAGCTCTGCCCCAAGAGAATGTTTTGTGCAGAGAAAATTGTGAGCCAAGATTAGGTAAGTGAAGCATCTGCTTCTGCTTGGATTTGCAGAGCCTGAAATAAAACAAGCCCAGGTCTAATCTCAGACACAGGTAACAGGGAAGTCAGTAAATGCTTATGCTCATGCAAATTATAAAATATAGGTTCTATCTGCTTAGAAACTTCAAAAAATAAAAGTCTGCTGGTAGAAATAATTAACTCAATATAGAAGGAGTTGTAATACTTTCCCAGTCAACTTCCTTGATTTAAGATTCCAGAGAAAGCAGATATCCACCTTTTTTCAAAGAATCATTTATGTCAGTCAATGCAAATAAACAATTGATAATTTAACCACCTGAGGACACAGAAACAGAGCAAACAAGCTTCTTGCATCTGGGAAAGAGGAGGAATCTGGCAATGAGATACCTGAATGCTGTGGTCCTGTCATCTTATATTTTGAATCATGACTGGGGCTCTTGTATATCATATTATTTATGCTTAAGGTAATACAGAGTGCCAGGAGTTAGCATGAAATGTAACAGACAGGATGCAAATCTTTCTAAAGGCAGGGGACTCATATCACTCTGCTGCTGACCTTGCACAATTCAGTATCTGCATAAATTATCAGTATCGTTGACTTTTTATAGTGGCTGATTAATTGTCCACTGCTTAATGCTGCTTATTTGTTAAGACACTGTTTGCCTATTATTCCTGATAAGAGGCCTTTAAAAAATATTTCATTTCAGAAATGCTTATTTACGCTAACTTTATTTTTGCTCTCTGAAAACTTGTGGTGAATGGGTCACAGTTCTTACTCTCCTGCTCTGCAATGGTGCAACAAACTGAAGTTAAAGGAATAAAGGTTAGGTACAGCATATGAAAGGGGTTCTCATAATCCCAGTATTCCTCCCTAATGCTGGAATGTCATTGAAGAATTTTTTTTTCTCTATTTTTGTATATGGAGGAGTTTATGTAAGAAGGGAATTCTTCCCCTCTCACTCAACATCTCTGAGACAATCCCTGATTGATGAGCTCTTGAGAAAGTCTGAGTGAAAACTGGCGGAATAAGGGTAAGAGCCAAAAGGAAATTTGCTGCAGCTCATTTCAGAGTAAAAAAACATAGATTATTTTTTCCTGTTTTCCCTCAATTTCTCTACCACAAAAGGAAATGTTTTTTATCCAAATAGCTACATAATGCAGAGACATGTATGGCATGGAGTATTTATATGAGTCTCTGTCTCTCCCCACATTTTTTTACTCTTCATTTTCAATTTTACACATCCATTGCATGGTATGGATTGTCAAAATGAATGGCAGGAGTTTTCCACAAAAACCTTTGTTGCTGTGACTGATTTTTCATTCTTTTCTTTATAAAGAAGAGAAGGCTTCTGGGTGACTTGATTGCGCATTTCCAGTACCTTAAAGGAGCCTACTAGAAAGATGGAGAGAGACATTGTACAAGAGTATGTAGTGACAGGCCAAGGGATGATGGTTTTATACTGAAATACAGTAGGTTCAGATTAGATATTAGGAAGAAATTCGTTGCTGTAAGGGTGATGAGGCACTGGACCAGCTTGCCTGGAGAAATTGTGGATATCCCCTCCCTGGAATTGTTCAAGGCTAAATCGGATGGAGCTCTGAGAACTGGTCTAGTGGAAGGTGTCCCTGGGTGGGGAAATAGGGGACTGGGGAAATAGTCCCCGGGGACTGGAAACAGCTGACCTTTGAGGTCTCATCCAACACAAATAATTTTCTGATTCTACAATTCCATGATAAATGACTGATCATGTTACCATGGAAGATACCTACATTAATAGCTCTCCTACCTAGAAAGAGAAAGAGAAATTAGATCTAACCCATGCCAGGATTTACCAAATTTCTGTTGTTTGTGCTTAGAGAAGTAGAAAAGTTTAATTGGTGCTATTAAATCTGTTAGAATTTTATATTTGTTGATGTTTTTTGAGTTCTTTCATTTAAGTATTTCTGGAGGATCAGATGAGAAACAGTTATGTTTGAATTTTAAATTTAGTAATTCATCAGGCAAAATAAGGAGAATAGTATAAAAAGACAAGGAGAATTGTATAAGAAGATAAGAAGAAAGGATAACTTAGGGCTAACAGTGTTGAGATTGGCAGTACAACACAGGGGAGTAAGGACACAGGTCTCAGCCCAGTTCTTTATAGACAGAAAGGAATTCAACCAGACTGCAACACCAGCCATTTCTGTTGTGAGGCTTGTTGCATGTCTCAGACAAGAACCAGAATTCAATTTTTTTATCTTCTAATAAATTAGAACATGCAGAATTCTGGAATATATTTCATAACTTGTAATGGGTTTTGTCAGTCTTAAGTCTAAGGAAGTTATATTTTTAAGAACACTGGAACTTTTTCTTTTAAAAATATTCTGGATTAAATGTTCTACAGAGAGCTGGAGAGCCTGTTTGACTGTTATTTGAAGTTTTTCAAGGGATCTCAGTAGGAACAGAATCAGACCTTTCAGATTACCAAATGCTGGTGACTGGAAAAGCTCACAGAAATAACGTTCTTAGGATGAAAGGAGCAGGGAGAATCTGTGATATTTTGTGCTGGAATTTCTATTGCACAAAAATGTCAGAGGGCAAGAAGTACTTGAAAAAGGAAATGAAAAAAATATAATGTCAGGTAATACTGGATCTAAAAAGCCAAATACAAAGTGTGCATGAAGTTAGGACACATTTAAATCCTAATTTACTCTAGAGTTTTAATGAATATCTCTGTTAACACACTGTATAAGCTAAATAAATCTTCTTAGAATTCTTCACAAATCTCAGCTACTTTTAAAAAATTACTTTCTTTTGACAGCTACATTAATATATGGCTCTGCATAAAGGAGTCACTTTGAATACATGCAATGTAATATTGGGATATACATTTTTTTAAAAAGAGATGAGAGGATCCAGAAATATAATCTTCTTCTTGTAATCCTGTGTTAATCCATTCTGCATTTCTAAAGTTTCATTTGAATGTGGAACTCACAAAGATTCTGGCAGCAGCAAAAAAGGAGAAAGAAAATGAAAATGCTGCTGTACATAAATCCCCAGAGCTACACCTATAAAGAATTTTTGCAATCTGCAAAGAAAGGAATAGCCCCAGGAACTAATCTCTTATTGCATGGATTTCTCTCTTTTTGTCCTGACCTTGACTCTTCCACAATTCCAGTAAGTGTGCCTCTGCCTCATGATGAACTCGCTGCTGCTTCTGTCTCTCAGGGCATGCCTTTACAGCATCAGCTTGCTGTTTAACTAATCCTACACTGAGATCACTCAAACAGTGAAAAGGGGTTTAGTTTCACTATCAGATAGACCTGCAGAGATAACAAATCAATTGTCTTCATGACACATGATGAAAATGCTAATGTTTAATTATCAGTGTAGTTTGTGAATTTCAGACTAAGGTCTGATCTAAGCAGAAAGTGGCCTGTGCAGCATTTGCTTGGAGCTTAAAAGGTAGGAATGCCAAAAATATGTTTGCCTCTGGCTTTTCAATAAAAACTGCCTTAAAGAAGGTTAGCAAAGGATAAAAATCTATTTTTTTCTTCTGAAATTTGGATCAACAGCAATTTCAATATTAGAAATAGACAGAGTTTAAATCTCATAAAGTGGTAAGTCTGAGAAGCTGTTCCTAAGGGTAAATAATATGCAAATCATCACAGTCTTTGTCCCTCACTATTATGGACTTCAATGCTAAATACTACTAGTGCTATTATTTATACTCTTTTTATAAATAAATCATCTACTTATTTGGCCAGACTGTTCAAAACACATCCAGAAACTGACACACGTGAACGGACAACTTTGGTAAAAGTGAGCACTACAGCAATTCTAAATTCGAAGCATTTATACATTTCTTCTTCCATGTCTTTACACTTACATTACAATGTCTGATTTACATTTCTGGTTTTCAGCAATTTCAGATTTCCTTAAAGATCATAGAATCGATTGGGTTGGAAAAGACCTCCGAGATCAACAAGTCCAACCCTTGGTCCAACTCCAGTCCATTTACTAGATCATGGCACTCAGTGCCACGTCCAATCTCAGTTTAAA
>JAWWEV010000083.1:73250989-73309054 GCA_035583235.1 Hafferia zeledoni | reverse complement strand
CAATTAGTACCCCCAGGTCCCTTTCTGCCTGGCTGCTCTCCAGCCACTCTGTGCCCAGCCTGTAGCGCTGCAGGGGGGTGTTGTGGCCAAAGTGCAGGACCCGGCACTTGGCCTTATTGCACTTCATCCCATTGGATATTCCAGGGTTGTGGTTTGGTGTTTTTTTTTGTTGTTGTTGTTGTTTTTGGTTGGTTGGTTGGTTGGTTGGTTGGTTGGTTTGGTTGGTTGGTTGGTTTTGTTTTTTGTTTGTTTGTTTTTGTTTTGGTTTGGTTTTTTTCCTCTCAGACATGGAAATAGTTCATTCATCTGTTTTAATTTCACTAAGGAGCTGTCTTCATAAACCCCACATTTTCTGTGTGTCTCTGTTAAGAGCTTCTGTCAATACTCTCTTCTATTGCTAATCTATATTTCTTCAAGGGACAGGAGACCTCAGAGAGATTCTGCTTTCTACCAGCATTTCTGACTTCAGAAATTACTTTTCTTCCAATCTGCTGGGTAGCTTTTGTCAGCTCATAGACTATCTTCATTTTGTTATACCATGATCCACTGGGGGTGTTTGCCACAGTAACACAATGAAAGGGACACACATGCTGGTAAACCCGTAATTAAAAAGGAAATTTTACATCCAAACCCACTTATCAAAGGTGCAGATTTATGTATTATGATTTTGTGACTTTTTTTTTTTTTTTTCTGTTGCTGTCAAGATTTTATTTAAATGGTCTCTGTATTTGTTTGTCATATTAACACTGGCTCCTCTTAATTTCTTTTAGCATCAGGATTTATTGTTTATACAAGACCACTCCTTTACATTATTCTTCAGGCTTCACAGGTGAAGACTGCAGATTTCTCAGTTAATACTTTTCTCCCACAGCCTTATTTTTCAATTTTCTTAGGGTGGGCATTATGCTTTTAGGGTTTTGATATTTTTAAGGCAATTTTTCCTACTGTTCATTTGGCGGCTGCATTTTTTAAATTGTCCTTAAACTCCTTGCTGCTCACTGACTGATATTTTTGTTAGGATTTTTTGAGTACCTTTTTGTGTTTGACATTTGCACTTTTTCCTCCTTTCATTGTATGTATGTCGAGGCTTCACAAATGAAAACTTGGGAAGGGCTCTACCCACGTGGGTGTGTCCTTTGAGCCTGCGCAGTGGATTTTTTAGGTGAGGCACAGCTGAACTGGACTCACCCTTTAACTCCTAAGGTTCATCTGCCACAGCCGAGTGAGTTTGGACGGTGACAGTGAAGTCCTCGGGACTAGAACCTACAGCACCTGGTATTCCCAGGAGGTCTCCCATCCAAGTACTGACCAGGGCTGACCCTGCTTAGTTTCTGAAATCTGATGGGGTTGGCTGTCAGGGAGGCATTTAACTGCCTACTCCTTTCACTAGGTGTTTTGTATTCTGGAGTTTTCTTGGTTACAAGGATTTAGCTGACCCTATGAATGTAGAACTTTAATGAATAATTTAATTCTACTGTGAACTTTATATATATATTAATAAAAGTAAGTATGCACATTATTTTCCAGAAGTGAGTCATTGCTGGTGCATAAAATAGAGATGGGGTGCATAATATAGAAATGAGATGCATAGCTTGTATCGCAAAAATCCTTCTAAACTTTGCAGCATAGTATTCATGTAGGCCCCACTGTATTTTTCTTTGCTTGTTGACTTGAAATTCCTGAATAAGAAAAAATTTGGTCCTTTAGTTGAAACACTTTTTATGATAATGAGTAGTGAGAACAATTTTTAATTTGTCTAATTATAAGAGGTCAGAAATGACCATCTGTATTGATACAGCATATGTGGCTCTTAGTTCAGTAATATGTCACTTTGATAACTGTATTTATAACTGTATTATCTCCAAGATTATATGAAATAGAGTAGATAATACAATAATAAAAGATAAGTCATATAATATATTATGCTATCTAGCCTGTTGCTGAAGACAACTAGATTATATATAATTTGTCTATACCTTATTTTGGTTTTAAAATAATTATTCCCTATAAATGTTAACAGAAAATTAAGGGAGTACCATGAGGGGGAAAAAAAAAATTATGTGTATATAAAACCTTGCTTTCATTCAGTTTCTGTTCATCTTCATCCGAACAATGACTTTATTATAACAGTGACTTCTCATAAAGGGGGAGAGAAAACAGGCATTTGAATAGATGGGCTTAATAAGGATTCTCTAGTAGATCTGCCAAAAATGGTTGAGCACTGCTACTAAAGCAAGGCTAAGATATGACTGTGAATAAAGAGCTTTCAGAGGGTTTTTGCTCTCAGTGAAGAAGTTTTAGATCAAAAGACAAAGGTTGTGATGTAAATGTACATAATTCTAAGAGTACACATAATAGAACCTAGCTATAAAAGGAAAATCCACTTTCTTAAAAAGTAATAAAATTGCAGTGTGCTGCAGTGGGAAAACAACAAATCCTGTGTTTTGGTTCCTTTTCTTCTTTTTTATTTATTTTTTTTAAAAATTTATTATCACTCCAAATTGAGATTTTTTTTTTCCCATTTTGTAGAAAAAAAATTTCAAGAAAACCAAAGGCTTTACAATGTCACAAAAAATAATGTTATTGAAGCTTTAAATTTTCACAGGTATCTCTCATGAATATTTTTGCAAGTTTGGAAGAAGTTACTGTTATTATTCTTTCTCTGCTATTATTTTCTTCCCAATATTGCATGGAAAAAAAATGAAAGAAGTATTTATAACACCATGCTTGGGAGGACAACTCACTTCAAATATATAACTACTGAATAAACAATGTCACAATGAAGATAACAAATTTTTTTTTTTTTTTTTTTAATTACCACCATGTGCTGATAGAGTTAAATCTAAACTGTCCTGTTGCCTAATACCTAGTGAAAGATGAAATTAAGCTCATCTGCACATTTAAATATTGGTCATGTTCCTAATGCTTCCTGTGTTTCCATAGTCTTGGAATTAGATGAGAAACATCACATACTTTTTGTCTCTATATTCTGATGAAGAGTTCGCTACCCAGGAAAATTTCAAAAGAGCACATCAGCACATCTCTAACTTGTCTTTGGCTCAAGGAAAAGCTGGGTAGGATTGTGGGTTTCTTTGTGTTGAATTTTGAGATGTAACTTGAAGTGCTGTCTTCCATAAAAACACTCATTTTCTTTGTATGCAAAAATGTGTATAATAATCACATCTCCTTGAAAATTTGTAACAAGGCTTTACATAGAGAAAAAGGTTGTTAGTGAAATTCTGATTACATTGTGAATAATTTTGGAGCAGATCATCCTTTAAGCTACTCCAGTGCTTTTGTTTAGAACCTTCCTACTTAAGTATCCGTTTTGAAAATTTTACTTTTTTTTTTTTTTAAATATGTTCCATATGAGACCTGCTATTTCCTCAAATACAGATTTTTCTTTAAATATTAAGTTTAAACCTTCTAGCAATACAATGAGCAGCTGCCTAGTTTCAGTTACTAAGATTAGTTTACATGGAGAAGAATTTTTATTGACATATTGTCACTGTTTATTTCCTGTATACATAAATTTAAATTAAATAGCTTTACAGCAACAGACAAACACTGCTACCTTATTCAAAACAGATAAGCATGCAGATCTGTTGTGCCTTGTTTTTACATGGCATGCAGTGCTTAAAAACTGTCAATTGCTACAGTAAAGTTCCATTTGAAGAAAAGTCTTTTTGAGCTTTATTTTTTAATTTAGGTACCTGTTGCCTATGAAACCTGAAACAAGAGCTGCAATTGAGTATTCTTGCTCTTTTTTAAAATAAGGCCTGAACAGACAAAGTCCTATGACCTTGTATTTCATGCAGTTCTGTGAATCTTGACGTGCATCTCAGGAGTACATTCCCCTTCTCAGTTGTAGGAGTTCAATTTATTTATGGAGGCCATATCATTGAAAAGACCTGCTGTGAAGGAGAGGTTAGAAGAAGCTCTAGCAGCAGCTGTCTCCACGCCTGCATGGGGCACTGACTAAGATCTGAGTGTTCCATATTTGATCTTCATCTGAGCTAGGCTGTGGCCACGATGATGCTGCATCTGTACCCCATCTCATACCTTCCTGATTCTGATCTGCATCCCAATCTCCTGACTTGGCTCTCTTGTTTAACCTTGGGTCTCCCTCCTGACTATGGACTTGATGGGTGTTTTCTGGGCTCTTGGCTGATCCTGGTTACCGTCCCTGGGCCTAATCCCAACCCTGATTTACTTAATTCCCTGGCTCCTTGTCAGGGAAGCTGCTGCCCCTGCCTGCCTTGGGATGCTCAGCTCCTAGCTTGTCTTCTACAGCATAGCCTGTCCTTGCTATTTCCTGACAGGGCTAAAGGAAAAGGATCACAATGCTCTCTAAAACAGATTATTTGAATTATTTTGGCTAAGTTGTTCTTGGCTAATGTCATGCAATCGCTGAATCAGTCTACTTGTAAGTGACCTTGAAACTGAATAAGCAAATACCTATAGGTACTTATTTTCTCACAATTCCCTGCTTCCCACATTGAAATCACTGCTTCCATCATGATAGTGCATGTCACTTCACACTAATGGTTATTTGATTAGCAGCAAATTGAAATTATCTGGATGAACTGTCAGTGGCAATGATTTAGGTACAGCTCAGTGTTAACACCAGGGTGAAACATAAGGGGGATGGAGCATACGGGCTGCAGTTAGCTCTTGAGAACAATCAGAATAAAGGGTATGATTATTAGCCTCATCTTCCCAGCACCTTTATTGCAATGAGGTAAAGCAGTTTGAAGACATTTTGGGATGCTTCATGTTTAATTGGAAAGTGATCATTACTAATTAAGCAGCTAGTCCAGTTGCTGTGATTCTCTCTGGAGGTTTTATTATATGAACGATTGTGCAAGAAAATGTTCAATTAAAAATGCAAATGTTCTCATGCTCTTGATTCATTTGAGTATTTCTGAGTGAACATACAATGTTGCTTATAAAGAAGTCGACAGCGAAAAAAAAAAAAGGTTTATAAATTAAACATAGAGGAAGAAATAACTTCATTCCTTCCAAGCTCAGATAGTCTATTTCATCAGACATTTGAAATAAGTTACTTTAAGACAGGAGACATTTTAAGAAAAGGATGTATGTCTCCATTGTCAAGACATTAGATTTTAAATGTTTTTTTCTTTGTCAAAAATATCTATGTGATACATCTTCATAAAAGCTGTTAAAAACATTCAATTCAAGGAAAGGGAAATAATTTGTATTCAGTCTATAAGGTAGAGACGTTATATGTATTTATTTTCATAATACAGAAACATAAAAACTAAAGTCCTTATTCTGCAATAAACAAAATAAGTTTTAATACCTGTTAGTAAGGGGTGAATATAGGACCAAAGTGCATACAGGCACTTTAATGGAGGAGAAATTATTACATGCTTGAGAGTAGCTGAATGGAATAATGAAAGGGAGTTTCTACTAGAATTGCTTCTTTTTAGAAGTCAATCCATATTCATAGGCAAAAATAAAACAACAACAACAAGCAGAAAGAAGAGAACAGAAAAACTGTCTGAATAGGTTCATAGAATGCAACATAAATCACATCCAATAGGGGTCAGAACTGCTAGTGCTGAGCAGTAGCTGGCTGGAGCAAGAGCAGGAATCCTTGAAACCTAACGTGGTCCCTTGGAAGATTGCCCACAAGTGCACACCCAAACCCCACCAGGGTTTGCTGCCAAAGGCAGATGGGTGCACAAGGCTGAGAGCAAGGCAACAGAGGACTCCCAAAAGAATTTTCAGAAGAAAGCTGAGGACTTATAAAGTCTTAGTATGGCATTGATCGGCAGAAAGGACATGATGTCTGATAATCCAGCATTTCAAGAATGAATTGTAGCTTAATTACAGAGAATCCCCAGTTTTGCTAGCATTGCAGAGCACACTAATGACATAATGCACACAGAAAGATAGCAGTACTGAAATCAAGATTGAAAGATCTATGTATTAGTTAAAATTTTCAGTTACTACAGAATGAAGTGCAAGTGTGAATAAAAGATAAAGGAAATTTACTTAAATAAGAATAATGAGCAACAGATTGAAAGTGTCTCTTTAAATCTAGGGAAAAAACAAGGGAAAAATGAATATTGCAACAAAACCAGTACTAAACCAGGCTTGAATTTACCTGGAAACCTTCAGAAATGTGAATCTTCAGAATGTTCTTCTCTCTGTTTGTTGTTAGTGCACCTGTCTGATCAAGCACCAACTCTGAATAAAGCTGCTGCTTATTATTCTATAATAAGTTCATGTGTCATAGTAGATGTGATGCAAGTTAAATCATTCACAAAACTTAACAAAATCTCTCTTCAAAGTGTTGAGAGGAACACATTTCTGTGTTTTAAGGGTAGCATATAAATATCTAAGTTTACTTTCTTTTGAAATCTAAAGACCACTTAATACAGCCTGAAGACAAGTGTTAACATATCAATATGTCAGCTATGTGATGAGGAGAAAGAGAATCAAATAGGTAAAAGAAGGTTTTGAAATTTGAACAAGTAGTTGAAAAAAAAAAGTCTGAAGGAAGATACTTGTCTTATCCAATTTCTTCTTATATGTTTCATTTTATAGGACAAGAGAGAAAAAATGTAATTCTTTTCATTTTCCAAAGGCTTATATTGTTGATTATATTAAAGTGAGCTATGTAGCATTAAGTTACTGACATATATATTGATCTGATCACAAAAAATGTAACTATAACCCACTATGTAAAAGGACTAAACATAAATAAGTGTAAAGCAACTAACTAGATATCTCACTAATTGTTTTAGTATTTACTGAGTACACTAGTTGTGAAGGTATTTAGGTTTTGAGAAAATTGTGCTTGGGGAAATGGTTGCAAAAAAGAATATTATATTATGCTAAATAATAAATCTAATTTTCCATGCAAAAAAGGCTTTGATTGTACATACAACTCTTCAAACAAAACATATGTTTTTCTGGTAACAGGCAGGTGACTTCAAATATTAAACACTGCTCTTTCTTCTTTGTTTGGTTCCTGAGATCTGTGTGCATATGTTGTTTGCACGTGACTGTTCATGGAAAAAAAAAAAAAAAACCCAACAAAAAAACAAAAACAACTAAATAAGAATACACATACAGGGGTTATATTTTTGGTGAAAATATATTAGTAATTGCTTTGTCTAACCCTGGTGCTGAGGTCTGTGCAAAATATTATCTTATCAAAGCAAAGGATATGTGAAGGGAAACTAAATTCTAAAGCTTGAATGAGCAGTCATTTGCCTGTGAAGATTGCTCAAGCCATAAAGTTTAGGTGCCAGTTATGAAGGAAGTGACTTAATTTTAAACAAAGGGAGCAAGTAGAATACATCTTAGTATAAATGTCCCTGATATTTGTTGTGATGAGTGTTAGAGAACAAGGGTACTTGCCAGGCATTCACAAGAGTGCTTTCATCATGCCTGGTAATATCTTAACAGAGTTCATTTGAAGGGGGTTTTTTTTCAGATTTGGTTTTGGTTTTGTGCTGTGGGTTTTTTTGTGTTTTTGTTGTTGTTGTTGTTTGTTTGTTTTTTGTTTTTTTTTCAGTCCTGCTCACTTTCAACATTACTGCGAGGTACTCAGAGAGACTTTTGACTTTCTGATTAACAGGTGAGATAGCTACTGTGTTCTTATTATTTTGGGGTTTTTCGTTTGGTGTTTTTTTCTGTTTTGTTTTGTTTTATTTATGGTATTGGAGTTTCATTGGCAGCCTTACCTATTAGTTAATTTTGTTTTGAGACCTTGAAGTGGCAATAGGTTAACATAATTTAGACAGGATATTAAGCCTCAATATATATGGTTAAATCAAAATCTGGTCTTGATTTCTAGTATAAAGATTCATGTATCAAATTATACACTTCTCAGATTGGTTAGTTTTCTAATTAAATAAGGTCTGAGAAACATAATTTAGCTGATAAAATGAAACTTTAGAATTTTGCTGTAAAATAATAAAGATTAAGATAATTATGTAGAAAATGTTTGTTTGGTTAGCCATAATTTGGCATCTTTCTCTTCAATTAATCTAAGTTAGAAATGCCTATATAGTCCTCCGAAGGAATATATTTGCTGAAAGTGAAGTATAGAGATAGTTGCACTAAAGTAACAATGGTAGTTAGTAGCTTGACTTTGATTTTGATATTACTGATGTTGTTGTATGAGAAAATAAGCATACTGTAATAACTGTGTGTATTCAAACATTTAATATCCTCCTTTTTCAGCAGTCTGCAGTAGTGGAGACCATCTGTACTTGTGGTTCTCTGTGTGTGTGTGTGTGTGTGTGTGTGCGCACACACATAAATGCAAATTTGCATAACCCAAAATTTTGAACTTTAACTTCATAGCAAGAAATAATTATACTGTATCTAAGCATTCTTGTCTTAAAAAAGACTTCATAATGATTCTCTAATATTACTCTGTTGGCATAAGGGTTTAGAAAACTTTTTTTTACTGAAGTTTGATTACTTTTGGGGGCCAAGAAACAAAAGGTTGAGGGAAAGAAGGGGCAAGCTATATAGTATTACAATATAATAATAATTGTTATAATATGATATTATATATATTTTAATATGACTCGCAAGACAAAATAATTTATCACATCTGGTCAGGAAGAGCCCAACCAATACAAAATAACAACCAGAAGTAATATTGTTTTGTTAATAACAGCAATATGTTAATTGCTCTTAGAAACCATGTTCCACCACTATGTGCAGATTAATCCTTGTTCTGCTATATGACAATACATATTATACATATATATGTTCAAAAGATACGTTAAAAGTATGGTTAAATGACTCTGAGTCTAAGACTGTAATGTATTTAGTCAAACTCTAGAGATATGATCAGTGTTAAATAGATAAATCACTATAAAATCCCTTTGTTCACCTTCCAGTCTCTGGCTACTCTGTTCACTGCAACCACATTCCTCTGTAATGCAAAAAGTAGTCTTGGATCTTCAGCCTCATACATACCATGTATAGAAGTTCTTGTATTTACCTGTGGCATATTATTCTGATTAACAATCTGGAGTTTGTTTTTTTTTAATTTTAAATTAAATTCACCATATGTCTCACTGAGATCTTGTTTCTTGAACTGTGTTTCCATGTCACAGCCAGATATCAATGCAATGCAATGTCAGAGTTTTGGAACTGCTCCAAGTAATTTTGTTCCTGCAAAGAGACTCACCTTATGTCTCTATTAGTAGGAATTTCTCTTTTGCAGTATTAATGTACATATTGGCCCAGAGCTGAAGGCCTCAGAGTTATCTACCATATTTGTCCCAACAAAATGACAAACAACCAACAATTTTGAAACTTTCGAAGATATGGTAATTTAGGCATTAGAACTTACAAGCTGTAAGAAAGGTTTCATTTTTATTAACTTCCTTCTTTATTTTTCCTTTATCTGGTGACAAATTTGTAAGGAAAACCTTCTCAGTTACTTTTAGCTAGTATTAAGCCTTGCAGTTTCCTTTTGGTGCAGGGAAGAGGATGAAGTGCATCGGAGATGCTACTTGTGTCTGATTCCCCATCCTCAGAAGACAACAGTACATATGAACCTTTGGCTATTGCTAGGAAAAGAATTGTATATTCCATTTGCAGTATATAGCACGTTTTGAAATCTAAGAAACTAGTATTAATGACTTGCTTAAAGCATTACTTTGTCTGCCTTTTGAGCTCAGGCTAAAGCTTTTGTTTGGATCTTATCTGGTTAAGGCAGGCTGTAATCAAACAAAGGGAAAGAGCTGGAGAGTTTCCAAATGGATGGCATCAAAAAGTAATGACAATAAAAGCTAGCTCATCCTATACACATCCAAGTTAAATTAAGGACTGTAGAAATGAATGATGGCCAGAACAATTAATCTTCTCTTAATTTTATTCCTCAAATTTCCTTTGCACTGAATTTTCTTTCTGTTTCAGACAGCAACCCCTAGTCTACATTAGCCTCCTATTATGGCATTCCTTCATCTTTGTGTTTGATTCAATTTAGTTTCTCTAACTTCTTATATACTTTGTAAAACAGCCAGTGATGGTTTCTTGTCACAATGAAATTTTAAGCCTCTGCAAGGGTCTTAGATTTACTACCTTTCTTTGTGACTTCTGTATTTTTATGTTATTTCCTACACATCTAAAAATCCTCTAATCCCTAAAATGTTTTCTTGATCCATTGTACAATAGCCTATTTTATGAGTTTCCCAAGGTCTGAACAGAACGGTGCAACAATCCTCTGCCTGAAAGCAGAGGTTTCTGTGTCCTTGAAGGAATAAAGTACAGTTTGCTTCTGAACCTAACTGAATGGGTTATAGCAATTAGTCTATTTGTTTATGCCCTGTTTCTAGTTAGATGAGGAATTCTGAGCTGAGGTGATGAAGACTTTTGGACTCTGCATGTAAAATCATTGATTGTCTCTCCTTCCATAAAGTTCACTTCTCATGTAGGCAACTAACCTATTACAAATAACTAAAACTGAATCAGATGGAGAGTTCATAGATTCAATATGGGAGAACTTAGCTTTTTTTTATTTTTCCCCTCCTTTTTTCTTCCTTAACTAAGATAGATTTACAACTTAAAATAATTATTCAGCAGCTAAATGGCTCTCAGAGTCAATTTACTTTGTAGCAGTAGCAGAAGCCTCCTCCACAGAGTCCATTTTTAATTCAGAAAACATGTTACATGGAATTACAAAGAACCAGATCTAGATTTGATGTAAACTTGCTTTGTTCTGATGAAGCGGGAAAGCAGATACTCTATGAAATGTATTAATATACATTTTGGACTAGATTCTAATGTGTGAAATCAGGATGGTTGGGCACATAGGTGCCCATCTGAGGCTGCAGCTGCCATAATGTTTTAAGTACCTTTGGAAAGTTTTCCAGATAAGACATGTTTAAATCTGTTGCACTAAATATTTTTCATATGCCCTGAAAAGGTGCACATATGTTTTCAGCTTGACAATATGATTTTTAGTGTGAGGATGAGAAGGTAACAAGATGATAAAGACTTTTTTCTTCAGTGTCTGTATTAGAACTAAGCTGAGAGGGACAGGTTTCTTCAAAGAATATTAATTTTCAAAAACTTGAAAGGTATTTATGTCTTTATTCCTACTTACATCTCAAAGCAGTCTCCATCCTAAATTCTATGTTCATATCTATTGTGCTGATGAGCTTACCACCAGTTTGCCTCTTGATTTTTAAAATGAGTGAAGATATGTTTCTTTATTAATACCAGTATCTGAGGCAAAACCTGAAGAAAGAGTACCTATGAATTGTTTAAATTAACAAGCCATGCACTTCTGATTGCATTTCTTATGTGAAGACTGGTAAGCACAAGTAACTTGTAAAATTTCAGTGAGATTTATCAATGCCTAGTGCTGGAGGAGCTTAATTTGAAAGATCTCTCTGAAGGTGACCTACTCCAGTGCCCTGTGCAAGGTAGAGCTGTCCTCCAAATCACAGTGGGCACTGTAGACAGAACATTTCCTGGCTGTTTGGGAAGTCCTCAGGGCAGAATCACAGAATATGCTGAGTTGGAAGGGAACCACAAGGATCTTCAAGTCCAACCCTTAACCCTGTACCGAACCATCCCCAAGAGTCACATCTTGTGCCTGAGAGTATCATCCAAATGCTTTCTGAAATTCTTTCTTGGTGCTGCGACCACCTCCCTGGGGATCCTGTTCCAGTGCCCCATGCCCTGCTCCCCACAAGGAGGCACTGCTGACTCCTCCACACATACGTTTGAAAGAAAAGCTGTTGGTTGGGGTTTTTTGTTGTTGTTTGTTGGTTGGGGTTTTTTTGGGGGGGGTTTGAAATTCTGAAGAAATATTATTTTAGATGTTTGAGCTGTGTGCATTTTATTAAGCACTTAGAGTTAAGAAGATGTCAAAAAAACCCACTATTGTATGTTTATAAAAATATTAGTACTGATATTTATCATGAGACTGACTGATTGAAATAGGTATAGCACATAATATTTTAATACTGGTTTATTAATAAAATTACCTTAAGACTTACTTTCTTTAACTTTGTAAGGAAAATATTTAAAATCTAGCTCTACTGCTACATTAAATATTTGCAGATTACCATCATTCACCTAGGATTTGTTGGCTAAAACTTTATTTAAAATCTGATTTATAATGAAGACTCATACAAATTCAGTACAACACAGGATTGTTTTTGTTTTGTTTTGTTTATGAATTCTGCAGAGTTATTGTGTATGTCAGGAAAGAAATTTGCTAAATAAAAATTAGGTAAATAAAATTTTCTGCCAGATGTATTTTTAATTAAACTTTTTCCAATTTGTCTTATCTAGTATTTTACTTCTGTTTGCTCACTCATTTCTTTTCCTAAGAAATGTCTGCATGTGTTGTCTCTTTTTAGAAATTATTAAGGTGGGGGAAAAAAATTCTCTTGACTGAGTTTGGTTAAAAGTCTTTTGATATAAATACACACAAAAAAAATTTCTTCAAATACAGAACATAATCAAAGGAAATGAGGATCTTGCCAGTTCATTTATTAAATGTTCTGTAATGCAAATGAAAGATAATTGTATTTATTATGAAATATTTTGGTGTTTTAATTCCATTTACATAAAAATTAAGACTTTAAAAATTATATGATTAATAAGGTCAGAAGAAAAATTAGATTGCAAGAGAGCTCAGGTAATTCATTCTATAATGGTGTTTGTTTAACATATTACCTTGCAACTTCCCTCATTTTAAAGCACTGCTCTGTTCAGTTGGTGAACTACAAAGCACAAAATTGGACAACATATTTTAAGTCATCAGAAGTTGCCTCTGACTAGTAAACAAAATATAGCAGATATTTCTGAAGTCTCAATGTCCATGAATTGTGACTTTCTGCCTTCCACTGATCATGTTTCTGGACAAAAGGACTGATTAAGGGATCAGGATTTGGTGTTAAGTCTACAAACTCAGTCTCCAATTTGTGTATAAAAGGTCTACAACACTTTCTTTTTTTGATATGTCTTTCTAGTTTTTACTTCAAGGTCTTGAAGTCAGAACTTAAAGCAGAAATGACCTCCTCTTTTTATTTTATGCTTTTTTAGATGTCTGATATTCAGTATATTAATCATTAAAAATACTAAAGTTACTCCCTACAATGTCTACAAGTTACTGGTAGTATAAAAGTGAAATTGTCCTTTTCTCAAAGATCAGGATATCTTCTTCAGAACTTCGTGAAAGTGAACAACTTTGACAAAGTTTCCAGAGGAAATAAAAGAGATGGCTAAAATGAAAGCAAAAAAACTGCTGTTGTCAGCAAAACTTAATGTGATTTACTTTGAAGTAGAGCTGAGTGTGTGATCTGTGTGAGCTTCAGGAAAGGTCTCATCTTCTTGAAATCAGCAATAGTTACATTTCTCATCTTATGGAGAGCGGTACAGATTTTGCTTCATTGTCTTGCCTTTCCAAAGGGTAATAGAGACAGGATTTCTGTCTTTTGTGGAAAACATTTTCCAATTGCCTTGAAAAATGTGCCCTGCAGGCTGAACTTCTCTATATCTAACTATATTCTACTTATTTTTTGCTGGATTGATTCATACATTTTTTGAACACACAGAGTTATGACATTTATTTTTATTAGTTTCTTCTTGTTGAAAAATAGGCAAAATTCTAGTTATTATAAGACAAGTGAACTTTGGAGATTTAAAAAAGGTCTTCCTAAGATGCATACTTATGATCCTAAAGGGAATCCATTTACTTGCAAAATTACAAAAGTTGCTGTGCCTCCAAAATAATGAAGTAAATAAAAAGTGCAGGGAGAATTCAATGATTATGGGAATTCAACCTTGTTGCTGTTATTTCATTTATTTATGTTTAGTGTCTGAATGCAAATTTAGGAAGTCTTACATTAAAAAAAAAGTTGCAGAGTTTTATGGGCAAAATATGTGTATGACAGAAATCTATTTTAGCATTGATTATATATAATAGCAAAGCAGTAAAAGTAGACTCTGATCTCAGTCTCAGACTTACTTTCATTCACATTTAACCTTCTCTTGTTCTACTGATTTGTTATTTTCATAGAGAACAATGCTAAAACTGGCACAAGAGAGAGACATATGTCCTAGTATAAATAAGCAGTTCTCACCAAAATTGTATAGAACTTGGTTATTCAAATTAGGGTTGACTTAATGTGACAAATGTTTCTGCTGACAACATGCCAAATTGACAATGACCTTGTTATTTTTATAAGGTAATATATAATGAAAGAATAGAGTGTTCTTGAAGGTGTTAGGCATGGTAGTACAGCAGGGTTCTGTCAATGTCACTTCTGCATGACTCTTCCAGTTCTCCTTTGTCAAGCACTTAAAAAATCCAAATTCACCAGATCCTAATGTGAATTCTCAGAGCATCAATTAACATTTTATAAAACAGACTTAGACAATAGTTGCTATGTATTTTAGTCATTTTTGCACAGATGTAGATTTCCCATCAAAGAAAAATACTTGTAGGCCTTATAGAGTTTTAAGTATAGGTTGTGGCAGTTCTGAACAGTAAAGAGAGAAGAGCATGCACATCTAATTTCAGTCCTTTGGGGACTGATTATCCCTTGAGTTTATGTGTATTGAATAATGGAAGAGGTAAATTTCTCTAGAAATAAAATTCAGAGCCTCTAAGTTAGGTTCCACACTTGCTGTTATCTTCTGTAGGATTTTGCTCTTCTCTTATGCCACTGTTGAGTGATGTTACTAGATAGCCTTTTCTCAGAAGAAAGCAGTTTGAGTGTGGATATGGCTTACCATTTAGTATCTGAAATCTCACTTGGCCATTGTCAACCTAGAAAATGGCTGTATATATTTGATGATAAGTACGAATTTGACCTCCAAATAGAATTCTAGTGGTCAAAAATAAGAATCCTTTTGCATATAGGTATATTTAATTCATACATGCATACAGTTTTGGGAGGGGGGGAGGTTCAGAGCTAAAATGCTTTTAGAATCTACTTTTTTGAGGCATCTTTACTGATGTAGAGTGTGCAGCTTTCATTGCTATTTTTAGTCAGGCACTTCTGTGGTGAAAAATTGTCATTGCAGACTATGCACAAAACCCTCCAAATGCAAAATGTATTTACTGGAGGGTATAAATGAATGAGGAAGAGCGAAGATATTATAAAAAGTATCATTGCTGTGGAAATGTGTATAGTCTATGATTTCTGAAGAAAGAGAAAAACAACGACATTGCATAAAACAGAAAAAAACCTGTGAAGTTTGAACAAGCCATATTCTATGGATTATATAAATATTATTTGCACTAGAGAAAGATAATTAGCCCATAAATGCACATGTAAGAATCTTTTCTGACACACAAGAAACTTACTTGATGTTCATAAAAAAATTTTTAAAAACTTGAGTTTTTTGTCTCAATGTGCCTAAACGACCACTCAGAAGAGGCTTTCTCTCAAGCTTATACAGTATTTAGATAATCTTTCCATTGTGGAGAGATCAGAGGTTATAAATCTAAACCCACAAGGGCTTAATAAGCAATAGTGTAGTACTGATTTATTTCCCCGATGTATCAAAATCTGCTTTTATTTGGAGATAGAAATTCAACCCTGAAAAAACTTTCTCCATTGCTCCTGCTAGTTCAGTTGTCTTTACACTTCCCTTGTGAAAACTCCTTTGTCAGGCTTTTCCTTGTGTCTTAGTTTGAGGGAAAAACCAATATGTTTACCAAAAAGCAGAGGGCAGGATTCCTCTGCAATAATCACGTCACTCTTTACTAAATTTGAGAAAAAGGAAGTTTAACTAGAAAATGGATATAAGAAGGATAACTGTTCCTGACTACTATATATATCTACATATATATGTAGATATATATATAACTATAAACAGACCAGAGCAAACTACTCCCCCAGCACCAAAGATAAAAACAAAACAGAACAACACCCAAACCAGTAGATTCCTCCTGGAGCAGTTATATTTATGGACAGTGTCAGTGTCACACCTTGGCTAGCTGAGAGGTGAATTCTCTGTCTGTTTCCCAGCGAGGCAGAGACAAGGGGTGAGCACTCACATGAACTCAAACTCTCTCTTTGTCCTTTGTCCCAAACGAAAAAGGAAAAGCTGGAAGTGGAGGGATAGGGATAGTTCCCGGGAAGGAAAGGTCTGCAGCGTGTCCCGAAAGCAGCTGTGACTCCTCTCTCTCTTTCTCTCTCTCTTGGGTCGCTGCCGCAGTGGGGAGGGCGGCCGCAACACTGCAGGCAACGCTGAAGCCGGGGCAGCAATCGGGGCCCCAATGCCAAACCAGGAGAAACAGCAGTGGCAAGAAAAAAAGCAGCTCACCAAACAACAGCAGTGATGAGAGGGAGAATGGCTTCTCTCCGACAGCAGCACACACAGCTGCAGCATTCAGCCAGAGCAGTGGATGTCTCCAAAAACAAAAAAAGAAACTGCAAACCCATTCCACGCCACACCTTCTCCCAGTCCGCCCTCCACCCAAGACGATTAAGCAGGAATTCATAGCAGTTGACTACTTCTTTTGTTAAGTAATGGCATGGGGAATTAGTGGCAGGGAGAGAATTTTTCATTAACATCCCAAAACTACAACACCTTGTGGTATGATATCCTGATGCTTTCTGTAGACAGCATTACTAACATTCATACATAGGAAACATTGTTGCAGTTTTAATTTATTCTTTTGTGTTGTACCTGATACATCATAAAATATGTCAGAATTAGTAAAAGTAAAATTTCATAAGTATTTTATAATTGTTATTTTAGCTGAAACTACTTGGTCAGCTCTAACACAAATTTGCAAGTACTTTTCCATGACCTTTAAGTTCAAGTCTA
The DNA here is from genome assembly GCA_035583235.1 of Hafferia zeledoni. NCBI lineage: Eukaryota > Metazoa > Chordata > Aves > Passeriformes > Thamnophilidae > Hafferia > Hafferia zeledoni. The sequence continues at coordinate 73,292,248 of JAWWEV010000083.1, read as the reverse complement.
TGAATTATTTTCTACATCTATCACTCAAAAATGTCACTTGACAATTGGGGTTAACTTTGGCAACAAAATGCTCAGCCTAGAAGGAGGTTTAAACCTTCCTGAGTTTATTCCTTCTTCTGCCCTTTTCACCCCTGTCTTTTCAGTTAAGTTTCAAGAAACTGTATTTATGGCCCAGGGTGGCATCAGGTGAGGCTCATCTCAGCCCTTGGTCTTGCAGTCTTCACTTAATACTTACTCTGGCAATAGGGTGGTGGTCAGGATTATGTCTACCCCATACAGACACTAGAAAGGAAAGGTGGCCTCTTATTTCTCTTTTCCTCTTTCTCATTCTTCTGAATTAAAATACAGAGTTTCTTACAGCCTTAAGGCAGGTGGAGTGGAGTTGAGGGATGAGAGCTCACTCTGCTTAATTCAATATCAGGTGGATAGGAGGAGGTACATCTGGGATCCAGCCCTACAGGGGTGACTCATAGTTTATAACACTAAAGATAGCCTGGCTGCCAGACAACACTCCCATCCAAGAGTATGCATGTACATATTCACTTGAGACAAGAGCAATTATGAGCAAAAAGTTTTGGATGCAGGATAACAAAGTTGTTATTCTGCTAGTGAATACACAAAAGGATTCAATAATTCAATTGCAGTAAAATTAAAGAGTTTAGCTTTGCAACTGTATCTGAATATACAAACACTTGAAGCTTAAGAAAGGCGCAATTATGACTCCTGTGGGGACACGGTGTATTCTACAGCTGCAGCCATCTCAGTTACTCAGCAGAAAGGGATGGGTGCCTTCTAAATAGGTATTTAAAGGATTTAGGCAGCACAACTGGACAACTAGCTTGAATTCCCTGTATGTTCAACATTTACAGATGGAAGTGTATGGTATGGACACTGTGTTATCTGGTATTATCAGCGTTATTAGTGACTTATTAACCTGGAATTTTAAGATACCACAGAGTAAGTATTTATAGCTGTAAAAAAGGTGTGCTCTTCAAAAGCAACTAATGTTTATTAATTTTGTTTTCAAGTGCAGGATTTATTGTTAGTGATAAAGCTGGCTTCATTACCTCTTTCAATAAAGGTCATTGATTATAAAGTTTTGCCTTCTTCCTTCCTCAGCCATCAACGTTAGGGCATTTATTGGAAGGAATAAACAGTATTAGGATAAATATATTTGTCAGAAGTATTGAACAGATAATACATATCTTCATGCCTATCAGCTTATTGATGACAGAGAAGTAGTGCCCTTGTCCTTAGTGGCATTGCCACATAGAATCAGGCTTGCATATAATACAGTAGAACAGTGTCCATCCTGCTGTCTCTCTGATCCTTATTAGCTATAACCATGTTAACTTCATTAAGAAATGTAACACAAGCTTTATACAGACAAAATGTACGTTCTTTACAATTCTCTTGACTTTGCCCAGGCCACTCTCCCTCCTGTTCTAGTTTGAGGCAGGGATTCTGGGCACAAACTCCTATGTAGTCATCCCAGTTGAATTATTGAGGGAAGTCATAGTTGTGGGGTCATGTAAAAGGGTTTTAGTAAAGACCAAATTATGATCAAATATTAATTAATCTATGACTGAATGAAAATCAATCAGGAATCAAATGGTGATTGTGTAATGATTATTAGTTGAACAGTAATTTAACATTGGTCTGACAATTATTGAAATTATTTTGCTGGTGAATATATGATGATTTAGACAATGATTCTCACAGCAGTCCATCTACAACTCCCTACACTTCTAATAATTAAGCTATAGCTGCTGTATATAAACGTCACTAGTATACAGTCTACTCTTAGGCCTATTGCAAAATGTCACTTACCTCGTTATAGATATCAGATGCCAGGTAAGGTGTCTCAGCCTTGAGGAGTAACCTTGTGAGGAGTCTCTTCTCCAGGGAAGTTTGCCAGCATGCAGCCTGCTGCCATATGTGAGAGACTAATGGGCTCAGAAAGGCTAGAAATTTTATAGTGGTTTAGTGATTGACTTCTAGTCAACCTCTCCACTTTGTTGTGTGTACAGGTGTAGAGCTGTAGCAGATTTAGCTCTGTGTAGTCCCTGCTTGGGCTCATACTGTTACCTCCTGATAAGACACAACCTAGATTCCTTAGCTTCTGAGTAGATGCAGAGTGGCACAGTTTTCATGGTTTGCACAGCAGTGCTGATTACAGTCAGGACTGCTTGTCAGTGACTAGACACTGACTAATGTTGGGTGCATCCATCATAGTGGTCACATAATTAAAGACCCTATAAAAGGGCTCAATAAAAGTGCCAAAGAAAATCTGAATTCCCTAACTTTTAATTATGTATCCTTAGTTTTTGTAATGGAATATGTATATCATTTGTGAACTAAGTAACGACAGATGTTTGTGCTTCTGATTTTTTTTTTTTTTAAATTAACATTGTCAACTGATATGCAAAGACTTTTTGTTCAACGTAACTATAACAGTACAGTATTCACTTTGTAGTTCATTATAGCTGTGGTAAAAATATGGGAATGAACTTGGCCTCTGTGCCCGTGAACAATTACTGACCATGTGCAGAGCTGCATTATTGACTTGAATAGGGATGCACTGTCTTACTACTACATCTGACTATTGTTATATCTGCAGTATATGTGAGGGCTAACAATGTTATACTAGCGTAATTTCCTTCAGAAATGCAATACTCTAGTGATCTTCCCCCTTAAACTGACCATCACAGAATATTTCTCCAATTAAACATTGCTTGAGACAATAATGTGCTTTATTAGTACTATTAATAAAATTTAAAGGTTAATTAATTATTAATTTAGAAGTTAAGCCTTTTTATATTCAAGTTTCTTTGTCTTTATAAAACAAAGGAAAATACATTAACCCAATAGTCATGAAGTTTATAGAGTGGCATTTTAATGGTGAGGTTATGTATATAGCATGTTCCCTTTTATGTTTGTATAATGTGTGTGAAATATTATATATATATATATATATATACATATATATATATATATATATATATATATAAAATCTGTGTGATATATATAAGGTGCACCCCTATTAGATGGACTTATTCCTACGAATAAATTCTATGCAAAACTTGATGTAATGAAAAATTTATTTATTTTGAAAAAACGCTTCATAAGTTATTAACTGTACATATTACCTGAGATACCATAATTAAATATGTTCTTAAAAAAACCTTGACATATCCTACTTATAAAGAGTATAAGCTTTGTTACAAAGCTCTTAAAGTTTGCTTTTTTCAGGGCTAGTAGAGTGTAACTGCTCTTTATTCAAACTTCATTGTTTATATTCACATGGTCCTTTTTAAAGAAAGAGACACAACATTTTGACTTCTTCGGAGGAAAAGAAAAACAAACTTGCTGCCAAATAGTGTTACATGGAACAGCTCATCTGTTGTTTTTAGTGCAGTTTATTCTCTTGTCTTTTGTGCACTGAGTTCTAAAGAAATAATCTGTAAGTTTTGTTTCCTTGTTTTAAGCTAGTTTTTATTTCCAGTTCTAGTCAGAAACTGGAATTATATCTACTTCTGGACTTTGCAAGGTGTTGGAGCAGTTTTATTGTATGAACAAGCCGATCAAAAATGCTGCCAAATAAAACCTAATATAAGGTTTTCATGTTTTAAAAGTATCTTAGCAAGCAGCTTTTCAAGAGAAAACAATCTAAAAGGAAATTGTACAACACTGTAGGTTTTCTTCCTTAAATTTCTTCACTGTAGGCAATAATAATGCCAAGAAAAAAAGAAGTAACATAATTTTTAAAATAGGAAATCCACAAGAGATTATTACCCTTTGGCTTTTTCCTTTGTAGCATTGACCTTCTGCATATATATTTTTTAAAGCAAACAACAAACATTTCCTCTAATCATAACCCCAGGAGGATTTGAAGCAGATACAGCAAATTTTGTCTTGTATGATTGTTTCCACGTTGAGAAAAAATATTTCCTCAAAAGGAACAGTGAATGGCTTTCCATTGAAAATAATCTCTAGAAGACCACTACAGTAAAAAAAAAAAAAAAACAAAACAAAACAACAACAACAAAAAAAAAAACAAAACACAACAACAACAACAAAAAAAAACAAACAAAAAAACACTGTCCTGAAAATATGGAGAGACTGATGGAAAATTACTCAGATGTCTTTTCTGATAGTAAGGTGGTAATTATTTTGTAGTCATTGCCTCATTTTTGCACTAATCCAATTTATCTCTGGTTTAGCCAATACTATTCAGCTTAGTAGTATGCACAAAGATTTGGTGAAAACCAGAAAATAAGTAGATGCATAGTTTTATTCCTGCCTACAAAATCTATCATATTAAAATGAAATAATGCAAAGGCATAAAATTGGTGTGACATATTCTATCTTTAGTAAATCTGTTTGCATTTGTTTAATCCTAATCTTAACCATGTATTTAATGATACTCCAGGGTTTTTGGTGGAACCTAACATGTTTTGAGGCTTTTACTTGCCTGGGTTTTTCCAGAACTCTGGATGGAGACTGTCTTTTTTAAACTTACTTTCATTATCTTCCCTTAATTTTCCCAGGATAAACACTTTGAGTTTTGATTCCAATTTCGATAGGGAAATTCACATACACAGGTTTCTCTTAGATACTCTGCCTTTGCTCCAGTGGAAAATATTGCTGTTCAGAGCAAAAATTGGTTTGAGTGCCTTATGTAGAAATATCTCCTCTCTAGTGCATCAGTCTCATAAAGCAACTCAACTCTAGGTCTTGTATTTTTTTATATAATCAAAAGTCTTTTCAGACAAAAGAGAAAAAAATATTCTCAGGAGGTCTGAGGAGTTCAACTTCCATTTTGATAGATGTAATTCTCATCTGAATCCAGTGTTTATTAATTTATAAAATATACCTTTCTCCATTTCCTGTAAGCTCTGTTTGTTCTCAGGTTGTGATTCATATGTCTTACATACACTTAAAATCTTTTCCTTCTCCTTTTCCTCATTATCTGCATTTTAGTCAAATTTCCTGATTTTTACTTAAAGATGTTAGAAATCTCTTTCACATTCAGTGAGTTTGAAATATCTCTAGTTTGTCTCTTTGAGTGCTAAACGTTTCCTGTCCGGAAACTTGAAACGTTCTGCAGCTTCAGTTTTGATGCCTTTCAATCACAAGTTTTTGAGGCTATGTATCAGGATTTAAAGGATGGTACTCCTTCCATGTACTTAGAATAGTAATAGTCTTCTGATGCAATGCATGGACCTCTGTTTTTGTTAGAAATTACAAAAGTAATTGAGCTTTCAATTTATCCTGCCATCCCTTCCTTCCTCATATCTTCCTTTCTTGGACTTCTCTCAACTCCATGGAATATAAGCAGCCTGAATAGACCCAAAGGATGACTTGAGTGGAAACTGGAAATGGCAAGATTTTATCTTTCCTTAATATCTTTTAAATCTAAAAACATTTCAGTTTTTCCAGGACTCTAGATATTTTAATATCTCTGAATACTAGATATTCTACTCTAACTACTAGATATTATAATTACATTTTCTTTCTTTCTTTCTTTACTCACATACCAGTCATGTATAATTACATGTATATAATATATGTATAAATACATAATTACAGCCAAATATACCATTTGGAAAAAAACCCCAAAACAAAACAAAACTCTCACTAATGATGTTTACAAAGCAACATAAACATCACTACCAAGCAAGCACAGTACAAATACATCCCGGACAGAACTACGGTGTGCTATTCCAATGGGATATAGCAAACCTAGGAAAAAAAAAAAATAAAGCAGTGTACCTTATAGTCTGGTAGCACTTTTTCACCAGTGGCAAGGGCTGTTTTTGCATTGACACTGTTTATGAACAGAACCCAAATAATCCCACTTTACTGTTACATTTAACTCTCAGAGCTACTTCTTACATGCTTTCTTATGTGATTCATAGGACTTTTTTAAATATAAAGGTGCCATCACCATTTATAACTTTCAACACTTAAAAGAAAGACACTCCTAACAATACATGAGTTGTCAGATCACAGGAAGATTATTTCCACGAGTTTACTGTGAGTATAATGTAGCAATTGAGATAACTTTGTGCATTCCTCATAATGCATTTCATTTGCAAGCAGATTTCTTGATTTGTGTTAAGGAAAGAAGTCTGTTCAATTTTTTAAAAAAAGAAAATGTTTTTCCCTTTTTTTGTGTAACATGTTCATAGTTGAAAGTAACATTGAAGACATGATCCTTTATACACCAAAATCAGAACCTATAACCAACAAGCCAAACTAATGGTGAATGCCATCTCTTTTTCCCATTAACACAGGAGATCACATCAGTCCAAATAAATTGAATACATTGTGCATTGTGTGATGCATAATGGAAGGATAAAAAAAAGGAAGATATTTTGCTTTACATTCACTACAAAAAACACTATGAAATACAGAAATGGTTCTCTGCTTAACACAGCAGCTTCTGTTGCTGAATAAGCAGGCTGTGCTTCTAACTAGGGTTTTACTGTGGTTGATGGCTTCATTCCTAGGTATAATTAATGGCGGTAATGAACACTGAGGACATGAATACAGAAAAGATCATTATGACTAACATTTACCCTAGGGAGCAGTTAATCTACTGTATTATTTCTTCTAGGAGAGTTGCCTAGGAAATAGAAATACAAACTTTTAACTCAGATAAGACTTTTAGTTTGCAGAAATGCTGTGGCTAGCTTACCAGAAATTAATTTAGATGTCATGGACCTAGGTCTATTAGGTTATAACTCCCTTAGGCAGTCCAGTGATAAAATGAGGTGGATGGCAAATGAAAGTAAAATTTATGTTAGTGTGAACTGGGGTACCCACTCTGAAACATGAAGCTCTATCCCAGTAAAAAGCTACAAAATATATGATGCGTCAAAATATGGTCTAAAAAGGGCAAAATTGTTGTTTCTCTATTTTATTGGCTCTATAATACTCTTTTTATGCTCTATAATATTGTGTCAGCTTCACTTCTCATTTAGTTCATACTATTCCTCTATTTCAGTGTAACTCCATGCTGCTGTTTCTGTCTTCCCTTGTAACAGCATCTACAGTCAACTTTGAATAGACATGGATTTGTTTTCTGCATTCTCTTCACCCACCCCCCACAGTAATACTAATTGTTTTAACATTCTCCTCCTTTGTGGACAGGCTCTGATTTGCACACTTTATTCTCTTCCTCTAAGTCATGCCATAACACATCCATTGCTTGGTTATGTGTGAGACCTGAGATGTTGGGCTCTGACACCAAGCTGTCACACCAGCATGCCTCACAAGGCACATCACCAACTACTTAGGCTACTATGCTCTCTGATTCTCATTCAGAGACAGATTTTAGGGGGGGAAAAGAATTATAATGTGTGTAAATACTGTGCTGATATTTTTAAAGTGTGCATCAGTAAGCTACTTTTTCAAGCCCTGGCTAAGCCGGAGCAGGGTAAAAAAAAAAAAAAAAAAACAAAAAAAAAAAAAAAAGAAGGATGGTTCGCAAAATTAGTCTGATCTGCACTACTGGCTTGTTTGGTGGGGGGAAGGCTGCATTTGTTTGTTTGTTTGATTTTTAACAATCTACAATTTAAGTCTTTTTTGGGGCAACAAAGAGAAAAACAACTCTGTTGAATGATGTCCTGTATGGGAAGATTAGGTAATACCTACCTAAGTAAATGTGGCACTAGAAGGTTTATTCTTTTTGGCATTTAATCCCAGGGACTCAGAGAAGCAAGACAGTTTCATGTGAGAATATGTATGTCCTTACACATAGCTGCATAACTGATTTAATTATACGACATGCTACACTGCAATCTTTTGGGGTGACGTGGATATGTCTGACACATTGTAGGAGTTAGCAGAACACATCTCATAATAAAAAGAAAAAAAAACCCAAAAACCTAATGTAGGCAGAAAGGTGGAATTCCTCATTACTAGCTTTAGGTTGCCAGTTGTTACCTAAAAGTACTTTTGGCACTGCAAAAAAGCAGACATTTTAGTGCCATATTCACCTGACCTATTTTCTCTGTCTATTATGAAATAAGTCACATATAAAGAGTTCAATACCTTATTTGAGAACCTCATGAGACAGCTCCTATGTGTGCAAATGTATTTTTTCAGATCAAGTTTTAATGACAATGGACAGATAAACCTGAATTGATTGAGTTTGTGTGGAAATTATTCCTACTTGTGGAGGAATGCCAGTGAAGGAGAATGGGATGTGATGGACAGCAGTGACACAACCTGTAAGTGGAATTTTAGTGTTGCATAAAAGGATTTAATAAAAATAACCCTCACAGGACAAGATTGAAAGAAAATATGGGAATCTTCCCAAACCAGCATTCATCAGACACTGAGTGACTCTTCAAAGGCAGTGACCATAGTGAAACAGTGAACTGAGTGAAACAAGTGTATCTTTTTAAATGAAACAAGCTCAGTGAGAAGTTACATAACAAAGGAGATATGTATGAGAGTGCTAAAGGCCTGAGGAGAATAAGGGCATGTATGTATATATGTAGTGAAAGTTAAAGCTCTACTCAACTAGAGCTTCCAAAGTGGATGCACATATCTTTACCTGTTACTTGGAGGAGTAGGTAATATTTATCCAGACAGACTAGCTGAGGGGTTGATCTCTCACATTGCTGGAGGTGGGAGGCAATGGTAGGTGCGGTGCCCCCGGAGGAAACCTAGACAGCTGGGTTTACTTAGCCTTTGAAGGAAATCTGCCTGTTGCAACTTTCTGATGCCACTTGCAAGAGCTTTCACTGAAGTCATTTGTTTAGTTTGCTAGCAGGATCTGCATTGCTGAGATAAGGTATGTTTCTGGAGAACATGATTGACCAAGGAACAACTTAAAATGCAAAGATGGTATTAAAGCTACTACAGTTTGTCATTGTAATTTTCCATCTTTCTCTGTTGTTATTTCCTTCTTATGCATGTGAACAAAAACTGTAAAGCCTCTGATAGTGGTTAGTCAAAGAGCCATTGGTGATTCATAGGAGCTGGCAGAAAATATTAAGTAAGAAATAATTAAATATCTGAATCTGCAGGAGTGAAAATGACACTGCATGGCATTGACCATGTGGTCATGAGACATGTGTTAACAAGAACTTTGCAAAGTACAGAGGTTTTTTGACAACATACTTCAAAATTTCTCATAGTTCCAGATGAGAGTGAAAATATAATGTTTTAAGTTCACTCCTGTCATGGTTTGCTCTCAGCTGACAGTTGAGTCCCATGCAGCCCCATGCTCACTCCCTTCTGATAGGATGGGGAATAGAATCAGAAGGGAAGGAAACCCAGGGGTTAAGATAAGGACAGTTTAACAGGGAAAGCAAAATCCAAGCATGCAAATAACACAAAAGAAGGAATTAATTCACTGCTTCCCATGGAGTGCTGGTTTTGGCTGGAGTAGAGATAATTTTCTTCACAGTTGCTGGTATGGAGCTGTATTTTCAATTTGTGCTAAGTGCAGGATTGATTAATATAGAGATTTTTTGTTATTGCTGTGCAGTGCTTACACAGAGCCAAGGACTTTTCTACTTTCCATACTGCCACACTTGCAAGAAAGTTAGGAGCATATGGCAGGCTGGGAGGAGACACCGCCAGGACAAGTGATGTGAACTGACCAAAGGGATATTCCATATCCTATGATGTCATGCTCAGTATATAAAGTGAAAAGAAGAAGGAAGAGAGAGGAGATGTTTGGAATGATGACATTTGTCTTCTTGAGTAACAGTTATGTGCTATGGGGCCCTACTCTCCTGGAGATGGTTGATATCCTTAATTAAAAACCCCTAATAATTCTTTGGCACAATCTATTAAATTTTAGGGTTTCTACTTCTTCCAGGTAAATTATCAATGTGTTTCTTTCTCAGACCTATATCCATAAGTTTTTCTCATGTTACTGTGTTCTTCCTTTATATGAATGGGATAATGTTTCTGTTCGCCATTTCCATTATATGGTGCCACTTTTTATCAATCATGAGGATAACTTATCTTTTGGTTTAAGATAGTTATTATTATTACTATGCTCCTCAGACATTAAGACAGCTCCAATGACAACTTTTAACCATAGACTCTTAAACCTATACCTTGATTGACTGACATGAGAGAAATTCAGTAGATTTCCCTATGTTTTTTTGACCAGGAACAGCCAAGTCCCAGAGAAAGACTATTTCTAGTCAACTTCAGCATATGTATGGCCATGTATGGGGTAGGTAGAATCTAGGTCTCCTTGACAAAGTTCTAAGATTTCATTCTTCCATAGAGGAAAGTATGCATTTTACTGGCTAATACCAACAAAAATAGAATTTTAGCTCTTCTCAGAGGAGGCAAAAGTAATCTGAAGAATGGCATTGTATATCTTTGGCATCTAAGCACTCTTTCATTACCTTTTATTTTATGCAATGAATTCTTAAGATGTCCATTCAAATGACAATGTAACATATTTTAATGTATGTCAAATGTGTCTTTTTACAATAAAGTTAATATTATGGACAGTAGCTCCAGAGTACTGTAGTCTATTTAAATTTGATTTTATTCAAGATGAAATTGAGAAATTTGCATTTAAATGCACCGTAGTAGAAAAACATACACAATGGATTCTGCATCCAGTGGCACGGGGGTAAAATCTTTCTGGAACTTCAGTGAACTCGTGCAATTCTTTCAGTGGAAATATCAATGCCCATCAGACCATTAGTGTTCTGACTTTTCTTTATTTGCAGTTTTTGGAAATGAAATAATGTAATTAAAAACACTTTCTTGTGACTATGGATTCTAAAATATTATATCTGCTGAAAACTCTGGGACTTTTTATGTTTACAGTGTTTTCATTCTGAAGTCATGATATTGCCAACCACTTTATAAGCTCTTTACCAAAGTCAAACATTTTCAGAATGTCAAAAGCTCTTTTTAGTAGCAGAATGAAAGTGAAGAAGTGAGCTCCAGAGATTCAATGAACTGTTTACAAAATCATTGCTAATTGAAAGGATTTTCCCCAGATTATGTCAGAGCCATTAATATGAAATCTGCTAAAAGCATATTTAAAAATTATTCAAACATTACCTAACATTTCTTATTTTTATATCTTTAGAGTTAATCATCAACATAAACTTTAAAAATTAAAAAAATATTTAATTATACTGTTATGTCCAGGAGAAATGAAGTCTGAAATTAATGTTCAAAGAACCATCATAACTTTCATGCAATGGAGAAAAAACATAAATTTAGTTTAATAATTTGTAAGCAAAACCTATTAGCAAAAGAATAAAATAATTAAATAGGAAAAAATATAACTATGAAATGTTGAAAAGTTTATTTAAATTGTTTTGGTGTTTCTAAATGAGTATTTATTCTCTTTTGAAACCTCTTATAATGGTTTTCAGATTTTCTTCTGACTAACAATACTCAAAAGAAAACATTTGTAATGGTTAATGTCTTTTCAAATGTCCACTTTTCTGGGAGAAAGAACTACCTTCCCTAGTGCTAGGAAAGCTCTGGAACTCTTATGCAGTATGAATGGCTTCTAATCCTGTAGAATTTGATCTTTCTATGTACTGAATAAGAATTTATGTGAAATTTCAATGTCTTTCCCGAAAAAAAATTAAACTCACAAATTTTTCATAAGGTTTAGCATGTAAACTCTCTAGTTTTCATATGAGGAAAGATAAGACAGAAAAAATACAGAGAAATGGAGCTAGCTACAATTAGGTACAGAAGTCTAAAAATGAATACAAAATAACCAAAGACTTGATGTAAATTAAACTGTAGGATTTTTATTTTCTTCATCTTACTTACTAATTAATAATTTGCTTTGAATAATGTAGGGAACTTATCTCTCCATGGGGAAAACAACATGTAGATTCCACTGTGGCATGATTAAGCAACTAATATTAATACATTTTTTTGTAGCACTTGTGTCTTCCACTTACATTTTGAAAATTGAAGTGCCTTTTTTTGAACACTAATGAAAAAAGAAGAAAAGAAAAGCAAACATAACCAAACTATAAATTACTTTTAAAGTTTATAAAAAATATTTGCAGGAAGCTGTTTATAGCAGTCATCTACCTCAAAGCATTAATCATGTTAATAATGTTAGTCATTGAGGGATATTTTTCAGTAGTGTTCTAGAAATTTGAAGTAGGACCTACTTCTGTTGAAAAATGAGGTCAGGATCACTCCACATATTTCTCTTCTATTTCTACTGTAAAAAAATCCTGAGATACTGGATTTTTTCTTGTTGGCTAAGACTATAGGTTTTGTTTTATCTCTTATTATTTTTAATCATCTTGCTCAAATTAGGTATCCCAAAATTTTAGTTCATTTTTCCACTATCATATGTCACAATTATTAACTGAATATATGTGCATCACCTGAGAATCAAAACCGGTGAAATGATTTTCGTATTCTCACTCAGGAAAGGTAGATAAAATGGAACTAAATGAAGACACTTGAATCCCAGTGCAATGATGCTCTTTTAGTCCTGATCCTGGATGGAATTATTTAATCTAGTGAACCTTCCAATAGCCTGTGTTTGCTTGGTTTTGTGGTTTTTAACCTGTATTTATACAGGTTAGTAAAACAATAATGATGTAAAATGTACCTTTAAACAAGGAAAAAACTTTCATAAGCACTATGCCCTCTTATATAGAGTGTTTTCCTTAGCGAATCTTTTATATTAAGGAAATGGTTACAAAACTCCTTTCTGAATTTTATGAATTAACAGTTGCAGATAATAAACAGAAGTCATCACATGCCATGGACTCTCATGAAGAGCAAGATGAAGCACAAGGAACCCTGCATAAGAAAAAGGTCCTTGCATTGAAATACTTGCATCAAAAACTGTCAGAAAATCTTGGTGCTGAAGTCACTTCTGTTTCTCATTTCTAAAGTCATTATACATTTAGTTTTCATTGGAAACAGCAGAACTGTATGTACAAACACAACCTGGCTAGGCAATGCAATTCATTTAGTGGAAAAATACATTTTTAAATATGTATCTTAGAATATTATGCTGTAAGATAAAACCTTGGGGATCCCCAGAGGCTTATCCTGTGGATATTTTACCATTCCGATGAAAACGTTCATTTTGTTTACTTCTTCAGAAACCTATTCTTTATTTTGAAGATTACCAAGGTGACAATATGATATGCTACATTAATTTAAACTTAGGTCTACTGAAGAAACTATCAATGTACATGTTTATAATGGTAAAAGGGGAAGAAAGCATTTTTTTGATATCTATCCTCTGAAAAATGCAACTTTTTCTAAACTAAGCATAACATCACGATTAGTTTTCAAGGTATGATGCTAGACAAGTGACACATTATAGTGAAGCATATTAATGGGATACAAAGCATATGATAGAGTCCATTATTAAGTTGGCAGGAGTACAAAAATCAGCATTTTTTACAATCAGGTTTTTTGATTGCTGTTAAGATTAACAAGACTTCTTTTTAGGTTTTTGTCAGACTTCTGTTCTTCCTAGCATCACTGAATATTGCAACAGAAAGTGTTCTCACATTATTTAAATTCCAGTCTCTAGTGAAGAGAGGAATAAATATACAATATTATGTCAAAAGATTTTATTAAACTTCATAATTATTTTTATTTAAACTGCATTCAGAAGGGTCAACTAAGGTATTTTAGTAAGAGAACACTAGAAAATAGTGCAATTAAGAAATTAAGATAATTTTTAAGGGTATGTAAGAATAAAAGCTATAACATCATTAATTCTACATCACTCTGATGGAAGATACATTTACAAAATATTTGTTCTATAAGTAAGACAGTGCACAACACAAATGACAGGAAAGAACATCAGTGTGAGAAAGTGAAATAAAGTAACCAAAGGGAAATGTTTCCAAATGTTTACACTTGCTGTTTTGATGTGCTTATTTGACTGTTTTTTTGGTGTTCTCAGTGCCAGACAGAGGCAGAAATAACAGAAGGAAATGTTGATTTCTTAACCACTTGTCAGACTTCAGGAGGGAGATAGATGTTCTCACTCTTTGCCTAGTACATTGTCAGAACAAGATATATTTGAAAAGAGGAAACAATTAAATATTCTGAATCCCTAGAGTTTAATTCAGAGTTACTGGTTTATTGTTACTTTGAAAAACTAGAGCAGACAATCAGTGTTGTACTGAAGACATCTGCAAAACTGGGGAGTTGCATTGTCACGTAATTGTAAAATCTGCACCACATCCACACCCCTTTTAAACAGTTCCAGGGATGGTGATTCCCCCACTTCCCTAGGCAACCTTTGAGGATGCCTGATCACCCTTTCACTGAAGAAACTTTTCCCATTCGTTAATCTAAACTTTCCATGACATAATTTGAGACCATTTCCTCTGGTCTTGTCACCTGTTACATGAGAGAGGACATTGATCCCAACCAAAGTTACAACCTCCTCCTTGCTACAGTACACCACCAGTTTCTGTACTCAGTATCAGTTTCTGTGTTCTCCTCTGCATACACAGGCCAATTCACATTGCTAGCCCCTTCATCTTGTTCTCCTTAAATAGTAAATATTTTCACCAGTAGGTTATTACTTTTTGTCTTATATCTGTGCATATAAGGAATCATCCCACTGAAATACAGTTTAATATGATATATTAAAAACTACATAATGAAATCAGGTTCTCATTCTTCAGCCAAGGACTTTCACTTTGTCTTCTGGCTTACATTTTATCCCTTATCTTCCTTTGTTACAAAGATGAATGTTTTTTTTTAATATGTTGTTTTCTACTGTCTTTTATTATTAGCTGATTCTTTCCTCCTTTCTTCTTCAACTGCTTCCCCTCCTCAAGCCTTGCTTCAATAAATTGGTTTTCTTTTTTGCTCTCTGATTTAGATATCTAAGTCTCAAACTAAATCTGAGATAATCACTTGATCTTCTCTGTACTGATACTTTTCAACTATAGTTTTTCATACACAGGCAGAAATTACTAACGATTAAAAACATCCTGCTTGTTCACAATCCCTTTTATATAGAAAAAAAAAAAGTTGATATAAAAGTTTCTAAGCTAGCTAATGTAATAGACAGCAGGAAAAAAAGCCCACCCAATTATATGTGCAATAAACATATTGCAAGCAATGAGGTGAAATATATTTTGAAATAGAAATAATTAAATATCTTTTTCATATCTCTTATCATTGTGAAAAAAAGAAGATGTTTTGATGAGCTAGGGTCATTAACCTCCTATGAAGTCACAAGTTTGACTGATCCTATGAGGATTAGATTAGTTATTTGTAAGTAAGCTACCAGACTAATGAGGTTATTTGAAATCATAATAAATTTATTTTGATATTTAGATACTGTAAATTTCACATGATAAAGGCTTATCACTGGTAAGGATAAAATATATTATAAATACTATAAAAGAGAGCCTGAAACAAGCAGCTTTTGTTTTCTTTGGTCATTTTTCTGACTGGCAAAACAGAATCTGATTGCTGATCCTGTTCATAATGAAAGACATGCTGCCTTAGGGCCAGATTCCAGTTTCTGATTTTCGGCTTCCTACAGTGCAGCAAGATTAAAATAGGATTATTATAGCATCAATGTTAGATAGCAGGCATTAGAAAAAACTAGGAAACAACAGTTGTTATACCCAGAACAGACAATTCATCCTCTGATATGAAAAGAAACTATTAGGATGTAAAACTCAAGGAAGTCTCATATGAACTTTTGCACACAGATCATGAAATATAATCACAAATAATGAAAGAAGGAAGCTCACATGTGACTTTTGTTCATTTCTGCTTTGTTTTCAAAGTGCTGCTGGCTAAGGAGGTAACAGAAAGGCACAGAGTTAGTTTTCTTTGTATAGGAGAACTTTTCTAGACAGACTAATAAAATTCTGTTTGTATACTTTTATTAAAAAATGTGACCTTATATAATATTCACTTAAACTGTATCTAGCTGATGTAAACCAAGGTGAAAAGAACTATTGCTTATATCAATAAGGTATTTCATACAATGTATATCACCCAAATTTTGAGAACAGTTCAAATGCACCCACTCACCCCGTGAGCATTGCTTTTGTCAGGGAGTAGGAAGAGGCACAATCAAAGTCATATCCAGTGACTCATATGTGGTGACTTGTAACTCTGTGATATATTTTTTTTATGGTTCTTCTGAGCCTTAACATAGCTGAAGAAGGGATTAGGTCAGAACTTGATATTTGCATTAACTTAAGATGTCTATGTCTAAAAACCTTTTGTATGTATTCAGGACCTAGATTTTCTTCCAATAGGTGTATCTCTTGTTTGACTGTTCAAAACACCTCCAGAATTCTTCAACTCAGATAAAAATATTCTCAAAAGGTATTTTTCTGTTTAGATAATCAGTAAAGTTGAGTTCTGAGGCTAAAAATATGGTGCGTTCATTTCCTCTCTTTCTCTCTGATTTTACAACATATAGTTACAGGAGTTGGAGGATAAGAGAAAGATCTTTCTATTCTCCTTCATTGTTCTTCCCTGGAACTCTTTCAGAAAAAAAAAAAAGCAAGACGGGTGCTGAGGGCTGTGAGAGTCCAAATGTAGTTCTCAGTGACAGCTAATGGGATGTAACAATGTGCATAGCAATGATAGAATACATTGCCCTAAAAACCTAAGCGGCATGGGAATCTGCTTTTGAAGGACAGTGGAGTGTTCACATGCAGTTTCTGTTGCAGTGTTATTTCAACCAACATATTCAAATCCATGAAAACAAAACAAAATCAAACAAAACCAATCAATTATTTATTTTTTTCATTCATGACATTGTTTCTTTTCTTTCAATGTGGACATTCCCCATTCAACACAACTGGAGCTCATTTATTATCGTCTTCCTCTGCCAAACAGTAACAAATCTATGTATGCTCAGGAGCCCTTCAAAAAAGTTTGGTTTGGAGAAGCCAGTCCTCATAGTATATAGCTACTTTCAATTTCATGAGAAAAATGCAGAACAGTAGATAGGCAAAATTCTCCAAAACCAGCAAAACCTTTATGCTGAGCTCGGCTTCTCCTCATGCAAAGAATCAAACCCAGTCATTTAAGCAAATTTACAAGAAAACTAAGGCCAGCCCATATTTTGACACAAGCTGTAAAACCACGCACTTCTCTCATTGTATCACATGTTCTTGCTGCACTGAATCAGAGACATCTCTTGTCACTCACTTCAAAAAATTCTTGCTGCTGTAGATATTTTTCTGCAGAACAAGGATGAGTAAGGGACAATGAGAGGAAGGCCTTTGAAGAGTTATAACAAGAAAGCAAAACAAAAGGGGGTGCAACAAAAGAAGCAAGGAGAGAATACAAAAGTGAAAGCACAGGGTGGGTTGGTGGGAAATAAAGAAAACTGCACATGTGTGGGAAATGATTCATTTTCTGACAGTTTATAAAAATAAGTTGTGAATTTGTAAAAGAATCATGATTGAACCAGCATAGGAAAACTCATGTATCTTTATGCATGTTATTCATGAAGGAATGTAAAGAGAAATTGGTTAATTTCAGACATTGAATCTCCCTAAGATTGGGCTAGCCTCTCCATCTGTGTGTAGCACCTTTGTGCAAAATACTGAAAAATGCAACTGAGTCCAGAAGCAGTTATTCACCATCATTCTGCTATTTTACTGTGAAATGTTATTATATTAAGAATAGTTACACACATGGGTAATTAATCAGGAAAATATTTTTATAATTCTGAAATATTTTTATATTTCTGTCTTTAAGGATAGGAACTTGTTAGTTCTTGTTCTTAATAAGAGCTCAGAAGCAGCCCATCTGAAGATGTCTGCAACTTAATCATAGAATTTCTGTGTTAATTTGTGAAATTTACCATATCTTCTATTTCTAAGGTATTCCTTATGTCAAAAAACTTACAATTTAAAGACATTGTGTCTCATTGTTCTTCAGTGTTGCTGGAATGCTTGATCTATGTTCTTTTAAATTTGTTCCATATTTAGTCTTCCATGAGGAATTGAAGGAGGACCCCAAAGGTGCTTAAGTGACAGGAATATCAGATTCATATCTGGACAATACATTACAGGAGAGTGAGGACAGCAGGGTGAAAGAGGAGTCAACTGAACCTTCATGTATAGGATTGAGTACTATCCTAAGCACAAAGCTCCAGCACTACCTCAGGTGAACTTGAAAAAGAAGATAGATATACTTCTTTCAGGCAATGAGGAGCACACCGGTCTTGTCTACATGTCCTTTTTTCTCTTGCATCCCAGGACTGATTTCGTGACAGTATTGAAAATCAGACCTTTATGTTACACCAGGAGAAGATAGCACACCCAGTGGCAAGTGCTGAAATGTATTATGTGAAGATATTGCATTCCTAAATTATATCATAGCAAGGATTGACCTTTACATCTTGAATATAAAAATGGTGAATTTTAATATAGCGTGTTTCAAGGCATCTTGGGAATGCACTTACCAGAATGTTTCAGAGTATCTTACTTTGACAGTTTGTGTTCTTTTTGAGCACTAATGTTTTCTATTTCATCTTTCTCTAGCTTTTAATAACACTTGCTTTATTTAAAGTATGCATATGAAAGACCATGGTGCCTTCTGAAGAAGAAAATCATACAATACCTTCAGTTAACAATGCTACATGATCCATAGTTTGCTGTCATTTTTCTTTACTGTGCATATTTCATTATACCTGTTACATTGTTTTTCACCATTAGCTCTACCTCAGGCAAGAATTTAAATGACTGCTAATTTAGGAATGTGTTGAGTCCCATTTATTGAAGAGTAACAAACATTTTCTTGAAACTAAGTATCTGCTAAGTGCTGTTGTAAAGCTGTATTTGAAGCTTTTTCTTGGGCTTCTTTTTAATACTACATAGTAATTCAAAGAAAAATCTAATTTTTTTTTACATGCAGAATTTGAGAAACTAAACTCTAATAAAGCAAAAATGAGAGAGTGTTCCTTGATAATGAGTATTAAAAACAAATGGGGACTAATAGAATTTATTCAGTATCTTAAATTCTTGATGCTGTAGGACATGGTTTGATTAATGTTCCTGTTAAGATGAGTTTAAATAAAAAATATTTATTTTGTGGAATACCCACCATTATTAATGTCAGATGAATTAAAAAAGAAGTTCTCAGTAACTCTAAAAGCAACCTTGAAACTATCACATTGGGAAGCTGGAGCCATGGAGCAATGAGAAGTCCCCAGGAACAGAATGAAATTAAAAGTCTCTAGGAACAAAATATTATAAATGCTTATTTCTGACAGATAATTGTTCAGACTGAAGCAGAAACTGTCATAGAGTTTAAGGTTAAATAATAATTTGGTGGTAGCTGATAGGATGAAAATACAACCTTAAGCTACCTTAGATGATTACATTGTTAAAAAAATCCACTCCCAGAAAAATTTATATGTGTAAGTTAAAATATAATGAACTGGAACAAGACTAGCACATGCACATTAAGAATTTTGTAATATAAGCATGAGCAACACCTATTTCAGTATCATTCTTTCTTTGTTACCTTTTTTGTATAAAAGACTTTGCTTGTTTTCTAAAAGGGGTGTCAGTTTTATTAGATGCCTGGCACCTTATTCTGCAGAATGGTAATGGAAACAAATGTCTCCAATCAGTATATTGATTTGGTCTTGCACACTGGGTTAAAGAACACTGCTTTAGGGACAACCTAATGGGTTCAAAGGCATATGTGTATTACATACATTACTCATATAAACTAAAAGCTGAGAGAATTTTACTTTTGAAAAGCAAAAAATAAAATCTATGGAATTTCTTCTTGTATGAAAATAGCAGAATTTAAAGTTGATGCATATTTGCTGTAAAACACACTGTCATGTTTGTATATAACAAGAAAAGCAGGACAGCAAGTCTTGTATCATTTGGTTTGATCCTATGTAAAACAGAGGATGCAAATACTATTATTCCCTTCCTGTCTTTGACTTCAGGTGTCTTACTTAGGTTTTTATAAGGTGTTAATTAATTTCTCCATAAATCAAATAATTCACTTTTGTGTCCCTGGTTCTCCTTTTATTCCTGCTGTGAACTTCCATTTATTGGTTATAGAATAGAAACAAATCAGAAGTCGCCTCACTGTTAGAGAAATGAGACCTGTTCGTTAAGTTCATTTCTCCATCCTCAGATTCTGAGCAAAACTTAAAGGAAGACAGCACCCTAGATGTCAAGAAGTAATTTGAACAGAGACTGCTGCCAGTCAACTTGTTATCTCAGAGATTCTTCATTACTTCATGTCCTCACAAAGGAAATGACGGCAGTGCATTATACAATTAGGGTGTTACGGAACTGCTATTCTTCTATAGTTTTGGGTTTTTTTTATTATTATTATGTTAGGGAAATGTTGAGTTAATGACAGCAAATTTAAACAAATGTATAAGCATTTATGAAAGGTCGAATTCTTACTACAGCATTTCAGAAACCTATGTTAATAGAACTATTAAAACTGTATAGTTCTACCTTTGTTAACAGAACTTAGTCAAATAATATAGGTTATTCTCAGTAACTCCCAGTGACATGTTGATAAAATCTCATATGCTCTGTTCTTTACACCTTTGTAAAAGAAGTTCTTTCATTTTTAACTCTGCAGAGTTAGATTTTAATCTTTTGAGTTAAGAACTATCTCCTATTGCACAGTAGGACTGAGACTGCTTATTTTGATTACTGTACGTGAGACATACTGTGGTTCACATAAATAATAATAAAAATATCTTTTTAATTTAATCAACTTAGTCATGCTTATTTGTATATATTCTGCATCATATAAATTGTGGACCTGAACCACCAAAAAATGGGAGTGTAAGTGTCTGTTAACATAAATGTTATTCTTAGAACATTGAAACTTAATTACATAGACTGAGTTCCTTATGCAAAACATTTCAAGCCACATTGACTGTTCTCATACTGATAAATAATAGGTGATGAGAACAGGTGATGAAAAGGTGAAGAGATATATAACAAGTGCAAGAAAAGTGGAAGAAAAGTCTGACAATTCAATTTGTGAAGGAAAAATACAATGAAAGAGTGTTAATGTGAAAATATAGTCAGGAGAATGAAAAGGGTTGTCACTTAATAGGATGTCATAAATACAGGTTTTGTACAACACTTTTAAACTAAATTTTAAATTCTTATAACCACTTTTGAAGGTATTCTTGGGTCATAACAGTTCCACTCTAAATGTACTTATCATCACCCATGAACAGCAACCAATTCAATTTCATAAGGGCACAGCTGCTTGCATTGAAGAATTTTGTGTTCAGAAAGTCACTCATGTTCACAGTCAAAGCTCAGCAAAACCAAAATCCTTTTCCAGTTCAGCACTTGCATACTACTTTTATTCCTTACCAATATGTGGTGATACTCTGTAAATCAGAGCTAATCAATAGATGCATTTTGAGCTACATGCTGAGGACACTAGAAAGGAAAACCAAAGTTGAAAAATTGCCTTGTATTCAGAAGAACACCTATCTTAGTCTCATCTTTCAATGAAATGTACAAAGTTTTACCTTTTTATACCTATGGAGCTCCTGTGTACACTCTTCAAAGTGCTATGTCTTGCTTTCTTTCCTGCCAGGTGGATGAAGTATGTTGCATATGTCCTATAATTCAGCAATGTGGATGTTGAGGCAAGCACAGTAGATCAGGGATTGTTTCGTGACCATTTTATGGCAAGATAGTTTCCTTATTCTGAAATAAATAAGGAAATTAAATGTTTAGAGCAAGGTGGGTGTATCACCCAAGGACAGTGCTCTGCGTGAAGATTGAAGGGTGTATAGATGTAATTTTACCTTGTTATCCTAACGGGGAACCAGAAGCTTGACCAGGTGTTGAAGGGTTCGTAACAGCATTATTATTAAAAATAAGTGGTTTTCAGATAAGTTTTGATAAGAAGAGGGATTAGGGTATCCAGAGTTATCATTAAAGAAAAGGATGACCTCTAATTATGTCAGTTGACTAGCACATTGCTATCTTTAGAAGCCTTGGGGAAAATAGAAACTGTTTCCAAACATCCCTCTTTTATAGAGCTAAGCAGTGTCATCTGCTCTAGTCATTCTGCCAGCTGCCAGTTAGCTCTTAAACAGGCAGCTACTCCTACAGCAACCATAAAGATGCTCCCCATGGAACATGTCAGAACTAGAAAAGCATTGCTGATTGGGGAAATCTGTTGTGAAAGAAAATGAAGAGGGACTAGACCACAGCCTGAGAAATGTGATGGATACTGTGGAGGAAACTGTCACACTAATATTTTGTTGCATTTGAAAACTAAAAGGCATGTGAATAAGAGATTGAAATGCCTTCTATGCATTCAGAATAGGGCACAGTTTTAGATCAAGGCTTCTGTTAGGCAAAGCATCTCTGCAAGATAACATCTAAAGGCATGTTTAAACTACACATTCTGAGTAGCAATAGACTGAATAATGTGATTTATGGAGTTCTGTTCTGAATAAAAATCTAATTCAGTTGTTATTTATCCAGAAGGAATATATTGGTGCTTTTGTTGTTATTTAGCTCACAATAGGTATGCCTTATAGTATGACAGAGGTTTGAACATAAGATGGGATGTTATGAATATCTGCTATGGAGATTCCACTGGGAAAAAAAATTCAGAAGAAAAAACAGATTTATGGCTCCTAAATCTTCCTGAGTTCATATTACTGCAGGAGTGATAAGCCCCTGCCTTTCACAGAGCCACCACCTTTTCTCTTTTGGAGGCAGTTGCTTTGACTGAAAACATTATAGACTCACAGTGAAACACACTGATGTCTGGCCTCAGAAACCACCATGACTTATAGCTGTTTGTAAAACCCTTTCTCTCCTCTGCCTTCTGTTGCCTCTTAGACTTCCTTCTGTGTAACATATAATAGCTTTCAGAAGGAAAATAGGATGTTTCTGTGCTGAAATATCACACTTAGAATGTGAGTATTGAAAGGAAGTAATTTTAAAACAGTCTAAGAAGGCTTTTCTGTAAACAGTTAAACCCCTAATATTTCATTCAGTTTAGAAATATTCAAGGGAAAGGAAATACTTCTTCTTCAGTCCTCTGAGGTGGTTTTTTTTTCATTGAAAGGTGAAACAGGAGGTAGGTTTTACTGCTCTCGCATGTCCTTGCAGAGGTAAAGATATAGGATATTTTGAGTTCTATTTTGTATACAGATTTTCTCATACTACATACTTTGTATTCTTATACTACTTTATACATTATATAATGGTATGCAGTATTGTACTCTGTATAACTTTTCTTTGCTGCTTCAGAATATATGAGATATACATATATATTCAACCTTGGGAATAGGTTGATAAATAGCTATATCTCTATTTGTTTTTCTTTTAATTTAAATCCACAGCCAATTTGCAAGATGACACTCACCAATCATACGTACATCTTGCCAAGCAGTAGTAGATACTATGTTGAAAAGAAGAGGCTTTTACTTTCACATCCAGTGGATTTTCTTGAATGTAGAGATGGTAATTTGAAAAGGCTTCAGTTTGGGGAATATTTGGCTTCATTTTTATAGCCATAGTTACTTTTCTAAATTATAGATAAGATACTCAAATTTTCAAATTGGTATTGTAGACTTTCTCGCTTTTTTCTTTTTAAATTTATACTATGTACAATTAATTGTGACATGTAAATTGGAAGATACCCTGGTATATTTTCATAATAATGTAGTGAAAGAAGCTGCTCATATACATCTAGAAAAAGTCTACCGCAACTGATATTTGTTATGATAGTGGCAGTGAACTGCAAGTGGCATGTAATTGACAACAAAAACAAAAACAAAAAACAAACAAACAAACAAACAAAAAACAGCAGTAGGGGAAATAACTTTGTCAAGACAAAGGCCATAGGAGAAACTCACTACACCATGCTCTGTTTCTTGTCAAAGCTGTTACTAAATGAGGTTTATAACAGAAAAGCAGTACTATTAAATGACATGATTTTGGATGGATTTTCTTTTAAGAAAAGAAGAACAGGGCTTAATTCCTGGAGGCTATGATGGGACTGTAGTGAATGCATTACACTTAAAACTCTGTTGTCCTGTTCTCCCAATTACACCTAACAAGAATGTGACCATGCAAGAGTATTGCAGCCCCTTTTCAGTTTAGCTGTCTTTATGCAGATGGAAATTAGGTTGGGTGGCAAGGTATGTGTTATGTTAGTACATGTATATGTGCTTTGATGCCACTGGATCTCCTAGCTAAGTGTGGTAGTTTGAGAGACTTTTTCTGGTCCTCTAGTTTAGGCATAGCTGGAGGGACTTGGTAATTGCAGTATTTGTTTTAGACTCTTAAGAGAATTCACAGCTGGAGCTGCTACTCCTACCACTATAGAGGGAATTTAAGGCTTGACCTGGACTCACAACATCCAGCTATCTGAATGGGGGACCTCTTTTAATTCATAAGTAATCACAGATTTTGTTAATGCTGATAAGTAGGCTAAATATCTTATATTTAGGGTAAAAGAAAGAAGAAATGAAACTCCATAGGGAGTAAAT
This sequence comes from Hafferia zeledoni, assembly GCA_035583235.1. Lineage (NCBI taxonomy): Eukaryota > Metazoa > Chordata > Aves > Passeriformes > Thamnophilidae > Hafferia > Hafferia zeledoni. Next base: position 73,267,761 of record JAWWEV010000083.1, on the reverse strand, counting down.
TAGATGGAAAAATAAGAGTAAAAAGCTCCTCATGGGGAATGAGAGAGAATGATTTCCAAGGATTAATAAAAGACGAGCAGTTTTATTTTGATGAAATGTTTTCCTGTATGTGTATATAAAGAAACAAAACAAAACAAAACAAAACACACCAACCAACCAACCAATCAAAAAATCAAAACCAGAGGAAAACAAAAACGTAATTTGTGCCAAGAGGGGCAAAAGGATTCCTTAAGTCATAGGCCTATCTGAAAAAGTAGGCTTGGAAACCCTCTCATATTTTTTCATATTCTTTGAGAAAGGAAGATTTCATGGGGGGGGGGGGGGGGGGGGGTTTTTTTGTTTTTTTTTTTTTTTTTTTGGGGGTTTTTTGAGTTTTAGTAAACAACAGTAATAGGCTTTGTTTTCCTCTCCCCTCCAGGCTAATTCTAACATAGAACAATACAGCAGGATGGTGGTAGGCTGGACCATACCAGACAAGTGTGAGTGCAGGAGAATATGGTTTCAACCATGCTATCAGGGCTTTGGTCCCCCTAACACAAAATTTCTGTTAATCTCTAACAGATTTCTTTATTTGTCCATGGTGGACAAACTTTGTCATTTGTGTTCCAAACACTGAAAATTTTACCCATCAAAGAACCATTTTGATTTAGAATAATGCAAAAGTTAATGTCCCATTACACCATAAACTATAACGCCATTATCTTGTTAGTATTTGCAATAAATGGTAATTCATTACCCTACTATGAAGCATCTAATCTCAAGTCAAGAACTTTGCCATAGTGCAAATGTTAGAACATTCAGAGTATGTTACACACTAACATAACAAATGTCCTCAATTTTTATGTTGTTACAGTGAAATATTAATCATCTGGGTGTCAGAGATATCCATGGTCAAAATAAAAAATTACTCAAATAATTAGCCAGAGTTTTGCCATAAAGTGCATGAAGAAGATAGAGTTAGTTTTGAAGGATGTGAATAATTAGCTGCTACTTGTTGTCTAAGGCTAGAAGACTAAATGAAGAATAGTTGGTGTTAGTAAAGATGAGGAAAAAAAACTGATGCTGGGTAATGTAGAAATTTCTGGATTTGCTTAGGGTGGGACCTAGGCTGAACTGCATTGCAAAACAGAAGGAATTCTGACTTTGGGCAGAAAGAGCTGAAAATATGGGGAAAATATTTCTTGTTTATTTGGATATTGATGTTGTTGCCGTGAGAGCCCCCCTGCCAAAGCAGGACTCTGAGCCAAATTGGTGTGGGGTGAGATAAAAAGTAAAGGTCTTTTAATATCACAGGCATACGGCCCACAGGAATACATGATGACATGCATGTGCCCCAGTTCTTGTTTCCATGGCTTTTATAATATGATCCCTCCAATCATTGCTTTACACATTTCTCAGTCCAGCCTCGGTCTTGCCCCTGGTTCCACCCCCAGGAATTGAGTCTGGGGCGTCGATGAGACCCTCCTCATCATCATCTCCTCTTCTTCAGCGCACAAAGGTCTCTTTTGAGTTCTTCCAGTTTTGAGTTCTGGGTCACTCTGACCTGTGTTTATATTTCATTCTGTAGGCCTTTCTGATAGTCGTCAGCATTCTATCTTGAAGAGAGTCTAAACAAGAGTAGTTAACTAAAGGAATTTGAGCTACTGATAAATGCTAAGGGTTAGGATACATAAACAATGAACTTAGGCTGTCAGAATATTAGCACATTAAATTTACATTTGCTACAGCTACTGTGTTCCTAAAATCTACAAAATAGGAAAATCGAAAAATCAAAGACCCTTTTGGCATCAATGTCCAAAAGCTGTAAGATTTTATGGGGTTTTTGCACTATATTTTTTTTAATTAGTTTATGAAGAAAATAAGAACAGTATGCATGAAATTAGGTAATTTGCACAGGGTTGAACAGAAGGCCGTCATGTGGAACCAGAGCAAGAAACAGATGGACTTAGATACCAGGTGTTTGGAAAGAACCGAAAGGTAAATTCAAGCTTGAGGAGAATGACTGTAAATCATTGACTGCTGAAGTACACTTTTCTCTAGTGCTGGAATGGTCCTGATATGCTTGGGTTAACTAAAACTGTATATATTAGGTGGGCTGATGATAATCAGAATGGAGTTTTATGGAAATAATTTAAATCTGATGTTTAAAAAAATTATTTTCTTAGTTCAAGAAAATAGCCTGCTGGATGTATAAGCACTTGGGTAACAGAGTCTGATCAATCTTAATGTCTTACACCAGAAGAGCCATTTAATTTAAACTTAATTGAAAGTTTTGTTTGCAAAGTAATTTTGTTTATTTTATTCAGCAAGGGTTTTATTTCCGTGTCACTGGAAAAAGAACTCTATGACCTGTTTTATGGTTTTATTTTTAAAGTTACCAAAAAATTCCAGTTCTTAAGATTTGGGCAATTACAGATGTCAAGATGGAAAGCTAAACTCTGTGATGCTTTTTCCCTCTGTGTAATTATTGTCACACAAGTCCAGTGGTGCTGTGAACTCTATGCTGCTAATAGTTATGGTGCTTTTATAGTTCTCATCAATAGACTGATTCTAGATAGCACTGGATTGATCTTCTGGCTTCACGGCTGCCTTACTAAGTAATCAGTACTTGATCTGCTTTGTTTCCTTGTCAAGAAACTCTTGCAGTCATTTTCTGTCTGCACAAGGAGGGTAACAACCAGCTATAGCTATCAGATTCCACCATCCTGTCCACACAAAAAAATATACCAGTTCAGTCATAAGACTGTCTAGATGACACCTATGAGTAGGGGAAAAAAAAGAAAATTTCATCTCTCAAGTCAGTCCATTGGTTCATCTGTGCAGAAAGTCCCTGTGGAGTTCCTGGACCACCCAGGGAACTCTTGAATAAATACACTTTGTGTGCACACAGGCACAGGCCTGACACCACACCAAGTTATAACTATTAGTACAGCTGAATTCCTCTCTTGTGGTTACAGCATAAAGTTTACAGCTTTTCTCACATGGGATTGAGTACCCTGAAGGATGATGAAGTAACATCTCTCCTCAGGAAATTAGTTTGTCCTCATTCCATGTCTGAAAGAATTCAGCTTTTTCTTTACCCCTGAAAAGACTGAATGTAGGTCTGAGGATTCACTGGGCCTTCTAGAAGTATTCATTACCTTATTTGTTTTTTTTTGTTTTTTTCTACATTTAAGACCTGGTTTACATCTTGCACCTACTATAATTCTGGTTTAAATCCTGAACTCTAAACAAGCATGCAGTGTTGGGACATAGCACATTAAAAGTGAACCAAACTTAACCAAACAAAAGAAAACGACATAACAACAATAAAAAATTAAAGAGTTGACCAGATATAGAGCTACAAGAAGAAATACTTCCCCAAAAGAAGGAAACATTGTCAGTCACCTGAAACTGGCTGTGAGGTTCTGATTTGACAAAGGGGAAAGAAATTTGTCCACCTTGAGCATAATTAAGCACTGCTATGTGTTGTCCAGAGAGACACTGTAGAATCTCTGTCCTTACAGGGTTTGACAGCCCAATGGACAAAGTCCTGAGCAATCCACTTTATTCAGTTTTTACTACTCTGTGTAGAAGAGTGGCTATAAGGATTTCTTGAAGTCCCTTCCAAGCTGATTTATTCTATGATTCTGTGATTCTATGAGAATTGGAGAAAATATGAAAAAGAAACAAGAAGACAGCTATCTGAAGATGTGCAGAAAATATGTTTTAATAGCTTTTCCACTCCCTCCACCCTTTTTTTTTTTTTTAATCTCAAAATGGGAGCAAATATGTCAGTGGATTTTCTGTTGCAGTAAATAATGACTATTAACTAGAATATTGCTTGCAAGACTTCTTTTATGTTAGCAGAATGGCAGACTTGGTTTAGTCCTTTTAAAAGTACATGTCCACACTGTACACAGTGTCATTTGCTCAAGATGAAAAATGAAAATTAATAACATCCATCAAAAACAAAAGGGCTAGAGAAAGTGGCAATAATACTGTGAAAAGTTTTGACCTTTGTTTACTTCAGCTTTGCAGCTATAGCACTATAGCAGCTTTTTCATAAACACTTTCCATGTAATAGAGTTACTTCTGCAGGAAATCTGGAATAACGTTAAGGCAAATTTAGTTCAAAAGGGACTTTTTTATCTACTTTATAGGACAGGATCAGGTCCATAAATCATAGCAACTCTGATCTGAAGGGAAAGAGATTTTCCAATGTCATACACATTCCTAACAGAATGAATTGCCCAAGGAAGGTATTTATGAAAACACTAACCAAAAGTATGAGCCAGGAGAAATCTTCTGTTGAAATTGTGGTAATATATCAAAGTGACAGAAATAAGACAGTAGGGTTCCTTTTAATCAGTAAGTTCTGTGTAATTAAATGTGGTATAACCAAAGAGACTTTTACTGTAAAGAAATGAAAATATAGATGTGTTTACATGTTCGCTATCATACATCTTTAGTAAGAGTGAAAAATAAAATTATAATAGAGGGAAAAGTATGTTTGTTTTCTTCATGGGTAAAGCATAAAGCCAGGATTTTGTTCCATGTGTCTGTTTAGGAGCAAGCAATGCTCTTTAAACTAGGGGTTCTCTGGTTACAAAGCAAAACAAGGTAGAGAGACAACACATCATTTCACTTACTAGGTCATGTAAGTCAGAAGCAGAGCTATGAGTAATTATGAATGTTTACATGTATTTGATAATTATGTTGCCATGCACAATGTTCAGTGTGAAATTAAAAAAAAAAAAATCATGGAATATTTCACATTTCCTCTTGAAACTCAGCAACATATTTGGGAAAAAATAATTTCTGTCAAAATGTTAAAATGCCATGGTACAAATCATTGACATTAAAAACGGAATAGTTTAGTGATGAGGGCTAAAAGTCTACATAGTAAGATGACAAACACTGCAACCAGTGGGTAAAATAGCAAGCAGTCTTGGAACAAACACAATATCTGAGGATGTTTTAAATATAGCTTCTTGAAAGGATTATATGCACTGCAGAAAGTTGATTTATATCTGAGTTCACATGTGATATTCAAGTGTTTTCATTGCTGATAAAACAAATAAAAACCAGCAAAAGCATTTCTTTATTCAAAAGAAAGTCGACTTTCATGAGGTTCTAAGGTTATAAACTACCTTGACGTATGCCTGACCTTGAAATGCCATCTGATTTCCATAAATTTCTGAATATATCTCACTTCATATTCTGCTGTTCTTTCAAGGGTAATCATTTAAATGACTTTAAAATAGCTTTTGTCAAAATTCAAAACTCCTGTCTCAGTGTAAATCCACAAGTCAACATATAATAAGTTTGAAGACTGACTGCAAGATTTAACTCCTCCTATTTTAGCTTGCTTACAGTGAAGACAGTTAGCTTTCCAGAGTGCTGCTGAGTAACCTTCTCCTTTGCCAAGTTTTCCCCTTTGCAGCTGTCTGTCTCATTTCCTTCTCCATTGACTTGAATGATAATGACAAAAGGGAATGGAGGTATGAAACATTACCATACTGACTCATAGGTAGAAAAGCGAATGTTTTAGCGTCATCTCCCACTGGCTGAAGTGTTTCACCTTTACTTATGTCTGCATGCTGAGGGGAAAATAATGGTAGAAATGTGAGATAATACAGAAATATAGGCTAGAATTAGTCTGGGAAACTTTCAACAACATTCTCAATTTTTAGACAGCTATTTCAGAATATCGTTATTTTAGGAAGCTGGCAGTGATGGATGCCTTTGATTAACATCTAGCCTGCTGCTCTCTGTGTATACTTCTAAAGCTAACTGTGGACTTGAACTATGATGTTTTCAGCCTGTCTGTCTCAAAGCAAAGTATGTAGCTCCTGGTAAAGAATTGTGATGTTTATATCTCACTGGATTAAAATTGTCTTTGGGAATGCTTAAAAAAAAAAAAAGTTTTCTAAGTATAGCAGGCAATATCTGCTCTCACAAACACAGATATCTGAAGAAAGTTAAATCTCTACATCTCCTCTGTGTGTGTTTAAAGAATGCTGAAATAAAAATTTTACAACCTTTATTTAAGAGAATTCTACCCCATCATAAAATTTTATAATTGATTTGGAGCATGGTGTCCTTTACCTTGGGACATATGAGGGAAATAGTCAATTTTTTGGTCTTGATTACTTAGGTATGACAATATGGTCACGTCTATCAAAAGCCCCAGGAAAGTTCAGTTTTCAGTTACATGTGAGTATCAGTGGGAGTTGAACATTTTAAAAATTATATTCTGTGTCACAGAAATTACTCTGGGTTTTATATTATGTTTTGAGTCACTACTGTTTAATCATCATAGCTTTTTGTTTTCACTTGTGCACTTCCCACTGCAAGTTATTTATAGCATCCAACGCCTGCAATTAGGTTGCTATGTGACAGCTTTGTTTGCACTCAGGTTTTTCAGTATTTCTGTTGGACAGGTATGTATGTAGAATTTCATCCAAAAGCTGCATTCTGAGTGGAATTGTCCAAGACAAAATGACTTAAGATGACCTTAATAGTGAACTGGATGTAATAGCCTATGAAAATCTTCCATATCATCTTCAGACTAAAATGTTAGTGTGTTAGTTACAGACAGTAGTCCACTTCTGTATGAACAGGCATAAAAATTATTTCACCAGAAATTACAGTCTTGTAGTATGACTTGAAAACACAGGGGAACCAGGTTGTCTGTCTGTGCCTACCTACTTTGGAATTACCTTCTCTGTAAATGCAAGCACACTAAAAAAAATTACCATCTGGTCAGAGAAGCCTACTAACAGGCTCAAGGGGCTGCCTACCTAACCTTGCTAAGACTAGTGAAAATCCAGAGCCCTGTATTAGATGTTCTGTGTTTAGCTCCGAGTGGCAGGAACAGGACTGAAATGGAGAAGTAAAAGTAAAGTAGTAAGAGAAAAGCCAGCATGATGATTTATGGACATGATGTGTCAGCTGGCACAGATTTCATTGTATTATACTGAAAATAATGTTTGCAACACATACTTTAGAATCTAGATTTTCATCATTTCAATCTCTGTGTTTAATCTACAGACTTTTTTTTTTCTTAAGGGAACTTTACTTTTATTTTAGTATGTGTACTAGTGGGATATTTATCCTTGATTTAAATAATGTCATATACAAATTCCTAATTGCCCTTTGTATTTAACATCTTATTGATAGGAAAATTCATGACCTTTGTAGCATATCTGCAGGCAATAGTAATGCTTTTAAAACTTAAATCTGGGTAGAAGCATTTTAAAGTTATCAAACATACAAAATGTCTTCATTGTTATCTGCTATTTCTCCTGGTAGTAATATTATGTTGGCACAACACACAAGAAGCATGCATAAGCTGTTAGCTTTCATTAAAAAAATATTCTCACTAGTCAACAAAAATTAATCTTAAACTTTTTTTTTAATAAGAAATATTATTTCACCCTCTGAAAGCCTAGTTGACTTTCACTAAGAAACATAGCACACTGTAAAAAAGTCATTAAAAGTTTATTTTCATTAACTGTCACTTTGATCAGTAAGGAAAGTACTTACTGAATATATTTCCATCATAAATTATGTAAGAAGCTTTTTGATTGTTTAAGAAAGGAGAGGTCTTACTTATTTGCCAAAGAAAGTTCATATACATCCTCATACCCGGGTCATAAAAAACATAAACAAGGGGGAAAGAAACCTGCTTCACTGTTTGGCACTTCATTGTCAATTGTATGTTTAGGCAAGTCTCTGTGGTACTTTAACATATATTGCTGTGTGAAGTAAAACAGAGAAGAAGCAAAAATTATCAGTGAAGATTCAACCCTTTATTTTGAGAAAAATAGCTTTCACATCACAATTCAGAGCTTTGACAAAATGGCATTCAAAAAAGGAGGGTAAGATAAATCTCTATGATGTCTGTTATTCAACCCTCTCTGGTTTAATACCACCATAACAGTGGTTTGGATGTCAGATTTTTAAAAGTTCTTAATGATAATACATGAAAGTTGTTTTGTTTTGGGTTTTTTTTTTTTATTTCAATATCACAGGAGGGGTTGAAACTAGAACTCAACAACAAAATGAAGAGGGAGAGATATGATATCAAAAGTTCTGACAAAGCCTTCCCTTCCTAGATCTCTTAAATAATTAAATTTGGGTTTTTTTCTGTAATGTTTTTAATCAACTCAAAAATTAGTTTATAAAAACTATTTTTATTAATATTTCAGAATAAATATTTTGACTGGTCCTATTTGCAGCACATGCACCTACTTTGTGGTTTGACATCACTGTAACCTTTTCCTGTGTGACATTATTCTGCTTGAAAGTTTAGGATGCAACTCATTATCCACAGTTATCTGTCAGTTTTGGTGTATCAGAACCACCTTGGTTTGTTCTCCACCTGTGTAGCTTCTGACACAGACAGCTGCATCAGTATGGACAAAGTGTTTCATGTACTTCAGTATGGTAACAGCGGGATAATCGATGACAGAGCTGCTTACCTTTTCTTTCAAAAAACACATGCCTCTGCAAGGGTAAATTCAAACTCCTTCTTTCCATGGTTTTCACACCAACAACTATTCTCTAACTGGTCCTTGATACAGTCCCATTCTACCATTTGACATTGCAAAATCAGGAAAAGAGTAGATTAATTGCTGTGCCCACTCTTGACTTATGGCTTATTCAGTTCATTGCACCAGTAAGTAATTCACACAGAGTATTTGCAGAACAAAGCCACATATTTTATGACGCCACTTTCTGAGATACCTTTAAAAATTCCTTTTATCAGATTTCTTGGTTATGCTATATTTTTTTCAGACATCAGTGAAGTCTACATATTCTATTGTATTCAGGCATAAAAAAAAAATCTCAAAGTACAACCTAAACACAGAAATCTGTCCATAGATATTTTCAAATTCCCCAGTACTTTACATTAATATATATAAATATGTATCCTGTATGAGATTGTCAAAGATTAATTTCAACTATAAGGCAATATAAGAATGGTTTATGAAAACTGTCTTGGGGTCTTGAGGGAGTTTGACTTTCATGTAATTTTAGCAGTTTATCATGAATCTTGTGAAAAGTTTTGTTCTACCATAACCTTTATTTCTTACATTTTTCTATGGTAAAAGAATGCATAATAATTTCCCCTTTGTTATTGCCCTCTCTGATCTGACCTTCAAATGTCAGACTTTCTGCTTTTTGATCATGCATATAATATGCACCTTGACTCACTTCTGTGAAGCTATGTCAGGCAAAGGTGCTTTCACTATTCAAGATCTGAGTGAAGTAATCATATTATATCTATCATTAACACCAAAAGAGCAGATCTTTTAGCCAAACTTAGCATGTCTCTTACTGATGTAAAATAAAAGTGACAGAAATACAAAAAAATGCAGCTTAAAGCACAAAAACAAATGTAATATATGCTCATTTTCAGACACTAGTGGTTGAACAAAATCAAATTGGATTGTTTAGAAGCTAAAGTAATTGTCTTACAAGTACACTTCAGTCTTTAGGCTATATTGTATTTCATGCTACAAGTGTTTTCAGTACTGGCTCAATGCCTGCAAAATATACTTAGTACTATTAATTATTGTGTGTTAGCATAAAAAGCCAAAACATTTTCTTCCTTACATAATTATTTAGCACCAATGACTGCAAATTATTAAGCATCAGGTGTCTTTAATTTATTTCATTATCAGTTGAAAGCTTTATATAATCCAGTAAGAAATGTTCATTTGTTCACAGAGTAGCTCATCATAATGTTGTTTCCAATTTTGAAAACTGGAAGGTGAAGATAGGTGGCTAATAAAGGAAGCTTATGCATAATTTTTTTTTTTTTTTTTTTTTCTTTGTGGGACTGAATATTTTCAGAGGCAATGAACTCTGTATAGAACCCTCCAAATGAGGGGGGAAAAAAAAAAGATAAGGCAGAACTTAGAAGCTCTCATTTTCTCCATCCACTTAGCTGTCTAGATCAGAAATTCCATGCTTTACTGAGGCAAAAGGAGTTATGTAGATGCAATATAGCAGTGATGAAACTCAGGTTGCAGAAGATTTAAGTTGATTACAGTCTGATTTTTTGTTTTCCATAGAATTTCTTTACAAGTGAAATTTGTTCTATGAAATCTTGAAAGTTCTTGTTCTTGAAATATTCCATCAGCATAGAACATCTAATTCTAAAACTTTAACAAAAATATTCCTAAGGGTAAAAAAAAAAAAAAAGAATCCTGAAGTTACATGATCAGTGTTGAATTTTCTCCTTATTGGCAGAAAAGGAAAGAAACAAAATTTTTCAAGCACAAGCTGCTAGAAAGATTGACCACTTACTTTCTTGAAAGAGCAATTGTACTTATTCTACTCTCTACATTTTTACACAAATTTCTCTCAAAAGTTCTTCAGCACTCCCAAGCTTTACATGCTGTAAATACCAAATGAATGGAATTACTAAATAACCAGAAGTTTTAGTGTTTTGTTTTTAAATTCATATAGGCTAAGAGACATAATGAGAGCTGGAGTGCCCAGAAATGAGACTACCTGATGGGATAGAAATACCAGTCTCTGAATGATTCCATGTCATTTCCATATAGGAAGAAATCTGAGGTGTTCACTACTAGATGAAATTATCATCTTTACTTTCCCATGAAACCAGGATACCCAGGTTATTGCAGTGTGCTTCAGGGAATCCCATTCTGAAGATGCATGGAAGCCAAGGATTGAGGAACATCCCACAATGCCAACTCACTATTCAGTAGTGTCTGGTTTTATGTAACTAACTAGTACAAGACAGGATTTCACCAGAATGTCCCAGCAGTATAGGCAACTGATAAAAAGCAAATGGCTGCTGAGGTATAATAATCTTCTCCACTCTGCCTTCTCACAGATTTTGTTGTTGTCACTACTCTTTTTACTTGGAACATTTTTAAAACCAGAAATATTTTAGTAGAGTTGGTTCTTTCTATCTCTTCCCTTTTTAATTTTTTTTTTTTTTTTTTTTTTTTTTTTTTTTTTTGGAAGAGAGAAAGCCAACCATTTTTTAAGATATTTTTGTTTTTGAAAGCATTGTATATAACTTTTCACTTTTCCAGTTTTTATTCTTGATGTTGTTAAACATTTTTTCATTTATATCCCTTCAACTAATTATATATTTGGATTAATGGTTTTCATTAAGAATGATTGTTACATTTTTGTGAATGATGATTGTTCCCTTTTTCTCTCAGGAAGGAAACTGATTAATTTTATCTGAAACTTTTGCAATCTCCTTTCAAACATATGTGGGTGACTGTATCATAATAGACATGTCATTACTCAGTTTGAAGAAAATTTGCGCTTGGGAAGCACTACGATACCCTGGTGATTTAAGATTTCCCAGAAATAATAAGCTTGTAGGCAGGAAAGAATATATAATTAGTGCTTTTAACAGAAAGCTCTTCGGTGAAAGGGTAACCTTAGGCTAAATATGTGAGATATAGAGTCTAAATGTGTGTCCTTAAACTGCAGGGAAGAACTAGACTGTTAAAGGTTTTGTCCTTTCAAGGTATCATGCTATGATATTTATTTCACCTTAAACTGAAGAACTGAATGTCTGATTTAATAGGTGGCTACTCTCATGTCAAAATTTTCAAAATAATCTGTTTTAAAAATGGGATTTAAGAATTTTTTTCTTGTCTTGGTTCCAGACAAAATAGGGTTAATTTTTGCTGTAGCCAAGAGGGTGCATGGCTAGGACCAGGAGGTTATTCTATACCACCTCACATCATTGCCCGTGGAAGGGACTGTTTTCCAGGGAGCTCATTCCTGTCAAGTAAACATGGCAGAAGGAGCTGTGGACTGGTGCAGGCTGTGGTCTGGTCACATCAGGTCGGGCTCAGTGAGCATTTTGTATTGAATCACCTCTCTTTCCTACACTTTTGTTGATAATATTTTTGCTGCTACTGTTCATTTTCTTATCTCATTGATCTTATCAGTAACATTTTCTAGTCTCAACACATGATCTTTGCCTCTTGTGCCTCCAATTATCTTCCTTGGCCAGCTGTGAGGACAGGGTGGAAGAGGGAGAGGGGGCACAGGTAATTGGCAGTGTAGCTTGGAGAGTTCTGGTGAGAGGACTAAATTGTGGAGTACCATCCCTAAACCACAACAACTACTAACCTAGCTAGTGAAACTTAAAATTCACATCTTACTACTGATCATCACTGGAAGCAGTTCAGAGTTGAGTATTTAACTCTTCACAACCATGAAACTAAAATAATTATATGAGTAAGAGACAGATTTTAACTGCAACTGATTTAGTTAAGCCATGAAACCCTATTTTATTCACACTGGGTGTTAGTAATGGATGGAAAAGGGAATTCAATTTATATATTGCTGTTCCTTTTAGGAACAGTAATGTGGATCACTGACCCTTGCACCTGGATAAAGCATACGGATGCATATTTGTCACTGACAGTACACTGACTTGCATTTTGCTCAGTGTCATTTGTCACAGCTTTTTGCAAACAACATTAGGAGAGCCTGATCTGTGCTACAGCTATTGATTGTGAGTGATGTCACTCCAAACAAGTCTAGAATGGTGCATGCTATAACAAACACAGTATCTGAACATTACCTCTTATTTGTCTGGGGGAAGCAGCTACTTTATGAAATGCAAAAGAAATTGAGTCGAAGACCGCAATGCTTCCAAATTTGTTATAACAGATTATAATGTTTATATCTGTTTATGAAAAGGTGAAAGATCTATACAAATGAGAAAAAAAAACAATAGCAGACTAATTGATAGTATTTCTAATATTCTGAAAATAGTGTGCTTTAATTTCAATAAATCTGTTAAAAAGTGGATTGCCTTACCTGAAAGAATAGGTCTAACTCCAGTGAAGAAACTGAGGTTTGTCAAATGTGGAACTGCCATCCTGTCTTTTCATTACATAATTCTACTTTGTAATGTATACAGATTCAGTTCACATTACTAAACCTTCAAATAAAAATGTTACTTCCCTGCAAAGGTGCATGCTACTTTCAGCAGTGCTCTATATCTGTCTACAGGTAAATATCTCACAGGCAAAACAGTAGTCAGTGATTTACCTATATGCTACTGTATTTGTGTGCTTCGCAGAAATTAAAAACAAACAAACAACAACAAACAAAACAAACAAAAAAAAAAAACCAAAACCAGGAAGCTGTTAATAGCTTTTCGTTTTTTGGTATTTCCCTGTGTTGGCTCTTTTGGAGTTACATGGATGAGGAAAGTATATCTGTAGTTTTGAGAGATATTTTGCTACATAGCTTAACGATACTATCTGTTAGTTTTCCCTTATCATCCACTAAGAGTTTCCTGCTTTCTTAACATATGCATTCTGAAAAATAATGTTCTAATTGCTTTCCATACCTTTGATAAACTAAAAGTTGCACCTTATTAGGCTCTATCCTTGGACCTGTCAATTCTGAAAGACAATTACACAACTGCCACTGCATCAAGATTGCTCATGTGCCCTGAAGAGCAGACCTCCGTGTATCTTCAGGGGAAAAAAAAAAAAAAAAAAAACAAAAACAAAAAAACCAAACCAAAACAAAACAAAAAACCAACAAGATACCACTGACAGGATTACCAAGCTTTTTAGGATGCAAGTTGAATTACAAAATAAAAAAATAATAGATCAATGAAAATTTGAAATACTGTATCTACTTCAGTTTGGCAAAAGAAGTACATGAGAAGGTTTACAGGTTTGTAGAGTGAAAAGACAGAAGTGTGTAACTTGTAGTATGTTTTGACTCATACAGAGCTGTTGTGTGAATGCAGCCAGCCAGGTCCAGAGCAGCAGGAAATAATGACATCACAGCAGCAGGAGATGTGCATTGGTTGGGACCCTGAGACACCAGGGTAAGGAGCTGCACAAGAAGTGGAGCAGATTGTGTTCAAGCAGAGGGGATGAACATGAGGTTGACAGGGGCTTCACAAGAAACCCTGGGGAAGGAAGATCTGAACCCTGTGATGCAGCAAAGGAGGGACAGAGAAAGGTTATGCTTGAATGAGTGATGGGTAAAGACTCACAGGTTGGGAAAGACATGAAGCTTGTGACCTGTGGCAGTAAAAGAAAGGCTCCTTATCTACCCTCAGATCTGAACTCACAGAATTACTAGTAATATCCTGTATAAGTTAACCAGTTCCATTAAGGGAGGCCCTGGAGTGAGCTGGGCATGCACAGAACACTAGAACAAAAGAGAAATGATGGATTTTGCTGGTTAGAGGTCCTGGTTTGCAGTATGGGAGCACCCCACACCTGACGAGAGGTGTTAGGTCACTCTGTGCTTGTCAAGAGGTTTGCTGTTTGCAAATATCATGGACTGGGGTAGGAAGAAGTGTTTCAGTGAGACTGCCAAGGGTTTTCCAGCTCTGAGGCTCCCTTTCATTTTGTCCATGTACATCACTGCTGAAGGAGACCAGCAAAAAATCAGGAGGGGCTACAGTAGTGGGGAGATAGAGATAAGGACATGGAAGGCCAAGTGGTGTTCACCTCAGTCCTGCTACAGACAAAGAGTACTTAGGTAGGAGCGGATACACACAATGAGTTAGCAACTGCCTGGTGTCATAGGTAGTGCCTTGGGTTTTGTTACCATAGGTCCCTTTTTGATGAATGAGAACTGCTAACAAGAGATGGGACACATTTGACAATGGTGGCCTAAAAGCATCTTTGTCTACGGTCTTGTTTGTTTGTTGAGGAGAATTTTAAACCATATGCACTGAGAATGATGATGACAGTTTGCAGGTAAGTGAAAAGATCAGGGGTAGTAAGCACATGAGGCAGGGTGATGGGAGTAAAAGAACCTTTGGAAATGATGAAACAAGTGTCGCAAAGCATTTTTTAAGTTCCTATGCACAATTCATGCAGCCTGGGAAACCAGCAGAAGGACCAAGTGTGGTGTGTGTGTGAATTTAGAAGAGATGTGATTGCAATAGCTGAGATGGGAACAGCTTGTGTGTCTGGAGGGCTGTAAAATATTAATGGATGCATACAGGCTCCTTATGAAAGACAAGAAGTAGTAAAAAGGAGATGGAGTTGCCAGTGTGCTAAGGAGTAGCTCAGACATACGGAGTTCTTCAGCACTCCAGTCAGGTGACACTTGTTCAGGGTCTGTAAGTCAGGAGTAGAGAACAGAGCAACAAGACCAATACACCATAGTGAGAATTTGTTAGGGACCACCTGAACAAAGTAAGCAAGTGAAAAAATCGTCTTTGCTCAGCCCAGAGGACAAAATCATCTGGCTGGGCCCAGAGAGAAATGGTGAATGGTGCTACATCCAGTTAACATCCACTCACTAGTGGTGCCCCTCAGGTATCAGTATTGGGCTCAGTCCTATTTAATAAGTTTACTGATGATCTGGATGAGGGGATTGAGTCTACGCTTAGTAAATTCACAGTTGACACCAATTTGGGTGCAAGTGCCAATCTGCTGGAAGGTAGGAAAGCTCTGGAGAGTGATTTGGACAGGCTGGATCCATGGGCTGAGACCAAAATAATGTGATTGAACAAGACCAAGTACTGGGTCCTGCACTTTGGCCAGAACAACCTGATGCAGCATTACAGGCTTGGGAAAGAGTGGCTGGAAATCTGCCCAAAAGAAAAGGACCTGAGGGTGCTGGTCAACAGCAGCTGAACATAAGCCAGCAGTGTGCCCAGGTGGCCAAGAAGGCAAATAGTATCCTGGCCTGTATCAGGAATATTGTGGCCAGCAGGACCAGGGCAGTGATTGTCCCTCTGTACTCAGAACTGGTGAGGCCACATCTCAATGTCCAGTTCTGAAACCTTCATTACAAGAAAGACATTGACATGCTAGAGCGAGTCCAGGAAAGGGCAATGAAGCTGGTGAAGTGTCTGGAGCACATATTCTATAAGGAGTGGCTGAGGGAACTGTAGTTGTTTAGCCTGGAGAAAAGGAGGTTCAGGAGTGGCCTCATTCTCTACAACCTGACAGGAGGTTGCAGTCAGTTGGGGTGCAGCAGCTTCTTCCGGGCAACTAGTAACAGGAGGAGAGGACATAGTCTTAACCTGCACCAAGGGAGATTTAGGTTGTACATTAGAAAGGGTGATTAGATATTGCAATGGGCTTCCCAGGGAGGTGGTGGAATCACTGTTTCTGGAGGTGTTGACAAAAAGATTGAATATGTTGCTTAGTGCTATGTTCTAACTGAAAAGATGGTGTTGGGTCATAGGTTGGACTTGATCATCTCTGATGTCTTTTCCAACCTAATTTCTTCTGTTTTTCTGTGATTCCATGATCTTTAAACAGCTAGAAGACTCCAGATCACAGACTCCTGTCCTTATGGGAGACTACCCAATGCATTTCAGGAGTGGAGCTTTCCTTTAATCACTACTCACAATAAAATCCCAAGAAAGAACTTACTAGGGATGGAATAAACAGCTGCAGCAGACAGGGACTAAGGAAATACAAGATTCTAAGGGGAGTGAGGAGAGCAAGCAGCATAGTATAGACTCTAGGATTCTGGAGAGCAGATTTCAGCTTTTCGGTGAACTGGTAGGTGGGACCTGATGGGAGCAAAGGAGTTTAAGACAGGTGACAGGTCTTTAAGGACATTATCATCCTAGTGAAAGAGTTGTCCATCCCAATATTGAGGAAGATGAGCAGGCTTACAAAACTTTGTTAAGCAGGGAACTTACGACCCAATGTTGTAGTTTGGAATTATTATGTAAATTCTCTCCCCTGCCAGTAACTGTCCATGCCAGTAGTTAACAAAGAGAGCAGTTGACTCCTGATCACCTGGGTGGGGCCAGGTTGTCCCTTTTG
>JAWWEV010000083.1:73229964-73250889 GCA_035583235.1 Hafferia zeledoni | reverse complement strand
AAATGAATAGAGGGGGTAGAATACACAGCCTTGATCACCCCCACACAGGGCCAACTGGTCCCACCTGCTAAACTAGGACAGATAGCCATTTGATAGTTCAATCATTCTTTATTCTAACTTTACATCACACAATTGTTGATGAAGAAAGGCTTTCTTTCTTAAGCCTTGAACTTTATATTTCCTTATTAAATAAAGCAGACATTTCAACTTTACTAATGCCAGCAATATTTATGGTATTAAATTCCAAGTGATTTTTAATAAATGATGACTGACATTTGGAGATGCTAGCAAGTGGTTAGATATAAAATTAGGTAAGATTAACTAGTATTAGCTAGAAATTCTGTCACTTATTGACCTCTTAATCCTATTCACTGAATAAATCAAAACAAAAATTCTATTCCTGCTCTAAAATGCTAGTAGGAGAAGTAGATATAATAGGCATACAGCTTGAAAAGTGAAAGAAAACAATTATATGATGAAATATCTCGAGGGGTTTTTGTAATTTGTTTATATTAGTTTAAACATCTGTCATATGCACTAAGTGTATTACAGCATTTTGGAAGCTATATTCTTCTAAAAAATCTAGTGTATATTTTGTCCATGCCCCTCCCACTACAACATTGTTCCTGCTATTCTGATAGACTAATTCAAAAAGTGAAATGTTGTGACCTTTCAAAAGATGTTATAATACTCTTCATTTGACCATATTTTTCTTAATTTGGTCTCTTGAGAAGAGAAAAGAGATGTTAACTTTGAATAATCTGAGAACCACAAGATTATAGTAATTATCTGACCACATTCTGGAGGTGGGTTTTTTTTTTTTTAGAAGACCATAGAATTTTTCCCATCTTGATTTTCTCTTGAAATACTCATACTATCTGTGACTCACTGATAAAGATTTGTGATTTAAAATTACACTTATGTTACTTATTAAACCTATGTATTTTTAGAAGAATGCAAAATTTGCTCTTAATATATTTGTTTATTTGGATATGAAAAATTACATGCTAGGGAATTTTCAATTTTAAGAGGATGCCAGTTTGAATCAAACCCTTCAATCTTTGCAGACATTCAGTGGTGTGGGAACTGGGCTGCATAGAAGAGGCAACAAATGATCATTATTAAAATGCTAAAATGTCATCTGAGTTAGAGAAATGGTGCCTACTGTGGTACTTTATCACCAGCAGTGATAGTGTGAAATACTGTCTCACTAAACAACATGAGCCTGGCAATGTCCAGTGGCCTCATACTTCCCAGAGCCCACATCAGGCATTATCACTCCCTTTGGACAATTCATCCCTATGAACAAGTGACTGGTGTTGAGCCTTGGGTATCAGCTCTTGAGCTACTGCAATTACCCTGCCCTGTTAATAAAGCAACCAGTTTTGGCTTATATTAGTATTCAATTTAAGCTGTGTTAATTTAGCTGAAAGCTGGGAGTTCAGGGATCAATTAACAGTCAATTCAAATATTCCTACCTCCAGGGCGATACTATCAGTTGGAAGGGTTTGACAATTGGAGGCAATATTGCTAATATCCATTAATATTTCTTAGGGATCTGCACTAAGCTGTTTAGAGCACACATGCAATTGTTGCTGCATAAGTATTTAGCTCCCATAACCTTCATACTACTTTTTCAAGCTGTTGTGCAGGGTAAACAGTTATTCATATAGGGTTAATAAGAAAATGATATAGAGGTGACATAATTTATAAACCATAAATAGGGTTGGTTTTGTTCTTAAGGATGGCAATATAGTCTAAAAAGGTAATAGCATGTAAAATCAGCACCTAATAACTGTATAAGTGCTTAATGAAATATTTAAAATGTAGAAAGTAAATAATTCTTTTCAGAAACATCCTTCAAATATATTCTCTCATGTTAATAATATTTAGTGGTCAAATGTCTAGGTCTTTTCTGAGACAGAGTTTGCCTGAAGCTTACATTGAAACCTAGGGCATTTTTGCATCTTGTTTATATGTATTTTATCAGGCAGTTTCATGTGGAGATGGATATTTATTTTTCAGTTTCATTTTCAATTGTTTCTTGTAACAAACCCATCATTTTCTGGTGGTTAATGTGTTTTGAATCAATAAGCAGATTAATCCCAAATTTCATTGTCAAAGTGTTGTGATTTCCCGATACCAGACAAGTTTTAAACAAAAAAACTGAATGAAAGCAAACTACTTCCAGCTGGCAGAGAAAACCCTTACAAAACCATCCCAGAATTACTGCTTTTAAAAAGCTGGTTAAAAAGTAGGATTTTTCATTAAATGCTTACATTTATAACAAAAATTACTTCTATTTATTAAATATATGGACTTTTCCAAGTCCACTCCCTTTCACTGTGAAAGGATTCCATTTCCAATTGACGAAGGTAAATTTACAAGCAAAACTGAAGAACACGAATTTAGGAAGAAAAATGTTTGTTGTTTTGGGGTGGGTTTTTTTTGTTTTTGTTTTTTAACATAATGAGGAATATAAAATTTGGGAGAGATTTATTGTTAAATCATTATTCTCTATCAGTTAGGATATAGTAAGGGGTCTGGGGCTAATTTCAGTATGAAAATCAAACTATCAGGTAGGAAGAAGCACTATAAATTAATTGCCATCTAGAAAACAAACTCCTAGTCTCTTAAGTGCTGTTTTTTGCTGGGTTTAATCTGGATTTTTGAAGTAAGTGGACACTTTATCTTCTATTATTTCTGTTTTCTGAATTTTTGTTTAGATTTTATCTTGTTGAAAGTTTTCCTTACCTTTTTTCCCTCTCCTCTCATTTATTAGATGCCTCAAAATAGGAAAATGATTTGTTGTTATTGTCTACAGTAAGCCTGCCACCTAATATGAGAATGATTGTCTGTCAAGATGATTCTGTGCTTGATTCTTAGCACCCTGTGGAAGAAGACATATCTAGGATTTGTGAAATAAAGCAGTAGTTAATGAATTTCATTTTTTTAATCCAACCATTTTTCTAGTTACATTAGCCCAGCTGCAAAGCTTCCAGTGAATTGATTTGTTTTGTGAACAGTGTAGTCATTTCAGTGGTGTCCATTTCAGCTGAGATTGTCCTTAGTAGCTGATGGCTTTTTAATGTTTTGATTATAAAGTGTTTGTTGGTTACAGTCACAGGCTGTCATTTAATAGAATGCATTCTGTCTTCATATTTGTATGAGATGGGAACCACTCAGGCATTAGCCTTTTGCAGCTTTGTTCTTCTCTTAACACAAGTATCACCTCTTAGATCAAAATTTATTTCTTTATTTGTGTATTGGTGGGTTTAAAATTTGAATTTTTAAGGTTTATCATTTCTGTTTCGCTGTTTCCTTTATAATACATCACAAAACCCTGTTACTTTGTCCAATACAATTTTTTTTTCCATTATTCCAAGCATCACAAACAATTGGTCCTTCTTTTCCCAATAATTTTTCTCTGAAGCCTTGCCTTTCTCTATTGATTATGTGTCACTGGCTAAGTTAACTGCTGTCCACAGTGGAAGATTTGGATATACAGAGAAATTAATTCATATGAGCTGGACTTGGACTGCTATTGTGAAGGTGTGAAAAAATATCAGAAGCAACTGACCTTGGCTTAATCTCTGGAGGGTTTCTCTGCAAGTGATGGAGTAAAGAGAATAGACATAGATTCCCCAGCAATTTCAAATCCATGGGCTCCCTCTCACTGTCTTCATTCCTTCACTCACTTTCAGTAAAACAACTAAATTAATTTCCTCTTCCGAGCTGCATTTACAGCCACCTCACTGACTGTTCAAAGGAACAGAGAGCCTCCTTGAACTGAGGGGGACCTTTTCTTTCCCTCTTTTCCTCCCTCCTTCCTCCCTCTACTCTTTGCTCTCCATAGATCAGCAATCTCATGAAGGCAATAGTCTTAGACTGCTCCACTTATGGTTTAAAAGCTAAACTAGTATTCTTTTTTCCTTTTAATTGGTATTTTCTACCCTTTCATGCTGTTTCTTCACATCGTCTTTCATATCTGATGGAAGCAAAACCCCCACTTGTTAAATCTATTTTTAATCACTTGGGAGAAACACTTTCTGCACTCCAGATACAGTCAAGTACCCATCTTTCTACTGACGCAGACTTAAATCTGTGACTGAAATTTATAGGAACGTGGCTGTCTTTGATTTTCTAACCTCAGCACTTTTGATGAGCTACTCCTGACAGCAATACCTTTTATTGAGATTTCTGTTTGCAAGAATTTATCTTCTTACACTAAAACTCAAAGGGAACATACTACATATATACAGCTAGGAATGTGTTAGTTGTTTTAAAGTAATAATTTTCTAAAAATATAATAAAATTTATTTTTTTTTTTTTTTTTTTTTTTTTTTTTGTATTTCAGTTCTGTCACTATAATGTCTCTTCTCACAGGTAACAATCACCTTTATCACTTATACCTACCGATGTAGATACTGGGCTTGATTTAACAGGTCTGCATAGGCATTTAGAGGCTCAGATTCACAAAAGTATATGAAAAAAAACAATCATTTGAAGTCCTCCAAACATTTTTGTAATATTCAGAGCTTCAGAATTTGATCAGGAAACCTGTCTCAATGCACACATAGTGACATTTTCAAACAATTAATAGATTTCCAAGACTGATCATTTGCCTGGAGTGGAAAGCAGTACCTTGATTGCTTGTGAGTTGCACAAAAGTGTTCAGGCTGTGTGAGCTGTAATCATTCTACATGATCAATGGGAATTCTCAGCTCTGAAATGAAAAAAGAATTGATCAATCTATTGGATTAGCAAGTCCCTGACCAACCATGCAACATTTATATTAATGAAAACTGACATGTTGCTTTAAGTCAAAGATGTGTTTGCTTTAGGTAATTTGCAAATGGTGCCAACATTTTAGGAATGCATCAGAGAAAAGGAAAAGTCTATTTCTGGATCTCTAATTCTTTGAACTGTTCTGTCAATGCCATCTGTGGTTTGTGCATTGGTATTTCAAAACTCAGCAGTTCTGACATGGATAGCTTTCCTCTCTGTTGGCCATCTGTCACAGGTGTTGGAACCTGCACACATTTTTTATTCTATAGATTAAAACTTCAGATGGACTGGTATGCTGGTTTATTACTGTCTGCTTTGGGCCCATGTGTTCCCCCCTCCCCCTCCCCCCCCCTTTTTTTTTTGGTGACATTCAGAAATGAGTTTGTGGTTCTCAGTTGTGTCTTTGTAAAAAAGAAGGAAAATGTTACAATGTTACATTAGGTTATCACTGATTTATTAAGCAGTAATATTTGTAGGATAAACTCTTGAACAGCTTGTTTGTTCAGATCAGCAGAAGGGACAGCCTGCAGATGATTAGTTCCATTTGTGCCCATATGTGTCATGGCAGTAAATGCTGATTATTACAAATGGTTTTGTAGGAGAGGAGGTTAATTGAGCAACCGTTAAAAACAAATGTATATTGATCGTTTTAAAGTGTGTAAATAACAAGGGGTCTGGTTCATGTTTTCATTATTTCTTTCAAAGGGATCAAAGTTATGCAAATACATGCAGAAGTCTCTCTAGAGTGTTATTGGTTATCATGTGTCACAGTTTCCCATTTTAACAAGCTGTCTTTTTTAGATGAAACTTAAGGACCAGATTTCCAAAAGTGCTATATACTAGAGAGCCTTTCATTTCACAGTGCTTTGAGGTTTCAGAATTGTGGATTTATTCCATAACAGGACTAAAATCAAATGTGTTCCAAAGCTTTTATTAAAATGGATGGGCTGGAAAGAATGGTTTTGTTGTCCCTTACAAGTCCAGTCCCAGTTTCCACTTCAGACTATTATTTGCCATCTTTCCAGGACATAATGAGCCTAAACTGTGGTATTGTAAGTGAGCAACTGTTTTTTATATTGTCACTTCAGTCATCATACAAACAGTATGCAATTTCCAAGGTAAGGTTTCTTAGGTCCGTATGTAATTTCTAAGAGTGCTTATATTGCAAAGCCTATACCTTACAATCCAGACTGAAATACATAAATTGTAGAATTTTCCATTGAAATCATAGTGGTATTAGTAAGTAAAACCACTACTCCACTGTTATCACAAATTAGTCTTTATCAAGGGCTGGAATACTTGTTGCTAAGTGATAGTAACCTATGCTTTCCCTCCATAACTCGTGAAAGTTATCATCATACAAGGATCTTGCCTTATCGTACACTTCAGCAGGATGTCTGCAGTGGCAACAGGCAAGAAGTGTAATATGTTGCCTCTGAAAAACACTTTGGAGTACTCATTATCTTGGACACTATCTTCAGGTATAGGGTAAAAGTTGTTGGTGTTTTATTCTTTGTTGTTTTGTTTGGTTTGTTTTTTTGTTTTTGTTTTTGTTTGGGTGTTTTTGTGTTTTTTGTGTTTTTTTTTTTTTGTTTTTTTTAATAGAGGAACCATGGAAATCTGACTGTTTATGTCCTACACTCTCCTTTAAGCAACATGTTCTGCTTCAGATTTTAGGGGACCTCCATTACCAAAGATGTAATGTCTGCTTGAGCTTGTGGATAGGTGCATTAAGTTGTTCAGAGATATATTCCTCCTTTTTCTTCATGAACATAGTCAGAGAATTTGAAGACCAATAGTAATATTGGTAGAGCTCAACATTAATTACTTAATCATAGCTCGCTTACACTGCTGACCAGGCCGAATGATGTGTTGCAAGAAAAACCTGACAGCTTTTTACTCAAGCTATGTAGTGTTAATAAAAGTGTTAAGTGTCTGTGGTTTTAATATGTAAAATATAGTAGACAGTATGTAATGGCTATGATTATGCATTAGCTCTACAAAACCTTTCCTCTGGGGGGAAGAAAAAAACAAAACAACAACCAAAAAACATTGCAGTGTTCTTTGTAACTCTGTTTAACGACATTCAAGGAAAAAAAAACAAAAAACAAACACCCCCTCCCCCCCCATTAATTAGTACAACGAAAAGTTGTTAGAGTGAGCAGAGAAGCACAGTGTTTATTTTATAAGACAAAACTGGAAGTACTTACCCTGTTCAGTCCAGAAAGAAAAACAAAAGGATGAAGGGTAAAGGTCTGTTATCAGGAAGTACAGTAAGTTGCAGAATGGGCTAGATACAGGGAAGAAAAATCAGCAGTTGATTCCAAAGTACTCCTGGTGGAGAGATAATGTGTTATCCAGAATATTTCTTAAAACTGTGTTGGATTGTTTTGTTTGTTTCTGATGGAAGAAAGTAACATTTTCTGGTTGATTGTTTCTTTCTTCGTTTTTGAAAGATTTGAAAAGTGTCTAAAAAGTTTGCTGAATATTTTGGGCACATCTGCAAATTCTATTTAAAAAAAAAAAAAGGCAAGTGATCAGCAAATATTTTTTTTTTCCTAAGTTTTGCTAGAAACCTATTTCAGAAGAGAGAGATGAGCTTTCAATTCCCAAAAGGTTTTATTCACAAATTCATAATTAACTTTCTCAACTGTGTTAAATGTTTGGCCAAGAGACTTTCAGCAGAATTTTTCTGTTCAAGGAGGCAATATGACTATTGAGGATGATAGCAAATTTAAGGTAAAGGAATGTTTGACTGTGGGACTCTTTTGTGTGAGAAATCAGATGAGTATTTGACTTTTATAATTTTAAAAGCATGAGATAAAACTCAGTTTGCACTCCTCTTTCCCTGTGCCTGATATGTGATTGGTTGGTAGAGAAAGTTCTCAACTGTGTAGCAATAAAAGAGATGAAGCAAAAAAGAATCCATGTTCTTCTGAAGGCTAAGATTTCTAACTGTGCATCTCAATGATGCAATTGTATTTTACCTTTTTATAAATGATATTTCTGAAATGTTGCTTTCTTCCATAAAATGCATGAACTGATTTCTATATATGAAAAAAATATTTAGATATCAACTGTGTTTTTTCTCAACTTCAAAACATCAATCTTTATGTCCCAGCTGTTTTTAACTACGTCAAGTGGAGTGTTGTTTTTGTCTGGCAGGGCCTATTGAGGGAATTTCCTATTTTTTCCTGGGTTTAGGTAATCATACAATCATAGAATTGAACTCCTTGTAGGACTATATAAAACTAAATCATATAGATGAGAACACTGACCAGATGCTCCTTGAACGTTAATAAGCTTGGCGCCAATAAAAATTGTATGTCTTTGTATTAGTCCACATTGAATTATGTAAGTCAATATTTGGCTTTATACCATGTCTCTACTCACGCAGATAATTATTACCCTTCTGTCTTTCATTTCCTACCCACTAATTTAGAATCGTTTAGAAATGTCACTCTTCTATTTATCCTTCCTAAGAAATTTGAGTTTAATAAAGAGCAAGCCAAGTTACACAAAGCTGTCAGGATGGAATGGAGTACTGCAGTTTGTTTCTTAATAAAAAATCTGGGTACTAAGCAGGCTGCTTGTTCAATTTCCTCTGTCTCTCAGATGTAGGTTATTTGAAGGCTGTGGTACAGTCAAATACAGCTTAGAAAAAGTTTTGACGCCTGCTGGTATTCCACAGTAAAGTAGTTCAATAAGCAAACTGTCATTTGGAACTCTGTATTTGCCACTGAATGAAATTAATCCTACCTTTAAGGAAAAAAATCTTGACTGTGTATATTTTGGTTTCTCTATTTTAACTAATGTAACACTGGGGGGGCGGGGGGGAGGGGGGAGTGATACGCATTAAGTGTTTGCAAAACTACACTTTTTTTTTTTTTTTAAACAGGTGTGAGCATTCCATGCATAATTTTAGTGTTGTTTGTTTTCTTTTTCTGTTTGTTTGTTTTGTGTGTTTTGTTTGTTTGTTTTTTAATCCTACTTCTTGGTAATATAGGTGTTCCAAAAAGTATGAATTTCCTTTTTTTTTTTTTTTTTTGTTTGGGTTTTTTCACCACAAATGAGGATTGTTCAGAAGGTGAAGTACAAAGAGCTCTTCTTTCATACTTTGTGCACTGCCAGCTTTGCTTGTAAAATGTATGTAATAATTTATGTCATGCACAGAACCCATAGGAAAGAGCTTATTCCAGAGTCTGAATACCTAGTGTAAAACTGTAAAGCGGAAGTTACATCAACCTCAACCAAACACCTGAACATTGACATCTCCACTTCATCTCTGCAGTGGTCTTCATCCAACTTTTGTTTCATCACTGCATCCATTCAATATCCAAAAATTTCCTGGAGTCAAGTTTACTTCATTCCATGTTAAAATATATTTCTGTCTTTGTTTCTCTTTTGTCCTCTCTGGATTTCCCTGACTCCTACCCTTACTCTTCTAGCCTCAACCACCTCTCTGCTTTGGTCCACTTAGCCTTGTGCTAAGTTTATCTCCCTGTGCTGTTTTATTTACTGTCAGACACTTAGTTGAGATAGCTGGAGATGAACACTGTAACAGGGAGCTATAGCTGTGTATCTCTAATGCATGGCAGTGATGGCAAGACTCCGTGGTGGAGTCTTATGCCACGAAAGATAAGTGTGTAATGACCAAAGGGCAGCATGGTGGCATGCATGTGCCAGGCATACAGAAACATTGTTGTGTGGGAAGTTGTCATTGTCATTGGCATTGGATAGGGTGGGCTGTTAGAGGTGAAGGGGTATGTATTATGCCTTCTGTTAATGTGGATTGATGTAGGGCAAGTCAAAGGTAATAGAAAGCAATAACAGTTTCTTGTTGGAAAAAAAAAAAAAAAAAGAAAAAAAGAAAAATCTCCCTTGGTCAAATAGAGCATGTGGAAAGATTAAAACTGTGCAACACTACCCTAAATAACATAGATTTTTTTCAATTATTATTTTATAGAACACTTTGTTAAAATTCAATATTAGGTCAATATTATGCCAAAGGGAAAAAGTACACTCCTGGTAATTACTGTCCTATAAACCTAAATCCTCAAATTAATGTGGAAGTTTCTAACAAGAAGTCAGTAAGAGTCTAAAAGAAATTTAAATTACTTTTTCTTAAGTAAATGAATACTGGAAACTCAGAATGCCACTGTTCTCTGAATTTGCACAGTTCAGGTGAATTGTTTGTCTCATAATAGAAAGGGAAAGGAGATAATGGCTAAGAAATAGACCTCAAATCACACTGCATTTCTGGCTCTTTGTATAACCCATTGATTCCTATGAGTGATCATTCATTAATAATCAACAAGGAAAACAAATTAAGCAGCATATTAATGTAATTACACAAAAGAGGGCATGCATATTTCTTTGCATTTACATGAGATAAATGCATCTTTTGAGATGCTTTAATAAGAAGAAATATTAAGGGATTAATTAATTACACTACTGCAATAGTACATTATTAAAACCACTATATTTATTTCAGAACACTAATATTTTTTCTCAATAAGCAAATTCTACATACTATGCAACATGAAGGAACTGAGAATATTTTATTTGTAAGTTAAATTCTGTGTTGAACCTAATATTTATGGCTTATTCCCCTTATGTCACTTCTTATTCCTGTATTGCATCTCACGTTTTTTAATAACAGACTCACAGGCTGCTTTTCAATTGAAAATTTATCTTTCTTTTTTGTATTACCTTTGTTTATCTATTGGTTGTAAGTGTCTTCCATCTGTCCATAATTGTTTATTTAATGTCTAGAAAACCTGTTCTAGAGGAAGATTGTTTCCAATCAGACTGTAATACCTTTGAAAATGTGTTGCGAGCAAAGTTTTACACTACACATTTTCAGTTTAATTATTGTTTGGTGGTTTTTTGAGATAATCAACTCCAGTCGTGTTGTAGCTTATCATAAGCAACACCCTGTGCCATGGTTCATTTGGATCTCTCAACTTTATAGAACAAGGTACTCCATGAATTAAACTTTATTTTGTGAGCCCATTAGGAAAGAAAACAAACACAGCATCTAAGGGCTCAATTTCCTTAGCTCAGAGTTGTCTAATATATGAATTCAGTAATTCATCTCTTAATTCAGAAGATTTCTAATACAAACGTTCTCTAACCTGAAACATGCAATTTATGTACCTATGAATGAAATAGCTACTTAGCTGATGGTAAGGCTCTTGATCCTTTCTCCCCTATCTTGATGGGGATGTTTCCTGTATCACACTGTGAAGCACAAAAACCTCAGTGTTCCAGCTGCTTTTGGATCTGCTTCAAAAACTCTTTTGGGTAAGCCGATATATTTATACCTTCCAGCTTGGAAGTGTGGTCTAGACCTTTTCCATTAGTTAGCAGATTCTGAAGAAACTGTGAGGAAACTGATACACAAAGATTATAGCTGCAGGAGACTGCAAGTGGCAGGTTATATTGGCTGCATAATGACCTGTAGCCCTTTCTGGTCGTGGTCCTGACTGTATGTTGCTCTTCCTTTGACCTAGTGGCATTGCTCCCAACATACCTCAGCCCTAAGCACAAGCTGCATATTAGCATCTAAGCAGGAGTTGAGAAAACAGTCACACTCCTGCCACATGATTTCCAAATTATTGTCAATAGCTGGCAGATGCAGCTGTATTTGCGGTATATTCTTTATGCAAAGGAAAGCTTTCTGAGCCAAAGAATATGCATACATTTGATTTGGCTTCTTTTTCAATGCACACATCACAACATCATAATTTTTTTCTTCTCAGATACTATTTTTTTTTAATCTTAATAAAAAGCCCAGATATCTTAAATAAAATTATTCATATTTTAGAATATGGATTCTTAGAGTATTTCCTAATCCTTGTACCATGCAAACCTATTAGAATATAGTTGCCCATAGAAGTAAATTGTTATAAAAATCCAGATTAAAATATCTGCAAATGAAGACAAATTTCAGAGAACTTTAAGAGGCTTCTAGGGAGCCTTATCTCAAACTTTTAAAGAACTCCCGCATCACCATGAGTAAATTAAAAATCATTAGTCACAGTTACAAAAAGTGTAAGCAGTTATTAGGTAAAACTCTTCTAGGTACTGATTAAGACTGATAATGCCGTTCACTTTAGGCCACATAGGAAAGCAAGAGGAACTTCTGCCTTCTGCCCTCTTTCAAGTTGTACACAGCTTAACTTTAACTTTGGGGAGCCAAAAGGATAATATCAGCTTTTCCTTCAGTAGAATGAGCAAACAAAATTAATTGAAGCCACAGATCTGACTTCCTTCCTCTCCGTATGCCTTTATTGCAGATGCCAAGTAATCCATTATCTCACAAATTCTACGTCAGTTTAATGCACAGCTTTGTCAAAATGTCACAAACAATCAAGGAATAAGCAACATGCAAAGACATTACAAGAGAAGACATCTGTTCTTTAATTATGGTTGTACAAGTAGGAGCTAGAAGTGTGTCCAGCAAAAAGGAAGGTGGGATCTGATTATCTAAGGTAAAAACACAGGTCATACTACTCTGACTGAAAGTCATCTCAATGTCCCTGCATTACCACTCTGAGAAAGGAAACATGGTGTAAAAGAAGTAGAAATGTACTGCATTAGCCATGATTTACACATGAAATTTGTGCTAGAGAAAAGAATTGACCACTGGTTTCCTCAAGTTTCAGATATTTATGTAGGTCTTGTAAATCTTTCCTTCAGACCACACTTTCTTCTGTCTTTGTACAATAAAAGGAAGGATGAATTAGTTATGCTTTCCAAACTATCAGTGGTAACTTTGAGGATACACAACTGCACATTAAAATTGTGCACACTGAAAAGGGAACTGAGAAGATCAGAGGCTTGAAATGAAAAAGAGAGGATATGAGGCATAAAATTTTCCAAAGTCTCTTTAATATCTGTTACTTTGATATTTTACTACTTTACTTTTCATACATAAATGTTAGTCATATTGAATTACTCAAGGATATTTAATAAAGGAATTCCACCCCAAGTAGTTTAATTTAAATTACTTCATTTCATTTTCAAAACTTTAGAATGCAAGTTTTCAGCTGCAGCATTTCATGGATTTGTATGCTTTCTTAGCAAATTTAAAGATAACCATAGTATTTATGAACAGCTTCATCTGCTGCCAGATTTTCTTCTCAATTTATAGTCAATATTAGCAGCAGATTTACATTTCATTTTCTAGTACAGTGATCTACACTTATCGTTTTTTGTGCTTGATCTTCTTTTGGAAAAGATTGTCCTTCAAAAAGCAGCATCAAAGTCCGAAAAATGCCAGTGGCATGGGGAACAATATTTAACAAACTGTATCTTTGAGTATTGAATACAAATGGACTGAAAATTCACCTTTTTGAATGCATGAAGTGCAAGGAAATACCAGCTATATGCCTTAAAATATTCAGTATTCATTCCTAATCCATATTTCATCAAAATTTCTTGTTTGCCTTCTGTAAATTGGAAAAGAAAGTAAAGGCATTTTTAAAATCAAAAGTATTCTTCAGGATTCTTCTAAAGCTTAAAGGTAAAGTGGTTCCATGTGTATAGTAGTACCACCCACATAAACTTGTGTTGAAAGAAGAGTACTAAAATTGCTGTGTCAGACGCTTGAAAGTGCCAAGGAAATTTGCCTGTGGCAAAAGTTATTATTTGATGATTCAAATACAGATTGTTGTATAATATATATAAGCAACATAACACTGTTTCCTGGACAAATTTTCAGTACATGGCATTTCAATATTCACCCACTTATTTAGGTATGTAATTTCTAAGGATGAAAGCTTACAATGACACTAGCTATAATTTACCCATTTGTTTTAAGCCTCTAGACCAGCTATACAGATTTCTGCTAATGTTGTATGCTAATGAAGAAATCAAGGATTTTGTCATCCCCTGGATGGGCTCTAGGTGGAACTGGGTACATACATAAATATATATGTATGCATATATATGCATACATTCGTATGCATACACACAAACACACACACATACATATAATACTTAGGTAACCATGTTCCTAATTCTTTCATCAAAATGTAAGTTTTAAGACTCACCTCAACTTGAATTTCCTGGACTGAGTCTTGCTTGTCTTGGTCATGATTTTAGCAACTTGCTGTTCCCTTCATTGTAACATCCTGCCCATCCTGTAGGTGCTGTGTGATTGCAGTCAGGTTGATCTGCTCCATAACCCTGCCAGGCACAGAGGTCAGGCTGACAGGTCTGTAGTTGCTCGGGTCCTCCTTGCAGCCCTTTTTGTGGATTGGGGTGACATTTGCCAACTTCCAATCATCTGGGACCTCCTCAGAGAGCCAGGACTGTTGGAAGATGATGGAGAGTGGCTTGGCAAGCTCTTCCGCCAGCTCCCCCATCACCCTGGGTTGGATCCTGTCTGGTCCCATAGACTTCTGAGGATCCAAGCATTTTAGTAAATCACTAACTGTATCCTCCTGGAATTTAGGGAGGTTATTCAGCTTCCTGTCATTGTCTATCAGCTCCAAAGGGCAGTTGTCCTGAGGGCCACCTGTCTTGCTGGTGAAAACTGAGGCAAAGTAGGTGTTAAGTACCTCAACCTTCTCCTCATCCTGATTAACTATGTTCCCCCTCAAGTCCAGCAAAGAATGGAGGTCTTCCTTGACCCTCCTTTTGTTATTGATGTATTTATAGAAGCGCTTTTTGTTATCCCTAACAGAAGTAGCCAAATTGATTTCAAATTGCACTTTTGTTTCTCTAATTTTCTTCCTACAAGACCTAACTAAGTCTCTAAACTCTTCATGAGTAACCAGCCCTTTCTTCAACAGTTGGTAAGCTCTCCTTTCCCCCTTGATTTCCTTCAGAATGTCCCTCTTTAACCAAGCTGGTTGTCTTCCCTACCAGCTTGCCTTTTGGCACACTGGGACAGCCTGTTCCTGTGCATTTAAGTCTTCCTTCTTGAAGTATGTCCATCCCTCTTGGACCCCCTTGTTTTCAAGGGTTGTTTTCCAGGGTATGCTCTGAATTAGTCTTCTGAATAGGCTGAAATCTGCCCTCCAGAATAGAAGTTTTATTGATGGCCCTCCTTGCATCCCTGAGTATTGAAAATTCTATTATTTCATGGTCACTGTGCCCCAGACAACCTTCGACTACAACATTTCCCACCAGCCCCTCTCTGTTTGTAAGCGGCAGATCTAGCTGGGCCCTACCCCTGGTAGATTCATTTACCAGCTGAAGCAGGAAATTATCCTTACCTTCCACTCAGTTTTGAAAATGTTACTAAGAAATAATCTATGACAGGGGACCCAGTATAAAGCAGATAACCCTACTCTAGACCTAGCTGGAACATGACATAAGAGAGTGCAGCAGTTTTCAACAGCAGTATTTTAGTCTAGAAATAATAAAATTGTTTTTGTGTAGAAACTTGCCTAAAATGATAAACTAGAGGCTATTAGGAAAGTTGTCAGAATGTTTCTCTGTTTCTGGCCCTAGAAAAGACAGTATGAACTGGAATATGTTATGCAGTAAAACATTCACAAGTGGAGAAAGTCCAAATAGTAACTCAAAAAGTATGTAATTTGAAGTACCCTTTTAGTACAAGTGCAATGTGCTTAATAACAAA
This sequence comes from Hafferia zeledoni, assembly GCA_035583235.1. Classification (NCBI taxonomy): domain Eukaryota; kingdom Metazoa; phylum Chordata; class Aves; order Passeriformes; family Thamnophilidae; genus Hafferia; species Hafferia zeledoni. Next base: position 73,235,504 of record JAWWEV010000083.1, on the reverse strand, counting down.
TTTGTTTTAGTTTTCAGATGAAAGAATTAATTATCAGTGGATCTAGAGATGGCATGAATCTATATATTCACATACAGATTATATATCTATGTCTATATTCTGTGTCAATACAGCATAATCTATAACAAAATTTGAACAGGACTAGACATAATGTTCAATCTGGGACTATCTTCATGCTGCTTTCTGTCTCTCTATGGTCTTGAAAGTAATCAAATACTAGTGCTTTCTTGTTTTATTTACTTCCTCTGTTTAAGAAACAACAATCAACCACTCTTATCTCTGTGTCACTTTGAAATGTATTTTTAGGTTCCTTGTGTTTCTTTATTTCACAGAGTTTAATGGCTACTAAAAAATCAAGACTGGAAATTTGATAGTACATCAGCTGCTGAATTACTGTAGGTGTCTGCCTTTTTCATTACACTACTATTTCAGCTAAGGCAACACAAACTTTTAAAAAATATTTTTCTGTATTCATGTACACTGGAAAAACATGGACAACAGGAAAAACTAGAGAAGTTCTTTCAGTCAGACAATAAGATGATCACTATATAAGTCTAAATGAGCAATGAACTAAATTATGTGAAGTCCTGGAAAAATTAGAGCACTCTAAAAATGACAGATTTGAATGTCAGGCAGAAGAACAAGCAGAAGGAGCCAGGAGAGCAGAAGGATTCGAATTTATATTTAGCTGATATGCCTAAAATTAAAGTGTATACACATAAATGGTAATAGCATAACTCCATGAAGAATTGTTTATAGTTAGCATGGTTACATAACCTAGACAGTACAAAATTACATTTTCTGTCTGTGTGTCTTACCTAAAATAGCAAGGCCTGACTCAATCTAGACATGTATTTCTAACATATGGAAAATTATTAAAAGCAAAATATAAAGTGGTGTAATTAAATACTCACTTGCCTCCAACATCCATTATATAGTATATGTAAATGAAGGAATATGTTTACAGTATCTTCTTTAATAGACAATTTCCTGTTCTTTTAAAGGGTCTTCTTAAAATAGGTGTGGGAGCAAATGAACTGCTTATACTCTATGTAAAGGATTCTGTTGTGTTAAAGAACCAATGTAATGATGATATGCTTAGAAATCCCTCATGCTGGATAGGTTCCCATGCTTCAAAACCTATGATAAAAATTTTTGTCTCTTAATCTGCAGTGTTGTTTGCTAGTACGTCAGGATAGATTTCCTCCCCTAAACCCCTAGAGGTGGTTGCAAAGTGGTCATTATATTTCCATCCTTCATTTCATGATGATTTACAGGATTAATAACAATTTAAAGGAAATACAGAGTAAAGACAGAAGTTTTATGTGAATGTTGTGGGGGAGAAGAGGTTGTGCCATAGCTGTGAGTGTGAAGGAAAAAAGAGAGTCTTTAGCCATCAATAAAGGTGAAGGTATTAAAATAAATAAGACAACAGAATGAAAGATTTCTTTTGAAAATTAGGAGACGAAGAACGTTAAGGGAAGAGCTTAGTGGTATAAGGGTTTAAAAATCCTAAGGCTTCAAACCTAAGTAAATACTAAATTCAGAAAAGAGTTTTCAGTAGGGCTTTTCTGAGCTTCAGTGATGCACTATTTTTGGAAGAAAATAGATAAAATGTGATTATGTTGACATATGAAATATTATCCCTTTGGGAAGAAGGGATCTGAATTAATTGCCTATGCCCTCATGTTATCCCTTCTTATGTACAGTTATTATAAAAGTACATCTCAGTTGGAGTCTTTCTCTTTAAAAATTTTAAACTTTAATATTTCATGCTTTATTTTTTTTCTGTAGTTTCAAACATGGCAACCTTCAACTTCAAAGTGAGTTTTTTTCATTCTCTTCCATACTGACAGAGTCTCCTTTGCCCCTCATTTTTCTCAAAAGTTGCCTAGCAGAACTTTTGTGTGTTACTTAGTATACTGTGGACCATGTGGACCCAGTTGTTTTTTGCTTCTATAGGCCACTGCAGACTAATTATTTTGAGAGGAGTTTGCTAGCTCTGTTATTTCCAGATATAAAACTGAGATGCCAAGAGTTCATAAAGTCATTTAACTTCAGTTTATTTCGAACATGTATTTCAATGCTGGAAGAAAAGGAAGATCTTATGTCGAGGAAATTAACCTTAGTAGTTACAGACTTACACAGTGAGTGCAAAGTCAAGTGCAGTAACATGCTTCTAATAAAAAATGTGTGCAGGCGTTTATCTTGTTTATGCACAAGGAAGATGGTAACTACAGAATACGTATCTTGAAAACTCCTCTTATATTTGCAAATAATCAATCATTATATTTGGCAATCTTCAATCAACATACTTCCAGAAATCTTTGATCTCATTTGAGCAGGTACCCTGTAATGGTAATGTGCTGTATCATGGTAATATTAAAAAACAACAACAAAAAAAACAAAAACAAAACTAAAAAACAAAAACAAAAAAACAAAACAAAAAAACCTTCCTCTCTGCTTTTCCTGCAGTCCCTTACGAGGAAATAAACCTCTAAATGTGGCATCTTGGAGCACTGTTACACAAGTGAAACAGTTCATTCTGTGAGGCTTCACTGGAGTTAGTAAGGTGATAACTGGGTCAGCTGTCAAATACTGTTATAGTAGTTCTTCACCCAAAACTCAATGAAGGTTAATACATGTCATTATTTCAGTTTATTTTCCTAAGGCGTATTTTGTGTAAGAGGTGAAGTAAGCAAAATAGAAGATTTGACTACTTTTCACTAGCAAGCCATAATATTCTGCCTGACCAAGAAAAAGTCATGACTTCTCAAAACACTTGTGAAATGGCTTCTAATTCCTCTATTTCTATCTTGGTGTCTTTACATAGGCTTAAAGTTATTTAATGTTCTTGGTGAAACCACTTCTAATAAATTTGAATGTTATGCTCTCTATTTATGCATACAGTCAGTTAGGTATCACTTCAATTTCTGACCCTTGAGTCCAGAGGCTGAATGTTATGTGAAGTTGTCTGCTGACTTGCTGCATGTATTGTTTTGTCTTGAGAAACTTGCTGGCTTTCCAGAAACAGTCTTTGCCAAATTTCAGTTTGAACACTGTATAAATTTTTTTCCCTTTTTTCTTTTCAGTTTTCTGCCTTTGGCACCTAAAAACCTTCTCTACGCAGAAGTTGCAAACCTTCCCTGCTTTACAGGGATATTGTGATGTGCAGCATGCCAGTTCTCAGTCATGGCTCAGTTTGTGTGCGAATGCAGCAGCTGTGGCACTTTCATCAACATTTGCCATAAATTTTGAAATCACAGACATAAGCACCATCTGGCTGTGCAAGTTTCTCTCATAAGCTGGGCAGTTCCTAAGTAGATCATTCACTCTAGATACATGAAAAAAAAAAAAAAAAAAAAAAAAAAAAAGATGCTTTAGAAAGCACTGAGGTTGCTGAAGAGGAATTATAGCTTATGTCTAAGGCAGTCTTTCATGATAATGTAAGTACATGTTTAATTCTAAATATGTTCCAGTTCTCTTTTTATTCAATTCATTAATGCTTTATAAATGTAGGGGGGAAAAAAAAAAAAAAAACAACAAAACCCCACAATAAAAGTTTAGCATAAATTCAGTTTTATTCTTAAAAGTCCTTGTCCAAAAGAGGTAACTTGCCTTTCTTCAGTAAAAGTAACTCATAGGTGTTCATGAAAATAGTAATAATAAACTTGAAAAGACATTCTGTGGTCAGACTGAAGGTTTTCCTGCATTTGACATCATCACAATGCACTGTAGGGGATTAGCAGATGCTATGCAGCTCTTTTTTACCATCCTCTGTCTGTCGTTTAAACACATTTATCAATAACTCACTGTACAAGTAACTGAAATATTTCTTATGTAGATCACTTGATAGATGCTTTCTTTAACAAGAAGCTGCAGGCCATGGCATTATCATCATATACATTGTTCTTCCCAGCATTATCAAGTGCATTGGTTTGCTATGTATATGCATATGTTTGGGAGAGAATAAGGTTCTGCTCAGCAATTCTTATCAGTTCAAGTTGCTGATGATTTTCCCCTCCTTTCTTTTCCTTTTCCTCTTTTAAATTGTGATAGTGCAACAGAATTCCAATTAAATTACATTTAAGGCAGTAGATTTAGACAGAGATTGCTTAGTAGAGAACTGTGTTAAAAGGCAATGTTTTTGAATATAGTGATAGATTTACTATGTCTTGTGATGTTACTCAAAATTGGAATAGAAAGCTATATGGCTATATCTGGTTTCTTAAGCTGGAGAGTAGATAGCTGAATGCTGATGCAAAAATTCTTCATGAATGTTTGCTCAAATTTCAAAATCTGGTTTTGTTGTTGTGGGGTTTGTCTGGCTCTTTTATTAATTTTTTATTACTCTTGACCTATTATTATTAATTATCAATTATTAATTATTTATTATTATTACTATTAATTATTGTTATTCTTTTAAATGCAGAGGCTTTTGTTTTACTTACCCTTTGTAACTGATGTTTATGAGAATTTGTAGGAATGGCTCCATTTCTTAAAGAATGCATATAATGCAACATCTATAAAAAAGGGTTTATATTAATTGCTGACAATTCTTTTGAATAATTGTTGTGGTTTAGGAATCGTGTTCTCCAATACAGTCGTCCCACTAAAACCACATACTTCTTTTCCCCCCATCTACCTCTCACCTCCTCTTTCCTCTGCGGTAGGTTGGAGAAGAAAATTTGAGGCACAAAAATTAAAGATCACAGGTTGAGATAAGAACAATTTACTGGAAACAGCAATGAGATAAGAAAACAGCAACAATATTAATAATAAAAGTGTACAGGGAATGATTTACATGCAAACCTGTGGCTGACTGCAACCTGAAGAGAGTCACCCTCAAGAGAGCCCTTTCCCCCACCCTCAGCAATGATATTAGGTGGTGCAAAGTAACCTCCAGGTCCCAGCCATGCCCCTTCCTGGCTACTGCAAAAAATTGACTCTGTCCTGGTCTGGGGTGATGGCCCCTGATAAGGCCTGATGGGTTGAGAGGGACGCCTCAGCTCCCTGCAGGGATGCTCCTGGACAAGGACAAAGGCTTTCAAACTGATAAGATTAACAAAGGATAGAGTGTTAAGAAATAGCACAGCCTTCCTTTGCGATATCTTCTATAACCACTCTAGGACCCACCTCCCGTCAGGCATCTGCATCACCATCACTCCCCCAGTAGACTGACTTTTAGCCACACAAAACCACATGAAAGAAAAAACAAAAAGGTATAAAAAGTGTGTGGAGTTTAAACTCCAGCACAGAGGGGAAAATACCAGCATCTCTGTGAGGGTAACTGCTGAAGCTTGTCCTGTCTCCTCCTCCTCCTGGAACAATGTAGGCGTGAGAAGACCATGTGCTTTCTATTTTTTCTAACTTTACTTGCTTAACTTTACTTACATCCTTTATACATTCCATCTTACATCTTATGCTAACAGCTACTTTGATTCTTACTTTATAAGCATTTCGTTTACTAAATGTGTTTTGCTACCTTAATACTAATAACAGTAACTTGCTTCACACTTTGCTACTTTATATTGGTTATT
>JAWWEV010000083.1:73192586-73221819 GCA_035583235.1 Hafferia zeledoni | reverse complement strand
CTGGACTCTTCTCCTGTCTTTCTCCCCCCTTATGCACCTTTTTCCCCCCACTAAGGTTATTTTCTATGTCACACTAAACGGAATTTTTAAATAAACACCGATTATATAGTGTCGTTTCACTTCAATCCACCCCAAAGGGTATTATTAATAACAATCTAAGTCACCCCCGTCCCCTTCCCAGGAGCGGGTCGTGACATCAGCAGAAAGATAATATGGAAGGAGACCAAAACTTTGACTCTTCAAAAGCTGCTGGGATGCCATTGTCCAGATACAGCCTACTTGAAATGATTTAAGGGCATCAGTCTGGACAAAAAATTGTGAAAAAGATCATGATTTGAAACCTAATTATTAAAACACTTGTTAGAAAGTGTACATATCTTGCTTGACTGACTAGTATATTAGCCGAGGGTTTTTTAACGTAAAATAACTGAAAATATATTAGAGCAAAGACTACAACTCAAATCCCTGGTGAATATCCTATCACAAGACTAGACAGTTGAGATCACTCATGTCTCTAACCTGCTCAATCCATCAAATCATTAATTTTTCTCCATAAAACCAAGTTGCTTTAAGTCTCCTCTCATCACAGGAATCATGTTTTTTGAATCATTCCTTTTGAGTATATGTTGTGATCCAGTTACTGAGATGCCTCTACCCAAATTCAGGTGCAAACAAGACCATATGCTGATGTCAATAGTATGGATTTTATTTAACAGTAAAATGTGAGGTAGAGAGATAAAAAGAAATAGAAGAAGTGGGTGAGGAGTGGAGAGAAAGAGAGTGAGAGAGACACAGATTAAGTAGGAAGAGAGTCACTACTCTATGGATCCAGTGGCATCCTGTCAGTCCTTCTTCACCCTGGTCTCAATGGGGAGGATCTCCAGGTCAATCAAAGCTTCTCACCATTTATTCATTTCAGCAAACAAAGGAATCAATGCTCATTGGCTACATGATTCTCTTGTTTTCAATGCTCAGCCTTTCTCTTTCTTTGAGTCAGGGGGTATCTCATACAGTTTTCCCCTGCCAGACACCATTAGAACTGATTATCAGCACAGTTGCTGAATTGGCTTTCTTTGTGTTCATAGTCAGTACTCCCCCAGTTTGTTAACCTCTTTCTAGTAATGGATAATCGGACAGTAGTATCACCTTTATTTTATCTCATGTTCTTGTCAGATGTCTTAAATTACTCTTCAATTTTCAGGAATTCAGGAAAGCATTTTTTTTTGTGTGTGTGGGGGGGGGGAGGGGGAAGGGGGAGGAAGAGGGCAGTTTTGTAATCATGCATGAGTAGTTACTTCTTAATGCAGTGGGCAAACTTGTTTGGTGATTTTAACAGTGTTTGAGGCAATTGTGATCTCTAAGGCTTTCACAGCATAGCACACATCTACTGTGTGTAGAATTATTAATTTGTGACAACCTAAATTCATGATTCTATCATGCTTCACAGGAAATTTGGACTTGGGATTGAGGTGGGAAAATCGAGTCCTTGGACCTGAAGTACAAAGTAAGGTCAACATTTAAGTGCACAGACCATCTGCAGGTGTCTTCAAAGTTAGACATTAAAGTGGAGTCATAGTTGTGAATATAAAAAATGTGTGTTCCTAAAGTACCTGGTTCTAGAATAAAGAGTACTAGGCTGGACTTGAAGTCTGAGAATTTTATTTTTTTTTAATGGTCTCACTCCTTGGTCCTCAAAACAGAAAAAAAACCCATAACCTTTTCCTACCATAAGAATGTAAAAAAAATTCTGGATTTGATCCCACTTTAATCCTGTCAAAACCAACAACAAAATTTCACTGGATTACATAAAATAGAATGGATGCAAAGGAAGTGAATCCTTGTAGGCAGACTACATAATTCATCTCTACTGGTGCTCAGCATTGCCTAAAGACTGGTGTATATATTACTGAATCATCACTAACTTATTGAGGGGCCACTTAAAGGTGCCTAACATTACTCTTTTCATTTTTATTATTTTCATTATTATATTAGTTATTATCATTGCAATTATTATTATTTTATATCAGCTCTTAATACTGATTCAAGAAATGCCGGGTATGACCCAGAAAGAAAATGATAGCATTTGAATTGTATAAAGGCCTAGATTCCATAGCATAGTACAAGACTGACTAATAAAAAAAATGAATTTGTATACACACTTGGCTTCTACCTGGACTGAGGGAAAAATCTTTTCTTTTGACAACTGGTGTCAGTGTTAGTTTGCACAAAGCATTTTGGCCTCTAGCAGCCAGAGTGTTGTTTTCCTCTCATGCCAGACCCTTGTGATTACAACAGCACGCAACTGTCACTGTGAGAAACATAGAGAACAGAGAGTCACACTTGTCTTCTGAGTGCCAAGTTGGCAACTAACTTTGTTTGGCTCATGAGCATGTTCCTGACAGCTTGTGAGAGGCAGCTCTGAGCTGAGATGGCACCTGCAGTGCACAGAGAGCCAACTGCTATTCAGAAATGAACAAAGGTGTGCTCTATGATTTTAAATATACTTTGGCTAATTAGAGGTGTTTTTTTCTCCATTAAAGACTCACAGAAAAGATGCTTTCTTTAATGCCTACTAATAATTATACTACTGTGGCATAGGTTATATAAGTCTCAAAAAGCATTTACTTGGTGATGGCAACAAATCAAACAAGCAGTTTATCATGTCTATGCAAATGAAGAAAAAGCCAGGAAATTGGGGGGATTAATTTACTCAAATTTGGAGTTATTATGCGAAAAGATTCAGTCTGATAGGCAGCTCATCTTACTATCTTTCTTTGCTTTCTGCCACACACATTCTCTGGGAATGTTATTTTTTGAAAGCAATTGACACATATACCTCACTATCATGTTGTTTATTCCTTCTCTCATCTTCTTCTCAAAGAAAAAAAAAATATGAATAAGGTAATTCCTTTGGTAAGTTTTGGATGATCTGCCTCAATCCTTAGGGGTAAAACATGTTTCTCTGGTTTGAAGATGGCAGGTAAAATAGCCTTGGAATGTGAGAAAGCTTTATAGTGATTACCATAGCTTTTTTTTTTTTTTTTTTTTTTTTTTTTTTTTTTTTTTTTGAGACTATTAACACTGCTAGCTCTTAGAGACTTTTTCTTTTTTTTCATTTCCATGACATTTTAAAAAAATACTCTAACTGCTTGCCTTAAACCAAGTTTTGACTAATACGGTGTAAGGCTTCAAGAACAACCATTCTGTTAGCAAGTAGTTAAAGATTTCATTAATTCTTAACTTTGACACTCCCACTTCACTCAAAAGAGCCTTTTAATAAACAGTACTGGCTAAGAAATCTCCACAAATGTTAAGTTCATATTTTAAAAATCTGTGTGATTCATTTCATACATGTTATTGTAAAGTAAAACTAAAAGGTTTAAAATAAATCACCTTGTGAATTGGTCACTCTTACTGGATTTCATATCCTCAGTGTCATGTTAATATTTTCATCAACTAGAACTACTCAAATTTTATGTTTGAATCAACTCTGCCATTAAAGCAGGTCATTATAAATACAAAGATAAATGATTCCTCTTTAGTAAGTGTACAACAGGAGGATTACAGGGAGAAACGAATCCTGAATAAAATGTCTGTTCTAAAATGAAGAATTTACTTATTAAGACTACATCCACACTTTCATCCAGAATGAGAAGGATGATGTAGCATTTAGATATTACTTTTTTTTTTTTTTTTAAACAATCCTATTTCCTTTCTTTTTTGCATGCATTGACTACTCTCATTTTATTCTGTTTGGAAAGTTATATGCAAGTGTCATTATACCAAAGGTTTGACTAGTTTCCCCTCTTTTCATGGCATATAATGAACCATTTTATCTGAGATAATATATCTGTTTTGAGCTTCACTGTCAATATATACTAACTAATGTGGACACAGATTCACAATCCCAATATATCAGAATACTGATATTCCTTTAAATATTAATGAATTTTCCCAAGTTGATAATTTATTGCTGCCAGGATTGTTCTACCATACAGTCACATATTTCATCAAAGACCTGAGAGAAGTAGCCCATCTTTTGTTTGATAAGAGGGATAGATAGATGAAAAAGTATGGAGTAATCATCTCCCAGAGCAGCACCAAATCTATGTCTGCTTCTACAAGCTGATGTTTTGATGACAGAGCCATTGGGAAGTATCTTTCACCTTAAGAGTCTAGAATTGAGGGAGTGCAAGGTAATTTTGTACATCTATATATACATGTGCCCAGGTGTCTATTAAATGCTGATTGCAAAAGCTTTGATTAGATCAATTGTTAATCCTAAAGTTGAAATATCTGCATGTACTAAGAGGAGTGTTCATTTTCATTATTTTCAGTCTGTATTTCTTTTTCCTGCAATTTGTTCTTAACGTTACTGTAGTTTTTCACCATTGTTTCCTTTTTAGAAAGTTTGTCTTTTTATCACTTGACAATATGTAGGTTGTTGCTCATTTTATTTTATGTCTCTTCTGTGGCTCTTTATCTGTACATTTTGAAAAATGAAAAAAAGACTCAAACCCCTGAGCCAGTGGACAGATTGACAGGCACTGCACTTGTTGTTAGCCATTTTCCAACAGCACGGCAGGACAGCATTAATAGACTCAGGTTGACTGAAGTGATTGTGCCTTACCATCAGTCATTTCTTGACCTCTCCATTTTTTTCTAGTCTCTTCTTTTATCAAAGACTGGTGGATGACTGCAGCTCTATGATCTTCTCCCACTATGCTATTGTAAAATAGGTTGACAAGTGTTCACTCTTCTGCTCCTTCTTTCTCCTTTTGTTATGTAGTCTACATATGTTTTCTTTCTTGTATCTTTTCTTTCTCCTGTTTTTGTTTGGGTTCAAATTTTATATTTTTTTTTTTTTTTTTCAATTTCATTTCCTTTGTTTAGCAAATGGGAGAAGCAGGTAGCCTTTGTTATTAGAAGAGAATGTAAGTCCTCAAGATATAGCTTAATGAGAAAAAGTTTAAAAAATTGATTGAAAAGCAGGCAAATAAGGAATCCACCCTTCTTTTCCCTCCAAAAAAAACCCTACTCTACATCCCCCACATCCCAAAGACTTACCTTGCATACGTTACATACTGTCTATTTGTGTTGAAGAGAGGCTGAGCAACGAAAATGCAGGACCATTGCTGAATGTTGTGGGTAACTTGGTGACAGCGGACACAGGTAACACTGAGGTACCAGATGTCTTCTTCGCATCTTCATCAACAAGGTCTCTCAAGCCTCTGAGCATGAGCCTTGGTTCAGAGAGGAGAAGAACTACCAGTAGCAGGTGATAATTGAGTCACAGGGATTAACTGCAAGGATTTGACTCCCACGAGTCCTTGGGACTAACAGGCTTTGTCCAAGGTGCTGACAGAGATGTCCTGTATCTTTCCAAAGCTACTTGCTACTGCCTTTGAAAAGGTTGTGGAGTTCAGAAGGCACCAACAACTGGAGGAAGGTAAATCAATCCATCTTCAAAAAAGACTAAACAATCAATCCATGGAACTAAAGGCTGGATGCCTGACTTCAGTGCTGGAGCAAGTCCTCATGAAGCTCGTTTCTGGGAGTAGGCAGAAGAAGATGATTCAAACAAACACCTTGAATTTACTGAGGAGTAAATTGTGCCTGACCAATCTGATTACCTTCTGTGAACAAATGATAAAATTTGTGGGTCAAAGGAATGGTGTCCATCTTTTACTTGGACTTCAACAATGTTTTTGACTTCATCTGTCACTGTATCCCATCCCTGTTAAAGTGATACAGGCAAGTGAAAAAATGGGTGGATGATCAGTCTCAGAGGGGCATACTTAGCTGCATTCTAACAGGAGCCTTGTCCCAAGCAGAGTACCATGTAAGTCTGTTCTGAGACTGGTCTTGTTTAACATTATTTTTCAGAAGACCAAAGGAAGTGATGGAGAACAGTCTTTTTTAGTTTGCAGGTAACTCCAGACTGTGGCACGTCGACCAGGTAGTACTCTCAAGGACAGTGCAGCTAGCCAGAGGGACCTAGACAGGCTGGAGAAATGGGCCTGCAGAAACATCACTGGGTTCAACAAGAGCAGGGCCAAGTGTAGCCCATGAGCAGGAGCCACCAGTGCAAGCCATGCAAAAGCAGGATCTTTTCACAGTGTCTACTGTGAAGAAAATCTCTGACTTCTGATAGGACTAGCATACTGAACACTGGCTTATCACTACGTAAGGGATAGTCACACTAACAGAAATTTATTATTTATATATGTTATATTACACTATTATATTACATACTATATATAATATATGCAATTATATAGTATATATTACATATCATTTCAGCCTACCTAAAATCAAATTTGGTCTAACACATAGCAGCTCCTCTTGCACTGTTAAAATATATGGTCTAATAGATACATATAAATAGGATGGGACATCCTAGAACATCATGCTAAAAGATTTCTTACATGTAAAATACAGAAATAAATCTAATGTTCTGTTACATAAGTTTTTTCAAGTATTCAGGAATTTAGGGGTTTGGGGTTTTTTTTGCGGGGGGGAGGGAAGGGGGGGGCTTGTAATTTTTATAAATTTATTTATTTTTTAAGTCTTTTTCCCCAAGTCAGCAAAATACTAGTAGTAATACGGTCTTAGAAACTTTTGTTAAATTTTATTTTTTATAAATCACTATTATAAAGGCCTTCAGGAACTACTACAGGAACTACTCAAAACCTCAGTTCCTCTGGCATTCAAACATTCATGCTCTGTTCTTGTGTTACAAAATGGTTGAAATTAATTTATAGCTCCTTATGTAGAAATTTCATAAGGGACTGGATTTTAGACAAGACCACGCCTGAATAAAGATGAATAAACTTTTTGTTTCTTCCCCAGCTCTGTACATAGAGTTACAAAGTGATGTAGAACAGTGTATTGTCATGAGGAGGAAACATTCAGTATAAGAAATGAGTACAAATTTAGTGGAGGTACATTGATATTTCTCATATGTCTTAGAGAAAGAAACATTATTTTAAATTTATACATAACTGGAAAGACATAGAAAAAGAGTACGACTTATGTTTCTATGGGGTGGCAGTAGGAGGTGATTTTTTTTTTTTTTCTGTTGCATCTTCTTTTCCCCTCTGTTGCCCACATATTTCACAGAGGTATAAATCATGTCAACACACATACACACCTGCTTTGGATTTAAAACATCTGGTATTTGAGGAACTTGTTCTGGGGAGAATCTGTAAGCTTCATTGGAGCAAACTGGAAACAGAAAAAAAAAAAAAAAAAGCACCAAAACTCCACAACAAAAACCAGACCGGTTATATATATTCTCCTTATGGGCACCTGTTTTCTAAAGAAACTTTGTATTTATCTCCTGTCATTGTCTGCAATTATTAAGAGATTATTTAAAATTAGGTTTTAAAACCTAAAATCAATGGTTTATAGCTCAGAAATAAATGGCATTTTGAAAAGCTCCTCTAAATTTTTGTTTTGTTTTGTTTTGTTTTTACACCCCAGAGAACTTCTTATCCTTAGAAGCATATTCAAAGTTTGGCCATACACAAGAAGGTAAACTACATATTGGACCTTCGCAAAGCTATGTTTAGGCAGTAGAAGCCCTTAAGTTCTTATGGCATGATCAGAACTTAGCAAACTGCAGCGTACCTCACACAAAACTGGAAGCTATTTACATCGTTTTAGTTCTCCTTTGCAACACAGATTTTCTGGCTCTTCTTAAAGGCTTCCTTTGTAGCTGAAAACATAATTTCTTTTTGAAAATGCTGCTGCTATCCTTAGAGCCATTCATAGATTGGCAGTATTCTTTGAAAGTCCCATTTCAATGACTGGAACAGGCTGCCCTTGGAAGTGGTGAAGCCATCATCTCTGGAGGTGTTTAGAAGATGTATAGACCTAGCACTTAGGGAGATAGTTTAGTGCTGGACTTGGCAGTGCTGGGTTAATTCTTAGAATCAGTGATTTTAAGAGTCTTTTTTCAACTTTAATGATTCTAAAATTCTGTTATTTATCTGAGTTTTATTTCAGCAGTCTTAGACTTATATGTCAACATAATTCTGATCTCCCAGGATTATTACGTTGTCTTTTGGAAGAAACTTTGCATTTTTACATAATATATAGGGACAGTCTTCCAGCCAATGGTCTATAAAGCAATGGCTCCTTATATAATTCACTGGTATCATTAAGGAAATATAATTTAAATGTTGCTGTTAACATTCAGAAGTTCTTTGTGCTCCTTTTGTCCTGCACAGTACTGTTTTTACTTAAACTTGCCTACTGTTTCATGAAGAGTGGGTAGCAGGGAAGAATCTGAAAGATATGCTGAAGAAAGTGACATTGTTTTGAGCATCTGCTAGGGATGTAAAATAATCAGAGAGTAGTAAAGAAAATATTAATATTACCTTTACTCAGATTTAGAGACCTGTGCTGCTTTGTTCACTTAGTGACCAGGGCAGACCCTTCTACAATGATTTAAAGCTATGAGCATACCAACACATGAACTGGAAGGCAGTGAGTGAGAAACACAGCTAGCTTCAAGGTTATGGCTCGTTATGGCTGTGGATTGTGGTTCCACAGCAAGTGCACTAGATGCACAGCTCCCAATTATGACATCTTTCCCCTTCTTGTTCAGTGAGCAAGCGTTTTTAGATAAAGGCTATTGAAACTAAAAGTGATGAACAGAACTGATGCTAATGCTGAACTGTATTTACAAAAAGACTAAAGTAGCCTCTGGTTCTATGACAGCCTGCTTGCTTGGAAGACTGAAATTAAACAAGAGGGTTAGTAAGCCTTTTAATCACTTAGCTACAGTAACAAAACTGACAAATGAAGATTTTCTTCCATTTAAATAAAAATTAATTGAGGTGAATACAATGGTTTTATATTATACTGCCATCTGCTGTCAGAAGACTGAGAAACAGGAAAATTATGTTTTCTGAAGATGCTTCTCCTCATGAAACTGCATCACATTTACAGCTAGAGAGAACATGTCTAACTACATAGGAGGTGATGGAACCCATGAATATTGCCAAGTTTTGACAAGCTCTTTATTTGTATCTGTTTCGGGTTTGCATGGCCATATTTGGTTGTGGGAGGAGCTACAGGAGAGGCTTCTGTGAGAAGCAGATAGAAGCTTCCCAATGCCCGATAGAGCCAGTGTCAGCTGACTCCAGGACAGACCAACCACTGGCCAATGCCAAGCCAATCAGAGAAGGTAGTAGCCTCTCTGTGATAACACATTTAAGAAGGAATAAAAAGCTATTGCACAAATGTAATTGTTATCAGAGAAAAGAGGAATGAGAATATGTGAGAGGAACAACTCTGCAGACATGAAGTAACAGTCGCTGACCAAGAGGGCGCAGCTCCCAAGCACACACTCCGCACTCCACGAGAGGGTGAACAAAGAAGCCCTTTATTAAAGAAGGAGGAGACTTATAAGGCATCAGTTAGGGAAGATACTCGTAACAGGGTGGGAACTTTGAGGGGATTGGATGACAGTGAGTCAGCAACCATTAAACATCCAATAAGAACAGTCTCGGAAAGAGGAGGGAGGTCTAGGTGGAAGGATTTGGCACTTGTGCGTGATTGGGCAAGAGCAAGAACAGAGTGGACAACTGACAACCAGATAGCCAATGGGGAAACACTTATACTCATTGGGGACAAGCCACAGGGGGAATACATGGGAAGGGAATGAACATGGGGGGTGGAAACCACAGGGGGGATACAGACCAAAAAGAGTTAGAGCCTGTAAAAGAGGGAGGAATGGGGGAAAGGTGTTTTTGAGATTTGCTTTGCTTCTCATTATTTTGCTCTGATTTTGATTGGTAATAAATTACATTAATTTCCCCGAGTCAACTCTGTTTTGTCTGTGACAGTAATTAATGAGTGATCTCTATCTCAGTTCATGAACCTTTTGTTGTATTTTCTTTCTCCTGTCCAGTTGTGGAGAGGAGTGATAGAATTACTTTAGTGGGCAGCTGGCAACCAGACAGCATCAACCCACCACATTATCATATATGCTGCACTGCTCTTCCAAAATTTTTGGATTTCAGACTACTGTATAACTGAATTCCTATAATGTGCCACATTAGTTCCTTGAACATTAGAGGTTATCAATCATAAAATATTATAAATTATACAATGAGTGCATTTGATGTATCACAAGCTTTTTTTTGAAAGTGAAATGTTTATGTTTTTTATTTTCCTCCACAGCAATATAAAGGACAATGACTTCAAAGTTAGGGGTTTTTTAAGTGGCTTTTTCTTTCATCATATTAGAGTCCTAATGCCCTGTTAATTTACATTAATGAGTCATTTCTATGACACTGTCTGAAAATCTATATCCTGAAGGTAAAATAAGGTTGACTCAAGTGTCTCCCTCTAACCTTGGCTTCATTATGGGTACATTACTGTACATATGGCTGTATCATATACAAGGTGCAAGTAGAACCTATCTAAGGTACTTGTGCATAGGCTACCTAGGAGTATGTGTATGGCTATTTGTATTATAATATCTTGTGCACGCTTGGATATTTGCATTAAAACAGCATCTTGTGGCTCCAGGGAAGACTGAAGTTCATTCCACTGACTGCAGCTCATAAAGATGTCAATACAGCCCCAAAACATCTCTATATATCTTTACGCACAGTTGCAGATGGCCATGCAGCTCTGCTATTCCTGCTCCAAGATAAGCTGATGCAAGCTGTTTGTAACCCAAAGCAATGCAATAAAGGCAGCATGCTGTGCTGAGTCAGAGCTCCAGATCACGAGCCATAGCAGTATGGTTGAACAGCTTCCAGCTACCTCTGAGCATAAGCAGAGCAGATGCACAGATGTTTCCAGCTGTCTGCCTAGACATGACCTCAAAAATGAGTCCTCTTCTATAATTTTGTAGCTATGGTATTGTAAACTAGTTCTCCAATAATTAGAGATTTTAGCCATTTAGTTTACTCTTAAAATCTGCTAAAACCATTTTGATTGCTGTTCTCTTATAAACTAGTAATTGAGGACATTCTGTCTCTTATAAATGTGCACAATAGTAGTAGCTATATAGCATGCAATATTATAGAAGTTTGCAATGGCTGTGTAGTTAGGCTAAAGGAAAGGAGATGAGGGGCTGGACCAAGTAAGAGCTTTCAACAACAAAACATTACTGAAAAAAGTAAGACAATAAACTCTTCCCCATGTCCTCTGGGAAAAGTCATGACGGTCTTAAACTGCAACAAAAAAGATTCAAACCTGACATTAATAATAGCTTTTTAATAGTAAAGATAGACAAGCACTGTAACAGATTGGTAAGGGACTGGGAATCTCTTTCTTCTAGATGTTATTATAGAGATGTTAGACAAATATCTTACAAGCACTTTTGAGATAAATCTGATCCTGCACTGGAGCAGAAGAAAGTTACTGCCTTGTTGAGCTAACCTCTTTCATCTCAAATCTTCTAGGCTTTTGTGAGTCAGAAAGCAGATAGAACAGTCACTGATAAAGACTTACAGCCTGTGTCAATCTTACCTTATGAATCACACTCTTCCAGGAGAGTTCTAAAAATCCACTTTTGATGACAGAGTTACTGTCAATGAACTGAGATGCTCAAATCGTTTTATATAGATTCTCATCATCCTGATCACCATCTGTACAACTCAAAAAGCCTGAAAGATTTTCTCTAGCACTGTCAGTCTTGCTCAGCTTGTTTTTGCATTCCTGCTGCTACCAAAGGTGAAATGAAAGAAAACAAAAGACGTTGTGTAAGACTGAGTACTGGATTGTATCAGAGGGGGAATTTGTTGAATTTATATATGCAATATGTATTTGCAATAATTTTGAAATTAATTCAATCACTGAATAAATAAAGCTGGGAGGTTTAGAAGATAGACCTTTTTGAGAAATTTGTGGTAGAGCAGTATTTCAGCAAAAAAAGTCTTCTTTGACAGGATTGAAGAGTTTCACAGAACCAGATAGCATTTAGCCTCCTAGCTTGTTTTCTGCCTGCTTGCCCACTTAAAATTACATCAGAAATTTTAGTTTTTCATGTTGTGTCTTGACTAATCCATTAGTCAATTTTGCCTTGAAATAAGGTTACCAATGCATCAAACTTAGCAGCCTTACTGTAAAAATCCCCGACGTGAATGACCTAGAATTCAGTGCTCTCTGGCTACTTTTCATGGACTCAGCAGTCAGTTTGGGAATGAGTACATGCTTGAACAGACTTCAACCTGAATTATAACTGTGGTATTAGAAATGCAAATGACTAGTGGCTTTCAGAGCATGTAGGACCAGATAGATATTAGATAAGCTGGGGTTTGTGGCTTCTTTACTGTAGTTCATAGGAAAGGAGCTCTACTTCGGTTATGCTTTGCATTTAAATTATTATCAGACCAGGTTAAAAAAAAAAGCTTACATTTTTGTGCATAGTGGTTATGTTAATTTTAATATGCACACAACTTTTCACAGAATTTGTTGCATGTTTAATATTCTCTTTCACTGCCATACTCATAGAACTGCCTCTTTGCTCCATACATGTGTCATTATTTTCTAGTTGTGCCAGAAGGCAGAAACACTCTGAATGACTTGCTTCATTCTTAGATTCACTTATATCTCCAAGCACCATAAGTAAATAACTTCTTCCTAGCTTCTAGAGCAGTAGCTTTAATCCTTCTCAGTGTTTTTATGCCATCTACAGGTCTCTTCCAACCACTGAATTCTTTGAATACTTTTTCATATCAGGCTCGATGGAAGGCAGCTTTATTTTCAAATCAGTTTTCATTGTTTTGTAAATTTATAGACCACTTAAATAAACTTTTCTCTAATGCTTATTATTTGTAAAATCCAGATCAGAGACATCAGCAGAAATAGCATGAAAGCTTCACAGCCAATAATTTTTTCAGTTTTTCCAATGCAGAATAATTTTGTGGTGATTTATGATAAAAAGCCCTTTTAAAAAAAATCTTTAAATCAACATTTTTTTTTTTTTTCTAAACAGTGTTTTTATTGGAAAAGCTAATTGTGAAAATTTATGTTTCAGGAAAAAAAAAAAATGTAGCCCAATAAATATTAAGAATCTATCTACAATATGTATATACTAAATACCATTTTTATTTAAGAGTTAATAGAAAAAGAAGAATAAGCCACTTTTTCAAACAAAAATTTGATTAATGAGAATAATATCATATTCAAAGGGATACAATAAAAAAGTTTCTTTCAATATACTTTGCTTACCAGAATGCCTCAGGGTCTAATTCTAACCATGAATAGACAAGCTATGTTGACAAGATGTAAGGTGGAAATACAGAAAGCAGAAAGAATTGTGACAACAGGATTACATGCATTTCTTGAAAATTATATGGTCTTTCAATAACTTTTGTGCTGTATACAGTTAAAGAATCCACTGCTGCCTTTAGCTGATGAGAATTCTACATGTGCTGTCAAGGACAAAGCTTAAGTCTAAAACCCTCTTCAATGAGGTTCATTGTGCTCTCTTTAGATAAAACAAACTGCTTAACACTGACAAAAAATGTCACAGAGTACTTCCAGACATTAGTACAAATAAATGAATGAAAATCAGAATACAAGAGAAATATAAGTAAATACTAGTAGCTGACTCTTAGATGGAGATTAACCTATAAATATTCAAGTAAGGCATATAAGGATATAAAATACATCTGAAAAGCATTTAAATGGGAGACACACTTTCCTGCAAGCCAAACTTAACATATCATTTATTTTTTTTCTTGTATTCCTCTGCGTGCAGGAGATTTCAGTCATGGAAATGTGTCTGTAAATACTTCACTCATGATTTAGCTAGAGGTATAGGGATAGAAACATTTTTATGTGAACTGATGATTTGCATTATATATGCAGCACAGAACCCCAACCATGGTTGCAAGGTGTATTTCCATTAGAAAAATGAACTATGATGTACAATATTATAGGAATATGCAAGAGCTTTATCTGGACATTCAAAACAGTTCTTTAAGTCTCTTCCACAAAAAAAAAACAAAAACAAAAAACCAAAACAAACAAACAAAAAAACCCAAACCACAAAAACAACAAAAAAACAAACCCTCTTGAATACTTTTTTGCTTGTTTGTTTGTTTGTTTGTTTGTTTGTTTTTGGCTTTGTTTTGGGTGGTTTTTTTTTTTTCCAAAATGTAATGTCATTCCCTTCTGATAGCTGAAGAAGTGTTGAAGTTTTCATGTATTGCTGTCAGTCCAAAATGTCACCGATTGAATCTTAGCGAACAATAACAAACTTCTCCATTTTATTGATACACAAAAACCTCAGACACAGGGAACAGCTTGACTTGATGATCACTACTCTGCAAATTTGAAAATGAGATGAGAGATGAGAAGAGAGCCATGCAGAGTCTCTGGGGATTCCCATTAACATGGAGTTTTCTTGGGTGCACAGGCAGCTTCTACTAGTAATCTGACTGGAAGCACTGTCAGAGCTTCCCTAACTTTAAACTACCCCATCACTTTAACAGTCACCAGATCAGCAAACTAATAAGTAACTATATGCAAAATAACTGCCTAGGCAATAGAAGCAAGGGTTTGTTCTATCATTGAATGCACTTTGGAAGAGTTTTTAAGCTGCTCAAGCCCATGCAGTTGACTACATATGAAGGAATCAAATTGCTGCATTACCTTCACTCCTATGGACAATTTGGTGCTCTGTAGATACTTTGGCTGGTCTTTAGGATTTTCTGTTATGATGATCTACTGTAGTCAAATTGAAAAACTTCAGTATCCGCTGATAGAAGTGCTGCATATTCAAGGGTAGAAGAAACAGCTACTAGATTATGAAGAGAGTTCAATGGTGCAATGATAAATATCTTGTTAATCTAACTGTAGACCTGAACTTGAATATATGCTGAAATCCACTTCAGTTGAATCAAGTATTGCTACCACCTACAACTTTTCTGGTAATTTCTAGTAGATTGTTCTACCACCTGTGTGTATGTTGCCATTGTGAAGTAGTTTGAAGTTAAAGACTTGTAACACTTGTGTTCTTTTTGCCTAAAAGGAAATTTGTCTACTGGGATTCAAGTTGTTTAAACTCTGAAGACCATATGCAATTTTAGGAACGTAAGCAGGACCATAAGCAATCGTTGAAGCATCATATGCTTGTAAAATATTCTGTTGTGTCTGATGTGTATCTCGGTAAAGGAGCATGCTATTAGCATAAGAAGAAATATTTCTGTGAGGTTTTTAAATATATGTTTAGCTGACCTGGGATAGGAACAAAAATGTCTTCATGAGAAAAACCTCCTCTGACTTGGGAATTCAAATAAAAAAAAATTAAGTAAGAACTGGCATCTTACTATGTACAGTAGAATAATCTAAGAGCTATTTGCCACTTTTAAGGTTGACTAGTTGTGACCTGTAACTCAATAAACTGTGGTTAAATATTACATGGGAATCACACTGAATTGTATATATATAGCCCACTGAGTATCAGCTGAAACTCAGTGTCTTGGGTTGAGCTGACAAAATGCCAACTGCCCAAACCTGAGACACTCAGTATGAAAATAAAGGTCTCATAGTATGCTCCAAGTAACTTAAATGAGATACAGAAAAAAAAACATGTTTATCATGTAGAAACATAAAACACAAACATGTCATGATTACAGTCAGAGTCTTCACTGATAGAGACGCTAATCTGTTTAATTGATATCACTTACAGTGCAACATATTGATCAAATTTGATAATTCATTCAGGGGGACAGTGTGGATGAAAAAACAAAGAAGAAATCTGTAAGTGTACTAAAGGAATCTAATCAATAGAAGATCAAATATAACTTATGTGGAGTCTTTTTGTGTGTGTGTGTTTTTAGACAGGATTCACTATCACAAATGTATTGAAAGAATTTAGGTCTCAGAATATTTAATTAAAAAAAAAAAATTCTTGCGAAATCCTTGTCAGGTCTATGAATCCTAGCAAGGCATGAAGTAGAACCACAGTCTTTCCATGATAGTTTTAAACAGAGTTGTTTGTTATTGGATTAATGGAGTTGTTTTTTGCCTTTTTTTTTTTTTTTTTTTTCCCCCCAGGGTGGTTAAATATCTCCTTAAAAATATAACCATATTTATAAGTTGGTTTATATTGCTTATGAATTTTAATTAACCTTTTTGTGAATCAAATTGTGTGTCAGCACTGTTGAAAGAAAACATTTATCTATACTATGTATTTTTGGTCTGTGGTTAAGAATATTGGGAGTGACAGTTCTTTTTTTTTTTTAAAGTTAAATCATTCACTTAAATAATAAAAAATGTCTTTTATAATTTTCAGATAATTGGAAATTTAACAGTCTGCAATATCCAGAGCTATTGCTACCCTCTAGTATCTTTCCTTGCCATTTTGTTGTTTTACTGAATGGTAAAACACATGCCTGAGTAATAATGCCATGCGCTATATTGATTCAAAGTACTATAACTGCCAAGATGATTGAAATGCTGTCTCCAATGGTCCTTGACAGCTCACATATCGGGATTGTGATTTGCATTTATTCCCACGGGATTTGGTGATTGTCTCTATCTGTATGCCCTTTGAGACTGATGTACTTTAAACCTCTAAGTAGAAGAAATCTATGTGGGTGATGAACCATTTTATTCATAGCCCAGTGGGAATCCATAAAAATAATTTGTCCTTCGTTGACAGTTCATTGGCTCCTAAGTACAACTTTCTATGGCTTCCTTCCAGGTTGCAACATATTTTGTGAGAAAATTAAAAAGTAAAAAGCAATGGAGTTTGAAACACCAGTTTAAAAATCACATTCTGAATCAGGGTTGTAAATAATTTTCTGAAGTCCTCTATAGAATAGTTCTGCTGAAAAGAGGAAAGACTTTTGTCTTCTATTTTGTGCAGCAGTCATCTGAAGTGTTACAAGTCCTTGATGAGGTAGTCAATTCAGGTTCACATGAAGTCAGTGCTTTCTTATTTCATATTTTGAATGAATTTCTGACTTACCAAGTATCTGTCAATTAATACACACATCTCTTTTCTGCTTCTCATGGTTGGTTGAATTAAGTGAATGCCCCATGTCAGTGAAAATTTGTCAATACTTACAGAAGCAGGTGTTTATGTATACATACATATGCATGACTGTCTCTCTGTATGTGTGTATATATATAGATATATAGATATATATATATATATATATACACACACATATATATGTGGAAATATAGAGATTTTTTTTAGACACTTTACCTCCTCTTTCTCTATTGCACAGAGCAGCTTATGAAACAAATGGAATTTAAGCACCAGTAGAACTACAGCTTTACTCAAGACTACAAGAATTGTTTTCAGTGAACACTACTGGGAAGGCTGCAATATTTTATATAAAATTTTAGATCAAGCTGTGTTACTGTTGTTGATTTGGAATCTATTTTAAGCGTAGTCTGGCCAGAAACACTTGTGTAACTTTGATCATAATAAGATGCCCTGGTATCTTTTCACAGATAGAATTCCTCATTTGCAGGTTTCCTAAATATGTTGTTTGATATTTTAAAAAATGGCTGTAGTGTAGCATAATCTCACAAGATCTATGTCTCACAAAAGTAGTTCTAAATAGGAATAAATATGATTACATAAACCAAAACTGTCTAGAAGAATCAGAATTTGTGAAATATTCTTACATAATGCTTCCATTTGGGTAAAAATGCAGGTATGTTAGAATGTTGGAAGCCTTATGGACCCGTATGATGTATAACACTTGCTCAAAAATGCATTCATTCATGAGAATGAGGAGAAATGCATAAGAATTTCAGCTTGACTCATTCTTCATATCAAGGATGTCAGTCATCATATGAGTTGTCTCCCTGTTAATCAGAAATACTTTTGATGAAAACTTAATAATTAAATGGATTTTTCAACCTTTACTCTGGCTGCTATGGGATAAAACTATCTTTAATTTTGTTAGAAAGATAAATACTGTTGAAAATAAAAGGTGATACTGACCTAGACAAATCTTGGCAAACAAATTATATTAATAATATCTTTGGATCAATCTGGAATAAGTTGGGTTTTGTTTAAATTAAATTAAATAGACGCACTAACAAAATTCTAATTATCACACTGAATTTCAAAAGCTAAAGAGTTATAAATTAGAATATGAAGATAGGAATATGCAATAAGCTGCTTCTCAAAAATATGAACCTGGCAGATGCCTTTATGTCTGTAGAATTCAATTTATCAAAATCAATACCCCAGAAAAGAGAGTTTGTGCTAAAAACTGTAGAAATAGCCTGAAGATTAGTGTAAAGTTCTATTTAACTGTGGTCTCAGTCCAGCAAATTGACTTAGAAGACAGGTATACTCAATCTGATCTACCTTTACTGACTGTGTAAATGTAATATTATGCAGGGCTAAAGAGTTTTCCAACCTCATATGTTGCATGTTTGAGTTCAAAAAGGGAATTCTCCCAGTTTCTGAGCATTTAATTCATGTTCTATACAAGTTGTTGCTTACCAAAGATGTGGGCTTGTGGGAAAGGAAGTAAACATTCTTTTTCAGACAGGGAAAACTAGAAGGAACAGGCAACTTTGTAAAATATTCTCTAACCCCACATATCAAGGTTTTTTGGTAATTATATGTATTGCCTTACCTACAAGACAACTTCTGATGGTATTATTCTGTGCAGCTTCTAAACACATTGACATATTATGGATTTTCATTCTCAAGTGATTCTACAGGTAAGACTACAAGGAGTGTCAGGGGAGGAATCAATTTATATCTGTAGCAGAGTTGGCTCTAAAATACGCCCATGAGTAACTTAAGGAACTCTATAGTCAAATAATATTTTTAAAATATTTTCTCCTCTGACTCAATTTCATAATAATTAAAAAGTACATATTCAGTATATTTTTGTTCTTTGCTTTCAATCTTGCCTGTTTGTTTACTTTTGGAGGGGCTATATATACATACATATATATATATGTGCAAAGTACTGAGAAATACTAGTTTCCTTCACATTTTGTATGCATCACTGTATCATGTGCAGTGATACTGTGTATTTTATTTCAAAGCAATAGTACACCTCAATCTCTTTTGTCTCTCATGGTGTTTAGCCAAAGGTAGTGTTGCTCCTTTCCTTGAAGCCTTGTATTGGAGTTTACTGCACTCCTGAGCTCAGGTGTGAATGGTTCCAGAGGGCTCCTTCATACACTGGATGGTAGTGTGCTTTTATGCATTTTATTTTCTTTCTGTTTGAATTAACTTCCTCTTAAAGTAAACACCTCAAACAGTGTGACACCTTCTCTTCTGTTGTCTCTGACATTGTATTTAAAGCTCCCTTTACTTTCTGACTCTTAAATAGTTACTGTAGCTGTATGTGTAATTTTCCCTCAGGCCAGGTTCTACTATGAGACTATAAACTTCTTGCATCCCCTGTAAGTATCTGTTCCTCTGTAGTACAAAGGTTTTGGGAAGGAATTAATTTTACTAAGAGACAGTTTGGAAGCCTAAATTTTTCATCAAAATACATTTTTTCTCCCTCTGTGGTTCGCTGATCCCACCCAACAGCTAGGTACCCTCCTAGTTGCCTGCTCACTCTCCCCACTGAAGAACAAGAAAGATAATCAAAAAAGTAAAAGCTGGAAACACACAGCTCAAGATAAAGAGGATTTAATATGTGAAAGAAAGGTGCTTGTGCAAGCAAAGCAAAATAAGGAATTTATTCATGGCTTCCCATCAGCAGACAGATGGCCAGACACTTCCTGGGAGGCAGAGCCTCAACAGGTGTAGCAGTTACTTGTGAAGACAAACACCATAACCACGAACAGTCTCCCTCCCTCCTCATTTCCTTGAAATTTTATTGCTGATCATAATGTCATATCATATGGAATATCCTTTAAGTATGTAGAAGTCAGCCATCATGACTGTGTTCTCTCCTGAACTTTTGCCTGATCCCTAGCCTGCTTACTGGTGGACAGAGTGAGAAAAAAGAAAAGGCTTGACTCTGTCCAAGCACCCTTTGGCAAAAGCCAAAACACCGGTATGTTGCCAACACCATTTCAGTCATAAGTCCAAAGCACAGCACAATATTGGCTGCTATGAAGGAATTTAACTGAATCCAAACCAGACCCAGAACATTCTCCTTCAGTTCTTAAAGGTTCTGCAGTATCATAGGAAACCAAGTCAGAGACTTTGAGGAACCACCTTGTCTCTGCTTCTGACAATGGGATCAACAATATTGATGTTATTCACAAGGAATGCTTATCTAAATATTTGTCAAAGGTAAACCATCATGGAAATTTAATTATTTTTCAGAAAAGAAACTATTTCAGACCATTTAGGGGTAAATTTAACTGAAAGGATAGTTTAAAAATTTTGATTCCCATAATTTAACATTACACAAATGTTTTGTGAGGATATAGTTATTTTAAATAAAGTTCCAAATCCTTCTTTTTCTTTTTTAAACAGAAGACTATTATCCTAAAACTACTTTGTTCTCCTGAATTAATTTTAGCTGTGATAAGATGTGTCAACAACATGTCTAGATGAACCAATTGTGGTACAAGAGAAAGTGAAAAATTAAATCCATGCTAAGAATATAATGCACTGCATGATAGATGATGCACTGGGTAAACCTTTTTCTTGACTGTCCCATCTTGAGACAAATAGGATTTATATGACAGTAAAGAAGGCAGTGAGAATGTTGAGAGAGATGAAAATAGTGTGGTGGCAAGGACTTTTTCAATATAAGTGTGAAAAATTGAGATCCATAAGAGATTATGTTCTTTGTTATGATTTTGAGGGTGTATTGGGTTTGTGTGGCTAGGTATGGGCAGTGGTGGGGAACAGCTGCAGGGGTAGCTTCTGTGAGAAGCTGCCAGAAGGTCTAACAGACTCAGTGCCAGCTGGGTCCAGGACAGACCCACTACTGGCCAAGACTAAGACAATCAGAGAAGGTAGTAGTGCCTCTGTGATAGCAGATTTAAGAAGCAAAAAAAAGTTATTGGACAGATGTAACTGAGCTCAGAGGATAGTGAGAATGTGTGAGAGGAACAACTCTGCAGACACCAACATCAGTGAAGAAGGCGAGGAAGGAGGTGCTCCAGGTGGCAGACCTGAGATTCCCCTGCAGCCTATGGTTAAGACCACGGTGAGGCAGCTGTACCCGCACAGCCCATGGAGGTCACAGAGGTGCCGAGGTCCACATGCAGCGTGTGGAGAAGACCCACACTGGAGCAGGTGGATACCCGAAAGAAGCCAGAGAGGCCTTGGGAAGCTTACACTGGAACAGGCTCCTGGTAGAGACCTACAGACCTGTAGAGAGAGGAGTCTACACTGAAGCAGGTTTCCTGGTAGGATTTGTGACCCTGTGGGGGATCCATGCTGGAGCAGCCTGTTCTTGGACTGTACCTCATGGAAAAGCATCCATGCTGGAGCAGTTTGTGAGGAACTGCAGCTCACAGGAAGGACTCATGCTGGAGAAGTTAATGGAAAACTGTCTCCAGAGGGAGACTCCACAGGGATCAGGGGAAGGACTCCTCTCCCTGAACAGTGGCAGAAACAATCTGTGATGAAGTGACTGTAACCCCCACTCCCTGCCTTGCTACACCACTGAGTGGGAGGAGTTAGAACCTGTGAAGAAGAGAGGGATGCAGGGAAGGTGTTTTTAAGATTTTCTTTGCTTCTCATTGTCCTGCACTGATTTTGATTGGTAACAAATTAATTTCCCCAATTCAAGTCTGTTTTGCCCATGACAGTAATTGGTAAGTGATCTCTCCTTGTCCTTATTTTAACTTATGAGCCTTTCATTATATTTTTTTTTCTCCCCTGTCCAGTTGTGGAGGGGAATGATAGAGGGGCTTTGGTGGGCACTTGGCATCTAGCCAGGGTTGACCCACCACAGAGTGTCTCATTCACGTCATTGTATATAGTAGGAAATCCTCTACCAAACTGTCAACCTTGATTGACTGGGTTTCAAAATGAAGTCAAGGTCAGGCACGTTACAGTGATATTACACAAATGATAGTAGCTTCTCTACCACAGCAACATAAATGACAAATTAATGAACCAGTATTTATTAATGGAACTGATTGTTATAACAGCTTTTGGAGCAAAATATCGGAATTGTAAAAAGGTTTAGTCTTTTAAATGACTTAAAAGTTGTCCTTTTTTTTTCAATCGAGCCTTCTCAACAACATAAACAAATTTATTTTATTTTCCAAACAGGTGCTATTGATCATGGTACTAGAAAGATATCTGCACACTCAAGTCTAACTTGCAAGAGTAACCCAGAAGTGCTCTAATATGTAAAGATGGACCTATACTATAGCTTTAAGCGTTATTGTAAATCTGATTGGGAAACCAGTTTCTTGATTGTCTCTACTAACTGTGCTTTGTCTCACATCATGGAGAAGCCCTGGAGCAGCTGATCTGAATTCCTTTCAGATGGAGCTGAAACAGAAGATATATTAAGAAACACAGGTCCTGCACCTACTTGATAACAAACACTGGGACTTCAGAACCTAACTTGGTCTACAAAGTAAAAGTGCCTGCAATATAGATGGTACAAATATTGTATCCTGAACAGCAGCTGTCTGGCTCTGCTCTTGCTGTTCCACACTACTTGCTAATTTCAGAATAAGAAACAATTAATTAAATTAAAAAAAAAAAAAAACAAAACAACAAAAAACCACATTATCTGCAGCACAATGAAATGTAAAAATTACCTAAGAGAGAATAGAAAACCAGGTGCACTTTCCCAGAATAGTACAAACAAGCATATCAAATTGTATCTAGGAAAATGAATAGTTGCTTCAATGGGATGCTGCATCCTAGCTAATTGGTATTACTTCACAACACTACACAGATGCAGATTCAAACTGCTTCACACTCAAACAGTAGTTTGGTTTCAGCTAAGATATTTTGGGGTAGTGCTACACTGTGCAGTAAAAAAAAGCTCCTCATCTTGCGAATGGTGCTAATGAAATCACAAAAGAGAACTTCTGGTCTGTTCTTCTCTGCTAACACAAGACTTTACTAGAAATTCTGGCTTTTTAAGAAATTACAATATCCATAGCTATAATTTTTATGTGTCTCTTTGTGCTCCTTATTAACTATTAGCAGAACTCTGCCATCTCATTCTTTCACAAATTCTAGATGGGCAGCATCAGGAGCTGTATTTAAAGTCAAGCAACTTGCTATTAAGACATTAATAGCAAAGTTTATGTTTTGGTTTAGCTTGGCAAAATGCCAAGTGTTCAATTGCCTGTCAGAGCCCCCGCCACCAAGGGAAAGGGAGAGAGCAAAAAACCTAGAAATGGAACTTTGAAATGGGAAGGGTTTTATATTTACACAGAAGAAGAGAAAAGAATATAACACATATATATACAAATGTGAAAAGAAATAATAACCCTTCACCAAGTAGCCTAACCTAATAATACAGATTCCAGCACCCAACCCCCCAGAAAACCTCCCAAAAGAGAGGAGAGAAATTAACAAGAAAAATGTTCACCTACCTAGGTGAACACAGTGAGGATGGTGGTAAGGCCTAATCTCGGGAGAGGCAGGGCAGTTCATCCTTACAGGTCCAAGGCAAAGAGCAAAAGAGAGAGAAGCTCCACCTCTCTCTCTTTTTCTACTTCTTCATGCTTCTTGATCATGTCAGATGATATGAAATACGTTTTTGATTGCTTAAGTCAGGTGATGCTTTTCCCTTCTAATCTATGTCACATCCTTTGGGCCTGCTGTTTTCAGAACAGCTAATAAGATAAGAAAATTAACCCAAGCTTTCCAGGGCTTAATAAACTTTTTTGTTTTTTAATTCATAAATACGCATTTTATGACTTAAGCTATTTTTATTTAAGTAATAAAAATGTAAGAAGACAAACAAACAGAGTAACAATAACTAATTTTTGAAGTGTAACTACTTTTTTTTTTTTTAACTTTTTCTTTGGTGAGGCAATCTCTAGGCCATATAGAACTATTTTTACTGCAGTCCTGCAGTAAATTTAATTCATAGTTTAGAACTGTAAACAGTCAAGTCCTTTCTGCTTCAGTGTGTCTGGTTTAAACTGCACTCTGGTTGGTTTGACCTGGTTCTGTCAGTTGCTTCTGGCTCTCCTACATTCCTCTCATCTACTGTCTGTCCTCCCTTGCCAAACATAAACCAGGCTTTCCCTCTCATCAGCCATCCTGCAAAGTGCCTCTTACAGCCTGTTCCCACACGAGCTGGTTCCAGTAGCCTTGAATTGCTCTGCTTTCTGCACTTTGCCACCCCTTTCTGCTACCTCCAACAGCTTTACTAGGATGTTTTATTTTCCAATGTTTGGAAAACTGCATGTGGCATTGTGAACAAAGCACCACCTTTTAAAGCACAGGAGGCTCTTCAGCAGCTTCCCTTGTTCTCCCTTCATGTTGTGAAACATCTTTTGTTGTTAGTGGTTTGTTTTACTCCAGTCTGAATCAAACTCCCCCACTCCAGAGCTGGAAAACATTGCTTTAACTCAGCATCACATCTCTCTCTGGGCTGATTTAGATGTTGTTGGCCTACACTCCTGTACGCTATTACAAATGAAGCATTTTCCCAATTTTTATGTGAAATGTCACTCCAACAGAGTGAAACAGCCTGTGCAAACAAAAAAAATTTCCAGACTAGCAATTGCTAGGTTTAATTTATCTTCTATTTTCATTCTTAGATACTATCCAAGCACACCTGGTTTTAGGCACCATCACTTCTGGAGTTATTGGAGTAAACTAGAACTTATATATCCGCTTTGAACATGTTCACAGCATAAAACCAAATTATTTATTTTTCCATGGCACAGATCCAGATGCTCAATTTAAAATGTAGACTTTCTGGGTTTCCGCTCCCACCTCAACTAAATTCCCCTGAACTATACTGATATTATTAAGTATGCAGTTCCTTTTCTAAAGGAAATATTATGTGAAGTGCGTAGTGATATAATTTCCTCCTTCTTCACCCCCTGTGTATCACAGAAACAATCTCCTCGAAAATAATGAGAACATGATTAAGTTCTAAGGTCGACAGAATGAAACATTTAATTCTGGAAAATGAGACCAAGATATCCAGCAAATACAACACTCACTTCTTCTTTTGTCTCCATGGTAAGACTTTACAAAGACAAGAACATACTAATGTAAAATTCAGCACTTGGAGTGCTACTGCTGGGGAAAAAAAAAAAAAAAGGAATCAAGCACACAGGAAAAAATGTTTCCAGAACTTGAGCTAAAGAGGCAGTGTGTCAGGTCCACCTCATGGAAGTTAACTGATAAACAGATACTAGAGGAAGCAGTGAGGGGCAGGGGGAAAGCTGCTAGAATTTTAGCTGTTAAATAGTACTTTGAATGTTAATCACAAATCTAGTTAAGTTATGACCATGGCCTTACTAAGGCCCTGGTAATATGCCTATTTAAAAAGTGTACTCTTTCAATTATTTATAAAGTACAGCATGACTTGGAGACTTAAGGTCTCAGTATATCTGATCTTCAGGAAGTCTGAATGCTCTCTTGGATTCTTTTATGGCATTGAACATGATTAAGAGAATAAAACCAACATTCTTTGTTTTGATAAAATGTGAAAGGCTTTTTATCTTAACATCTTCTATAGGTGGTGTATTTTTTAGGATTTTATTTTAATTGCAACGTGTCTGTATTAATAACATAGAAGCTAATTTTTAAAATGTGTTAAGTGATAGAATGACACTACCCTCCAATTCTTCATAAAAAGGTTAGGCAAATATGTATGTTAATTTTAATCTTCCAAAGTTACTTGGTTTTGAACTCATTATTAAATACAATAATACTTTTATTAAAATAGTCATAACTATAATCTTTTTATACCTTAGCCATTCTTTCAAACATCGTTTCAGTGTTAATAGACATTTCTAGATCAGTAGAAATATTCTTCTGATCTTCAAAAGAGCTATTTGTCCCAAACCTTTCCATTCTGTTTACATCCCACTCATCCTCCTGCATAAACCTAGTTCCTCTGATTTTTCCAGGCCACCAGAAGTAGTTCTTGTGGCAGGTAGGAAAGAGGGGAGCATTGGGAAAAGATTTTATAAAGATCCTGGTGGAGCTGGATGAGCAGCAGGGCACAAGTTTTTTCCTGTAAGAGATGACTTGGAAAATGAGGATTTTAAAAAGTTCTTATCTTTACTCTGAAGCTGGCATTTGCCAAAATTGCATTAGAAAATTTTTTTACGTTATGCCGTTTGTATATGTGCCTCTATTTACAAATGTCTCAGCTAATTTACATCCATTTTGATTAAATGTTTATGCTCATGGCAGCAAAGGACAATTGGAACTGCCATTTCAGGTCAAAACACTGATCTGCTAATCCAATGTGCTATTTCTGTCAGCAGTCAATAACAGCTGCTTCAGGGAATGAAAACACCTAACAAACAATTATGGAATAACCTGTCCAGAGGCAAATTGTCTTCTTCATACTATCTATTTGTGTGTGTATCATTAATTGTGAAATTTAAAATGTAGAGAAGCTTAGAGAGATAGCTGGAGAAGAGGGAATTGCCAATTATGGTGATAAGGGTTCAGTAAAATTGGAGTCTTTGACATACATCATAGAAGCATTTTATAAGAGTTTCATTTTAATAATTTTAAACAGACCATTTACCTGGTCTCACCTTCACAATATCTACCTGAGTACAAAGGATGGTCTCTAAAATCACAAGAATGGTTGTGTATCCTGCTTTTATTTACCTTTGCATGCTTTTAGATTTTATGGCTCTCAAGATCAGAATTTTGCTGAGGGGTGGGGGAATATTCTTTTCTGCATACATGAGGGATGACATAAGAAAATCTAGTGTTTCAATTCATCTCATGTTGCTTGGATGAAAATGAGCATGCCAGCCTAAATTGCGGGATTGGATTTTATAAAAACATAATTTTCCTTGACTCCACTCATGTTAAATAAATAATGGAACAAAATTATATCTATATATGGACATATGTTTTGGTTTGCACTAGCATTCTGCAGACATGTATTTAAATACCTTTAAATACTTTGTACTTTATTATTCAACTCTGGAGCAAAAGAAGCTGCTATATAAAAGCAGTTTCAGCTTGAATAACCCCAATGATTGTAATGGTCTCCAGAGAGAGATCATCTGTATTTAATGAATCCTCATTTTTTAGAAAACAATACAAAGTCTAAACTTTTCTTTCTTTGATATAATATAAAGCAAGATGCCTGATTAATTTTAGGTTGTCCTACAGAGACAACATATGGTTCATACTTGCAAGTGTCTTTGTACATTGACAGCTCTTTGTTTTTGTTGCTAAGTTGTGACTTTCAAAACTGCCTAGTAGATTTAATTTTAATAGGAACTGTGCATCCAAATCTCTCAGGTGGCTTTGGAAAAAAAAAAAAACCAAAAACAACAGTATTTTTTTTTCTTGGTTCATCATAAGTAAATGCCAAAGTCTGAAAAAAAAATAAAAGTAAAAAATTTAAAGATGGTGGTTGCCTCCCTAGCTGAATAGTATGAGATACCTTCCTCTTATTGGTGGAATGTAATTAGTGTTGTGATGCATATTGTACCTAAAATTTGGAAGAGACCGATTGGTCATTCAGGACACCCTCAGTGCAAGCCTGGTTTCCCCTGTGTTCAGAGAATTGCTGCAATTAAGATGTTACTACACAATTAAGTTTTATTCAAGACTAGCATTCTCATTAACAACAATCTCTTTCTCATATTCTGTCCCCATTTCGCTATATTAATTTACTCTACTTTTCCTGCTTGTCCTAATTGCTAAACTGTAAATATTTCCTCCATCACTAAGCTTTAATTTCATAGCAGTCATGCTGTGAATGTAGTACTATAGATAATGCCATGAATGTAGTACTGTAGATGTATAAACATGGCAGGGCATATTTTCTGTTACAAAGAATTCACAGTGTAATGAAAGCACCATTATAAGCACAATACAGGATTGCAGAAGAAATATGTACTTTGTCTAAATAAGATAGGAAATTGGTAAGAGCACTTGGAATTAAAATGAGGTTTTCTGAATGCTATCCCATTGTTTGCAACTGTTTTTGTCTACTCCCTTATCCTTCTTTTAGCTAAGAAATACAGTTCACAGAGCAACAACAGGTGTAGCAGGGCCTCCCAGAAATTGCTGGCACTATACTGGTGTTGCAAATAATTTCAGATTAGGCTCATTGCTTAAAGCTTTCATTCTTTCTGTGCAATTTTGGTAATTTGAGCTCTCTGAAGTGTACTGTTTACTTTTGAACTTGCAAAATGTCTGTATCAGTATGATAGTCTGATGCTTATAATACAACAAAATATCTCCAGTACAGTAAGAACCCTAAAGAAACAATATCTCTGAGATATCTTAATGTTTAGTATCCACATCTGCATTGTACTATTCTTACAGCTATGTCATATTACAAAAAAAAAAAAAAAAAAAAAAAAAAAGGGGAAAAAAAGGTATAGCAATATTCATTATTAACTCTTCATCTATTTGCCTTTTATTTTCTATAATTTAGGAAAGTGAAAACATGAATGGTGGTTTAGGCAGATATATCTATACTGTCCAAGTTAGAACTAGGTAAACTGCTTACCTCGATTTATTCTTTGCTAAATGCCATTCTCAAAAATGTATTAGTGTTTATTTCCATAAGTATATGACTGCATTTTATTTCCAAAAGAGTTTTTGAAATATACATTTTCCTTACTCCAAGCTGAATATCATTTTGCCTAAATTTTCTACTGTCTTTAAATTTTGTAGTGTTATATCTTTGTTACAAGTGTTTTCTGCAATTTGTCTAGTGATGTTGGGGTCGATGGGATTGACAGTGGATCTGCCAACCCCTTGACTCCTGAAGCAATCAATTTTGAGCATTTTAAAGTGTATCCTTGAAACAGAGAAAAGAATGCAGGCAAAGTAACAGATAAGTTAGAGGATGTTTTGACAGTAGAACAGGATGTGTATCACTAGCAGTATGTGCAGACCTTGTAGCCTTCTGATATGTTTGCATCTATGCTTGAAGGAACTGCATAAACAATTGTGAATAGACTTGTTTTATTAAAGATCTAAAGAGAAAGCTGTAACCCAGAAGGAGGGCTCTCTCTTCCAGAATAAAGGTTTGCTGCTGGCTGTAAATACTGCTGTGTCTTGGATCTGCTTTTGCTTTCTTGGCCATCATGACCTGTTGCAGTCTTGGTCTCTGGGAGGGGACCAGACCAGCGACGGGGGTTCGAGGACAGCCTGCTGAGCTGTTAGATTGCAGCTGCCAAGGCTCCTGGT
>JAWWEV010000083.1:73141046-73166265 GCA_035583235.1 Hafferia zeledoni | reverse complement strand
CCCTGCTCTCAAGCATGTTACCAAACCTGCAAAGTTCCCAAAGTCTGCAGGCAGTCAGACCTGCAGAAGTCAGAAACCAAACCATTAAAAATGATGATTGTTTTAGTGCTTTTGTTTTTTGACCTAATTCCGAAGAGCATGTCCATCCACCATTACAAAAATCTAGGTCTGACTATCTGTTGCTAAAACTTAGACACACACTTTATTTCTTTTATTCCGAAATCAAGACAGTCTGGAGACAGTGGACTAAATGCAAAAATTATGAAATCAAACACAGTTCTTACTAAATTTACCAGGAAACATACCAACATCTGACTAAAACAGTGCTAAAAACTATATATGGATTCTGAAAATGTTTAAAATACAACTTAGAATAATTTTAACTACTCAGAAGGTACACAAAGCCACATTACTTTGGATTGATGTTCACAGTCATACCACTAAAAAAAACCCCACAAAAACAAATAAACAAACAAAAAACAACAAAAAAAATCAACCAAAACAAAACCAAACCCACAAACTTTTTACTTTAAAAAAATATTATAGGACACTAGATAAAAGTCATTAACGAACTGTAGTTCTACTGAAGATGGATCAAAATAATTTGTCTGTTATTTTTCAATGTATGCTTCTGAAATTTGGAAGGCAAACCCTTCAGTAAATGTCACTACCTAAGCACATTCACTGTCACACTGACACTGAGAAGCTGTAGTCTCTGCTGTATATGTGGTGAATATGTTTTTGATTTCAGTTTATTCAATTAATTAAAATAGACTGATGAGTCATTCAGAGTTGGGAAAAAAAAAAGAAAAAAACGTCAGGCCTTTTTTTTCCTTTTTCTTACTTTCAATCTCTATGTAGAAGTGAGATAAAATCTACCAGTCCAAAAATCTTATAGATAATTCTGACTAGGAGCAATCAATTTAATTCAGTCACTAAAATAATTATATTTGCTTAATGTCAGTTTCAATTAAATTCAAAATATTTTATGATAAATAAATTTTTACTATTTATTTGGAACATTTGAGTTAATTTTTTTTCTTTTGTCTATATTAATAACATCAGTCAGCCTTTAGGGAGAACTCAAGTTGCTGCCTGATTTTTTTTTTTTTTTTTTTTTAACAATACTAATTATATTTATTACAGTTTCAGCTACAAATTACCATTACTGATGTTCACACTTTCATTGTCCTCCTCTGAAATTCTTGCTTCTCATTTCTGTTTCTGTGCTGTGTAGGATTTTGAACTGCCTGGGCAATGAACAAAGCTGTTGATTAATTAAGATTAAAATGGACTTTTAAATATATGTATGTTTAAAAATCTATATGTACACAGAGGTATTATACACAAATATTGTTGTATTTATCTAGATCAGCATAAATTTGTTGTTTGACCATAGAACTACAGTTAAAAACTCCAGAAAAAATGGCTGCAACTATGTGAAGATATAGATTACTTTTTTTTGTGGAAATACCAGTTATCCTGAAATAAAAAGTGCATAAAATTGTAATCTCAAGTTGCCTCTTCACTGCCAAGAGATTTGTGCTGTTTTACCAAGGTAAAAAATACAGAACACAAATCTACTATATAGAAAGCAATATGTGGTTTTTGCTTCTGTATAACTAGTAAATGACAATAAGATGCATTCTGATTTGGAGCTTACCTAGAGTTGCTAATATAAGCAGACGCTGGTGACTCATTTCCACTAAAATGCTTACTTAGAAGAACATGCGCTCAATAATTGATTCATCTTAATGAGATAATTCAGCTGATTCTACTTAAGGTAAAAGTATCTGGTTTTATTCTCTTGATTCCCAAGGGTGTAAAAAGATGATCTGGAATTTTCTAGCATTAGTTGTTTGTTATTTTGGGGGTTTTTTTAAGCTTCCCATTGTTTTTAGACAATATTAATAAATTGTCAGAGTACCCTCATCCTGTTTATACAAGCTCTTAATTTTAGTTGTTTTCAAGATGCTTTTTTTTTTTTTTTAGTTTTTTTTTGTTGTTGTTGTTGTTGTTGTTGTTTATTTTTTTGGTTGTTTGGGGTTTTTTATCAAATGGAATAATAATATTTTTGGATAGTTCACATTCTCATAG
Source organism: Hafferia zeledoni (assembly GCA_035583235.1). Taxonomy (NCBI): domain Eukaryota; kingdom Metazoa; phylum Chordata; class Aves; order Passeriformes; family Thamnophilidae; genus Hafferia; species Hafferia zeledoni. The sequence goes on along the minus strand of JAWWEV010000083.1, from coordinate 73,164,168 downwards.
TATGAAAATTTCTTTTGAATATTTATAAGGAAGAAAGTGCATTATATTGCTGAAGAAGCATTTATCAGATGCTCAGATAAAATATTTAGATATTGTGTCTTTTGGAAGTAATTTGAAAGCAGAGTATTTGACTTTTATTGCCTCCATAGAAAATAGAATTTGCAATAATGTTTTGTGCTGTATATTTCAAAGCAATGGATATCTATGAGATGGATAATGAGGTGTGTTCCCTGTTTCACATACTAGTGAATACATAAACAGGGAGCTCAGCTGCCTATGGCATTTTTTAAAGCACTATTCCACACATTTGGGGTTCTGAGTAGCAAGCAGAATAGTGTAGCTACCGCCTATTCTGCTTGTTCTCATATCCATTATCGCATGGGTTCTTCCAATACATGCTTTCTAATTTCACTAAATATTAAGTTCTCCTAGCATTTTGAAAATACAGTTGGAAAGCAAAATCCTATCTCCACACAGGTATACTGACCTCCATCTTTCTCAACAGATTCTTATCAAGTTGTTTCCTGAGCTGCTCAAAGTAGTTCAGAAAACGTGCACTAGGGGGGCAAAAAATGCTCTAAGAGTCTAATTGTGGGTAATTGTGTGTTACACAGTTGTATTACTATGGCTATATGCACCTGCGCTCTCTCTGATCTCCGTGGCCACAACTGACAGTTTATTTGATGGTCACCACTCAGCCTTGATTCACTGTTTTTGTGCATATGGGTTTGTGATCATTTATGTCTTGTTTCATTCAGGGTGAATGGATGCCTTGAAGTGTTATAAAATTATTATTTTTCCCTTACAGAATTTATAAATAGGAGATTTATAGCCCTTACAATCTTTATATTTGAAACAAACCAATAAGATTACATTGTAGAGATCAAGAAGCAAAATTTCATCACAGACAGTAGAAGAGCAGCTAAAACTCCTGTATAACAAAGATGACACTAACAGTTCAAAGCACTTGGATTAATTTCTTTTTACACTGAATTCCAATTATAAAAGGTACTTCATACTATTTTAAAAAGGTTTTTAAAAATCAGTGGGTTTGCACATCTCCAAGTTTACAGGCATAAAATTACTGAAGCTATTCATTAAAAAATCTTACTAAGCAAAAAGATAACTTCTTATGAGCTTTTGATTCCTCAAAGGACCGAGGTACGCAGTTAACTGAAATGAGTGGAAATTTTGTACTACAAAAGAAATGAAGGATCTCAAGACAAAGACATGAACTGAGTGCCAGTGTAGTCACATATAGTTGACTGAAAAAGTCTAAGTGCTTTGTTGAGCTGGTGTCTAACGGTGTGGAGCCTCTTGTTAAGAGAGCAGGATTTGTAATTTTAAATCTATATCAGTGTTTTCAGAGTTAGGGACATCAGATAGAAATTTTACTTTACAGAAATTGTTTCACTGGAAATAAACAACCTTCCCCACCATAAAATCAAAGAATTTTCCTCACCAGTTTGTCTTACTAGATCTTACTATAGGATTTTTTTTTTTTTGAGACATATAGTAAGAACATACAAAAATGAATCATCATCTTCTATGTTTCTCCATTTTCAGAGTGTCAGTGTCCTTAAAACACACATGCAGACAGAATAAATCCCACTGAATTGTCCATGTTGGATGCAACATTGTTTGAGACACTCTTGTTGTATTGCAAGAACTGTTAATGATATTTTATTTGATGTTAATCTTTGATATATAAGAAGAAAAATTTTTCATTTATCCTTTATATACCAACTTGGAAAAATTCGGGAGGAAGTTTCTAGCTCAATGAAAACTTGAGAGTTTTGAATTATTTAAGTTACAGTTTTATAATATTACTACATTAATTTTCATAGGTTTTTCTTTTAAATGGAGGCTTTGAAATTGAGTTGTGTTTTATTGTGATGTATGCAAATGTGAAGATCTAAGATAGATGTGTAAGTTAAACTCTGAATTAGTTTGTAGTTGAGGAGAAAACTAGAGTTCTCTCTATCTTTTTAAATTTCTATGTACAAATTCTATATATAATTCTAACTTGTAATTCTTCAGGCAGGTTCAATACAAATCAACACCGTGCCCTGGCATAAAAAAGGCCAACTGTGTCTTGAGGAGGCTGTAGTATTGTGGAGACAGGAACACATGATGGAGCAGGTTTGATGGCAGGACTTGTGACACTATGGGGAAGCCATGCTGGAGCTACCTGTTTCTGAGGGACTGCTTCCTGTTAAAGGAACTCACTCAGGAAAAGTTAGTTAAAAACTATAGACTGTAGGATGGATCTATGTTGAAGGCCCTGGAGGACGGCCTCACGTGGATGAGACTCTGGGCTGGAGCAGGTGAAGAGTGCGGGGAGAAAGGAGCAGCAGGGAAAACGTGATGAACTGACCACAACCCCCATTTCCTGTGTCCCTGTGCATGCAGGGAATGGAAACAGAAAAAGTAGGAGTGAAATTGAGCCCAGGAAGAAGGGAGCAGGAGCATGGGGGGAGAAGTAGTTTTAACATTTGTTTTATTTCTCCTTACCTTACTGTGATTTGATTGGCAATAAATGCACTTAGTTTTCCTAAGTCTGTTTCGCCCATGACGATATTTCTTGATTGATCACCCCTTGTCCTTAACTTGACCCACAAGCCTTTGACTGTATTTTCTCTCTCCTGTCCAGTTGAGGAGGTAGAAGGGTAAAGCAGCTTGGTGGGCACTTGACATCCATTCAGGAACAACCCTCTGCAAATAGTTTTCAGACTTTTTTTGTTTTTCTGTTTTTATTTTAATCATATTTAACCACATGTATGATTACTTTCAATTTAGGGCACCTGCAGCTTCTTTAGAAATAAACAAAATCTAGAAGTATGCAACAGTTCTGAAAACCTTGTTACTTTTTTTTTGTGTTGAAAAAAGCTGTCATAGCAACTTTAGGACAGCTTCATAGGATAAGACTGCTTTTTAAAGAGCAATCATCACTGCATCTAATCTGTGAAGCCTCAGCTGTGACTTACATGGACAGCTCCTTAAATAAGGAACACTCAAGGCACATCACTTCCCAAGAAAAATATATAAAGAACCAAATATAGTTGCTCTTTTTGGCAGTTTATAAAAACATGCAGTTAACTGGTATTAGGAAGAACTTCATAGCAAAATGGAACCCATTACAAATACAGCCAGATACTTCAAACTCTGAATACAACAAAATATTTTAAATAAAGAAAAAAATAATAATCAGTTTAGGGTTATTACTTAACTATTTGCTTTTTCCTAATTGCTGTGCCTTGCTACATGTATAAATCAGAAAAAGTTTTTACAAAAGCTGATACTAAACTTACTTTCCCAATCTCTTTGTAATAACTGTATACATAATGGTCCTCTCACAGTATGATTTTTTAATTTATTTTTTGCCTTCCTTTTTTTGAGTAGATTTTCTGTACACTGTGTGAAAAAGATAGCACAGAAAAAAAACCCCAACAAAACCAGATTCATGAAAGACATTGAACTTTTATGACAGAGTGGCTCAGAAATACTGCATATTTGTATAGTCAGACTCTGGAAACTGGGCAGAAAAGGACTCTGTAGCATGGCCTCTCTCTTGACAGAATATGTGGTGTCTCATCCAGAAGTTACAATTTAGCCCAGTAGTAAATTAACAGAATTCAGACAGAATATGGTTAAACAAAGCTCTCCTTGAACATGGCTCCCCCATAATAATTAGGGAAAATATTTTAATAGTAATCACTAATTAATGTGCTGTTTAAATAACAACATTAATAATCTGCTTATTTTCAGTAGTGTGTTTCATATCCACAGTGATTTCCTAGGACATTACTTATTTTTCTCTTCCCAACTCTGTGATTCCCAGGGCTTGCTTCTAATCATTTAATATCCAAATATTTTTAAAGCAAACTGTGTAGCCAAAATAAGTGACCTTTAGCTATAATGGAAATTTCTAGAGAGCAGATGAAAGAAAGATTTTGTATCTAAGACTTGTCTTATTTAGTAACAGAGTAAAACTAAAGAGCTGAACTTGTGCAACACTGCTATTTTATTTATTTATTCTTTAATACTACATCAGCTATGGATGGCTACACAGGCTTGTTCAAATGATGGTCTAAATTAACACGTACTTCTGTGCTGGGAAAGACTGATGCTTTTCCATCTTAATCTGCCAGCATCTCTTTGCTATTCTTCTTTTACAATATTAGAGATTGTTTTCACATAGATCATCTAAACCATTCTGCAGATATAGTTCAAGCACTGACAGTGGAAATAAATAGATGGAACATGTGCTGCCAAGATGAGGCTGTGTTTTCTGATAAAATAACGAGCAGGCGTGCAGGTAGCCAATCTTGTTTATCAAATCCTTTTGATTCCTGGGGAGTTACAGGTGCATTGGTATAAAAAAACAAACAAACAAACAAACAAAAAAACAACAAAAAAACCCACACCAAACAAAAAAACCCACAACACCGCCCCCAAAAAACAACAACAACAACAACAACAAAAAACAACAACAAACCAAACTACCTAGTCAGCAACAGATGAGAAGGAAAACAGTCAACTTATTTTGTGAACACACACACACTGCTGGTATTTCTTCTCATAGAGGACAATTCAGAAACTATAGCCACTTTAAATATGTAGCTGCTAGTTGTATTAACAGGGATAGCTGCAAAAAGGTTTATGTCTGCACTTTAACAAAAGTGTGGCTTCTTTTCTGCTTTAATGTGTTAAGCATTTTCATTCAAACTGGATACATTATGTGATGGTGGATCAAGGGGCATCAGTCAGGGGTGAGCTGCATTATGTACCATGTACTGGAGAGTTGCAGCTCTCCAAGATTCAGGAATCTAACCTCTCAGTCTTGCAAAGACCTCTGCAGATGCCTGAATGAAGGACTGATGCATAGCATTGCTAGGGATATGGAAAAGACAGGAAAGCATGACTGGATCATGATAACTCCAGATAGTTACGGAGGCTAAGTAATGTGCACATTGCTGGTTTAAGCTCCGTTTAAAAAGTTTAAGAAGAGAGATTCTTCTTCCTCTGATTATTAAATTTTTAGTTGGTACTCTTGTTTTACTATAGTAAATGTTTTTATGTTATTGTTTCAATCCTTCCCCCTCCTTCCCCCATTTTTTTTATTTTTATTTACTTAAATAAGCATAAATTTTCAATATTACCTAATATGACAGAAATAGTGAAAATACAATGATGGCCTACAGTACAACAGTTTCTCTTGCACAAGTTGGGTTTCTTATCTGAAATTTGATAACTTCAGTGGACAGTAATGAAGATACAGGTTTCTATAATGTTTAGTAAAAAGACATTTCTCTTTAGAATAATGAGAACATTTAAATTCTAATTTCTTTTTTAGGTTGACCATATTTGTCATAAATTTCTATATAAGAATAGTGCAATGGTGATGGTCCTTGAGCAGAGAGAAATTGTTGGCATATTATTGTGTCTTAGACAGCTTGCAATTCTTTTGAACTACTTCCTTTCCTTCCAAGGCCATAAATTAATTTTATAGCTTGTAGATCTATGGTGAAAAGGGTTGAAAACAATCATTACCACGGATGGAAAGAGAGGATTAGAATTAAAAACTATTTAATGAAAAGACATTCCTGCAAGTCTATAGTTTTTTGTATTTATATATATATATATAACTTTACATGTAAAGAAACTAAAACTCTTTCAAACTCCAAGGGACATAAATATATAGATTTTCTAGATACAAATCACAGCTCGTTATGTGGGAATGGAGTGAATGTGATCATTTTGTTCTGCTACCTACAGAAACAAGGACTAGGAGTATTCTCCTTTTTTTATCTGTCAGTGTAAATGCTCTCAAGCGTTAACACAAGTACTCTTTTACACTCTTGATATCTGCCACCTTTACGGGCTTGCTTGAAAGAATATGCTATCTGAAAGGTGCCACATGTGGCATTGACAGGCAGCAGTTCAGAGTATGGCAGACAGCCAGTAAATCACTCAACAGAGTTTTCTGTCCTTCCAGCCATTTCTTATGGAATCCACTTCAGCCTTTGCAGTATACTTGTGTCAGAGGGTTTGTTCTCTTTAAACTTTTATATGTGAAAGTGAAAAAAAGTTGCACGTTCTCCTGCTAATTAATTTTTTTCTCCTTTCAGAGCTCAAGTGCAAAAGGCTCAGAGTGTACTAACAAGTCTCTCACAACCTTCCCAAGTAGTCTCAGTCCAAAGAGGGCTTTTTCCTCTCCAGGACTGAAGGGGTGTGGGGGGGGGTGGGGGTGGGGGGAAGAACAAAAAAAAAAAAAAAAAAGACCAAAAAACAAAACAAAACAAAAATCAAAATCAAAAAACCCCACCAGGTTTCTGGATGATTATTACTATTAGTTTTGTGTTCAAAATCTGTTAAAAAATGTTCATACCTGATATTAAATTTTCACTTCTTGCCTAATTATCAGCTGATAGGAAAAATTATATAGCCTTTGCCTATTCCATATGCATTCATTTTTTTTTTTCAGCTGTTCAAATGTTTTTGGCAATAAATCAACTCTTCTCAGAGAAACTGCTACGAAGACTGCATTAAATACTCTAGTAAAGCCTCTGTGTGAGTTAAAGCTTGTAATAAATCACAATTAGTACTGTCTGTTCTGCCAAAGGGGCACACTAACCTAGAAAATCAGTGGATTTACAAGAACATCCGAGAAAGATTAAGGAAAGGACAAACACATATAATACCTGTTCTATGACTGCTTATATTATGATGACATAAATTAGTCTCATTAAACAACACTGTCACAAGTTGACACTGAACATGACCTCAGATGCCATGAGGAAATCTCTTTTCAAAAAAGCTCTGATCTCTGCCCCTCTGAAGTTACAACCGTTTTGTGGCTCAGGTTGACTACATGATACCCAGTCTTAGAGGCTTTGAATCTTTGTCACATGACCTCAGGAATGCAAATCTATTATTATATAAATATTAATGCCTCTGAAACAGAAAAGATTAATTTAAATGTGGTATATCAGCTACAGAAAGGTCAAGCTGCATCCCTTACAGACTTTCTCTGTATTCTATGATCGTTTAATTGATTCTGAAACACAGGGTCTCATAGTACTTGTTATTTCTCCCATTTATGTAAAATAGTATCAGTATGTGACAAAATAGTAATTTCTGATCATTTCATTGGTTTGCACAATGGTTTCCAATGCATGTTCTGGACTCCAAAAGGGATCTCTTGTTTTCCTGTCTCAGCTATAGATATCTCTAGGAAATAGTTAACACAAACTCAAATTTGTTACAGCGACTTGCTAATCCTCTTGCTTTCTTTCCTACCTGAGTCACACAAGGCATTGTGCATAGTTTCTGGCTGGCCAGAGTAAAGGATATGTGGGGTTCCTACTGCATCTTGCTCAAGGAGCATGTACAGGGCTAGCAAGCAGACACAAGAAATTCACACTCACCATGGGGCCTAAACTAGATTTTAACTCAGTGGGATTTGCTTTGCCCTCCCTGTTAGAAATACGTTGGCCATAGGGGTGATGGGAAGAGCTGTGGGTGAGCTCCTGCCTGGCAGCCACAACCTGGGCCCCACCAGAGAGTGTTGCCAGCTGGGCTGCATTAGGAGGAGAGTAGGGCAGAAGCCTCAGGCATTCGAGGGTGCTGGGACCCCACCATGCACCAGGACCTGACAGTTGCAATCCCTTTTGCTTTTGGGAAAATGTGTTTACTTATAGGCCAGAGTTGATAATCCATTTGTTTCAGAGTTGTCTATGGAGTTTTAGCAGCTCCTGAATGCGTGTACATGAAGGGTGACCACTCTCATTCATTTTTTAATATAAATAATAAAGGTGAAGGACTGGAAATCCTCATAAAACTAAAGAAATTAATTTTCTTAACAAATGTAACAATTGCAGTGTAGACCAAACTAAGGCAAATTTTAATGCCTTTTCTGTGTCCTGTAAGAAGATAAAGTCTCATGTGTCGGGTCAATTTTACTTTGCAGAAGCCCTAAACTTTTTCAGGGAAGATGAAAATAAAATGCATGACAGCTTCTCCTATTTTGTAGCATGACTTCAGAAGAAATAAAAAAAGATAAAGAAGATAAATAGAACAGCAAAAACCCCAAATCAAACTCATTATTATCTATGTTGTGTCCAGGTGCTACCATTTGAAATAGTACAGACTCTTTAGCAGTCTCATTCCCCTCCTGGTTTAATAATTGTTGTGTTGTAGTATAGCAGAAGGTTTTAGCAGTTTTTACCTCTTACTGTGACCTGGGAAATCTGGATGTATTGCATTCAGTAATTAATTGCCAAGCATATTGTCTAAACAGATAAAGAGTCCTCAGGAGCCTTTTCCAGAAACGAAATGGTCTCCAGCAATTTCTTATTCTGAGACTTCAGAAATAAATGTTAAACCAAACATTTGCAACAAAATAAACATCTCTGTCTGGCATGAAAAGTGGAAATGGTCCCAAGGTGGTATACAGCAACCCTCAGTAACAGTAAATAGAGTTACAGCTTCCTTTCTTCAGTTATATCTTCAACTGTGATTTAGTTCTGTTTTGTGATTTTCACAGTGTTTTGATTCTGAGATTAATGGATTTAGATAAAATATGGATTTAATGAAGTGAAGATTTTTAAGGGTGTATTTTTAGAAGAACCAAGCTTTAGAGAAAAGGGAGTTTTGCTAGGGGAAGGGACTGATTTCTCCAGGGTTTCCCAGCAAGCCATTGGCAAGGACAAGAAATAGAATCTTGGTCCCCTGAGGCGGTGCCTGCTGTTCTGTCCAGCAACCTCCACAACTGCTTTTTATATGTAACAGTCACAAAATCCTGGACTAAGAAAATACCTTCATTGTAAACCAAGAAGCGAGATGTATTCAAATGCTTCCAGCAATTGTTGAGCTGTTGATTCAGTCATCCCTAAACATCAAGCATGAAGAGAAGCAACTCTTTTCACTCCTGAAGTGCAAATCTGCACAGTATAGGCATTAGGCAGAAAAGGAGCTGCCTAATTAGAGGGGCTTATCCTGGCTTTTATACAGCTTAAGAACAGCTGCTTTAAGTTGCATTATTGGCCTGTGGATGCCACTAAAGATGCTTTTTCCCCTTCAAAATGGTTCTGTTCTTTGGCCTTTAACAAATCAATAAATCTACTTAAATAGGATGGAAATACTCTGACTTGGTAAGTGTCTTGTGTAGGGTGTGCCAGCAAGCTATCTGCTGCCTGCTGATCCAAAAGGGGTAGTCACCATTTAAAATGACACATTGCACTATTTGTAGCATTTTCTAAAAGGCTGCTTAACCAGGTGCAACTCTGATCCCACAGGGGCAGGAGCCACAGCTGCAAATGGATGGAAATGCGAAATTTTGTACTGCCAGTGAGAGAGGATCACCAGATGGGAAATTTAGTAGGAAATCTCAGTGCCATTATGAATCTCACCCTCTGCATTTCCAAGTGAAAACAAATGCTTGAATGCTGAAAATTATGACATATTAAACAATTATTGTGAATTGCAGTTAGCTGGCTCAGATATACCTGAGGTTCTGGAATTACAGATGGCAAATTTAACCAAGCATTACGATGTGCCTTTGCTGCAGATATTAGCGGAATATAGGAAAGTGCACAGAATCTCTGACAAGGGCTTCCAGTGGTATTGGGAAACTCAACCAAAGGCAAAGAGGGAATTAGTACACAGAAGTTTGTTGATGTACTCTGTTTGGAATAAAATAATCTACTACTTCTGCCATCACCTGTTTAGTAGTAAAACTTATCCAGCAAATACTGAAGTAAGAGGGTTGAAGTAAGGATATAAATTTTGTATGAGATTAATTAAATTACTAAAATTATTTTAGTGAGCACTTTTCTGCATGTAAGGCATACTGTCCTGTGCACAAGCCAGGAAAAGAAAGGTAAGGGGGGGATAAAGCTCTTGGAAATTAACTGTATTTACAATGGGGGAAAAAAAAATTGCTTTGAGGAATGATGAACAATTTTTCACAAAATGACATCTTCCTAAAGCTTCTTGGTGAGAGTAGGTAAATTTTATCACCACAAAAAATCATGTGTAATATATATTGATAGATGATAAAATTCACCTTAGTGCATCAGAGTACAGTTTGCTGGCTGTAGCATTAAGCGCTTACACTTTCCATATGGCTTTCATTTGCATGTTTGCACACAAATATTTCAAAGCATGTGGAATTATACAGAGATATGCCAAGCCAGGGTAGTATTTTGTCTTCTTCTAGGATAGTGGGAATACTTTTTTTTTTTTTTTTTAGGATAGTTTTATTTTTTTTTAGGATGCTGGAAAAATATGGACAAAAATGGAAAAAAAATGCAACTGTGCACTAGATTAATCAGCCTTTCATAAAAAGAAAAAAAAAGGTTAATTTTGCATTAAAGTTGCTTTATCACCTTCATATGCAAATTATAGAAACTAGATAAATTCTTTGGGGTAAACACAGAAAATTAATATCCCTAGCTAGCCTTGCAGATACCTTGAAGGTCACTTAAAACATGTGATTGAGGCACAATAAGAGAATACAACATTGATATTTAAAAGTATTCATAATTGTGAGGATTTAAATAAATGCAATGTTGTATTTTTTATAGAAAACATTTAATTAATTGTATTTTTAAAATACGCTTCTCAGAACTGTCCTGGTGAAGCAGGTAAGAAATATTAATGCAGGCAAAATAATATTCCAGTCTAATCTACTGCTTTTTTGTATGTGCAGTCCTCAGTCCTTGCTATTAAGTCTTATTAGTGTCATAAAGCCAGATGTTTCACAAATCCAGTTACAAATGTGTGCCATGACAGTGGAGAAAGTAAGGAAAATTACAGATCTTCAGAAAATTATTGCTGGGAGAACAGCCCTGCAATGGAACTAAGAACACCATACATTGCATGTAACTTCCCTTTGAGAAGTAATGAACAAAGCTAAGTAGTTTCATTTAGGAAAAAAAGTGCATTTTGCTTTTATGAAAATTCTTTCTTCATCAAAATAATTTTATTTCATTATACCATATGTATCAATACATAGAATAGTTAAAAAGGGGGAAAAAATGAAAGAAGGAAGGGAGAGAGTCTCTGAAGACAAGCCAATTCTTTACCATATGGGTGAGGAGTAAAAGACAAGTTGTGCTTTTGTTTGAGATATATCAATAGCATATAAAGCAATTTTACATACTTAAATCTTTAATTTTGTCAAAAGGCAAGACAGGTAATAATATTATGCAGTGCTTTGAGCATCAGCTAGTTGTGCTAACTAAGGAAACTATGAGATAAGCTAGAAAAGGGTCATATGTAAGAAATCGCAGGAACTCTCTTCTGTCATTCAAGAACACAGACCTTTCAGATCCAAACTTTTACAGATGAAGAAGAAACAGACAAGTAGTCCTGCATGTCCAAACACAGTGAAGGCAGCTGCCAGAGAAGCAAGCAGACAAAGCAGAAAAAGAGTGGTTTGCCATTGTTTTAATGGCAGCCTGAAAAATTACTATAGCACCTAACTTGCTTTTCTTGGCTTCAAAATTTCCATTACAAAGACCATATTCAGGTACCATGAAAGTGAGCACAAAGTTTGAAGGATGTGCTCTACCCCTGATGATAATTTTTTGTTCAATATCTGTGTCCTAGCCAAAGACTGCAAAAGGTTATTTTGTCCTCTAAAATTGCTTAATTTGCCTACCACGATGTACCTAAAAGAATAGTCTGCAGTCACCAGCAAAGATAAATAAGGATCAGTACTTCAGCTTCCAAACCTTAAGATGTCACACACTTTTATTATCACTATTTATTTTATTTATTATCTGATCAATTTTATTTAAGATCAAGACTCTGAATGAAACACTATCACCTTTTTCTCAGAAAGCACAATTCTAAAAAAGGTCAGGTGAACTGAGTCAAAAAGAATTTCACTTTCTTCCCTACATGTCTTGTATTTAAAATAGTTAGAAATGACAGCTGTAGATTGTGAGGAAATAGCTCCATTCCGGACACACACACTTCAAGTGCATGGTAAAAAAGCAGAGTCGATAAATCTTTCTGTCTCTGCTTTGTTCTTCGTTTGTGCTAGTACTATTCATTTCACAGAATTCTGAAACCTAAGAGGACTGCTGTGACCATCTTATCCAACAAGCCACAGAATTTCATTAATCAATTCCTGTCCCAAACCTGTAATTCCTGCCTTAACAAGAGTGGGTGCCATTCCACAGGCACTTGATATTGGTTCAAACACTTCAAGTAATGGAATATCACTCCCATTAATGGTAAATTACTATAGCTGCTAGTCATTCACAGTTATTTCTCATTTGAAGTTGTCTAGAGTAATTTCCAGTATTTTGTTGTGATTTTCTCTGCTAAAGTTTCTTATCTTTTCCCATTTTAAATTTGTAGGTTCTCGTATTTGATGGAAAAGCTATCTTCAAATATTTGTTGGATAAAACAGATTGTTTTAGGTCTTTTTTGTGTGAGACCAATTTTCTAGGCAACCAATTATATGTCTTGGGACTTTTTGCTGCAGTATTCTAGAAAGCAGCATTATTTTTATAGCATTACAGTCAGTTGCTGCAAATAAATCCCCAGAGGTGGTTGTGTCTCAAAATAGGGTAAGGCATGAAAATGTTCATATATTTTGAAACTTCAGGTTTTTGTTCTAAAATTTTGACTGCATCTTTGTAAGTATTACAAAACAATTTCCCTTTTACTCTTTCACCAATATTCCTGATTCTAATTTCTCCTCCTCTTTTTTTTTTTTTTCCTGCAAGTTTTTACAGTGAAAAGTGTTAGATCATGCATTTGCTACATACCCAGAAAAGAAAACCAAACATCATCTGAGTCAGTACAAATTTTATGAACAGTGGAGAATGACCTGGAAGAGCGTCTGTTACACGTATTACATCCGGTAATTCTTGCCACAACCTCATCTTTCAACTTTGTGGAGCAACGGTGTCTCCTAGTGGTTAAGTAGTAGCTAACATCAGGCGACGACTTTATTGAAAAGTATTCAACTCCATTTCAGTTGATATATACAAAGGTATTATCATAATACTGCTAAGACTTGTGTGTAAATTGTTTCTGTTGGAAGTGGGTTTATTGAAAATTTATTCAAGTACTTCAGATACCTGGTTTTACGTACTTTGGAAATAAATAGCTTCTTTGGGGGAAAAAAAATAACATCAATTTCTTTGCCTGTGGTCTTATACTTCCTTGATTATGACCCAAATTTTCTTCCCCTTCCCCTTGCAAAGGATGCATTGACTATATTGAAGAGAAAATCAAACATAGTTGTGCTGTCTTTAAACATTTTTCATGTGCCTTCATTACTTGCAGTTAATGGCAAATTTCAGTCCCTTGTGCAAAGCAGTGCTTAATAAATAATTCTAATTTCTTCCATTGCATTTTCTTCAGAACACACAAAAAGGGAAGAGAGCAAATGTCTTCCTATCTTCAAATTCAATTTGAGACATTTGAGTTGATGAAATGTATATTTGCATAAATATTTCTCATTGGGGATAACATCTCAATCAGTACTGTGGTACTCTGACAGCAGGGCTTTATAACCTTAAGTTCTACTCATTGATCTTGAGCTACTGTGTACTAAGTAATTTCCTATTCATATTTAGCTTAAATTTTAAACAATATAAGGTCCTAGGCTTTGTATACAGAGATACATTTTGTATGAAAATACCAAGGTCCATATACTGCTACTTGTCAATGTGTCTGACCAGCAGAGTTGAATGATACTTTTTCCATGGTGGGGTTACAGACAGAAATGAGGTTTAATTAGAAACAAACTATTTTGCTATACTATAAGAATTTAATAAAATATTCAAATGCATGTATGGGAGGTGAGAAAATATAAAGCTGGTGATATTCTAGCATCTGTGAAGGATCTCATTCAGAAAAGTTGAAAAAAAGAGCTACTCCTTCAGAAATAAACACATAGAGATAAATACATGCTTATATCAGAAGCCTTAAAGTGGACAAGGAATGACATGCAAACAACTATTACTCAGCTTAAATCAGGTTTTGCTGACTTAACATACTTGAAAGTATTGCCAAGGCACAGGGCTAACATCTATTTTGAACTTGTTGATTATAAAGAAGGGTGGCAGTTGTATGGGTTGTAGGAATGTTATATACTTGAAAAATTCTACTCATGACAGAAAAAATTTGCATAGTTTTCTATTAAACTTCAGTGGAATTGATATGTAGACACTTAAAATCATATGAGTGATTTAAATTTTAATGGTTTTGCTCAATAAATCTGCTGTTTCTACAAAATCCAAGTTCACTGCAATTGATTTCCCATGTATGAAACCTTGTGAAAAATCACAAAAGGTTAATGAACATATTGAACTAAATCTGAAGCTTTTTGTAGGCTACTTAATATATGGATGACATATTTGCTTAGTTTTATTTGAATTTCAGACCTTTTAGTTTTTCAGTAGTTTGAAATTTTACAGTACTAAAACTGGTATGTTTTGCACAGGAGCTCCACATAGAAAATTCAGATGCTGTAAAGCACAAATATGGAGATGCTCAGGTTTTTTGTTAGTTCTACCTCTACCAGGGTTGTGATTATAAAAACACACCGGCCTTGTTATTAAAAGCCTTGTTTGAGGCTTTACCTCTTAGAACAGTGAGGTGCTTTCTAAAGAAGTAGATATCAATGTATCCAAGTTTCAGATCTAACAAATTCTTCTCTAAAAGTTAAGTCTTCCAATATCTTTGGCAATACATTTCTGTACAACTACTTTCACCCTTATTTGCATGAGAGTTTATTCTCTTCTCATGCATGGAATAAAGGGAATATAAAGGGAAAAAATGCAAATTAACTGTGCCCAAGTTAGCGTAACTTGTTGATAGAGCAGAGATTACTCAGTGTCTCTGAATACCTTTTTTACAAATAGAATGAGTTAATGTAGTAAAAGGCACTTAGCTGCTTTTATGCAGTCAAGTGGAATTCTAGAGTTATTCTTATCTACGTTTCAGCCATTAAAGGACTCCCAGAGGCGGCTTGTGCTTTTTCTTTTTCTTTTCAGCAGAAGCTTTTACCATGAAGGGAATATTGAAAATGGTTGGCTGGATTTTCCTAAATCCATCATTGCCTTTAGAATGATTCCAGATGTTAAAAAAACAGTATTAATTTACAGATAGTGTAAGCTAGATTGTCACAAAAATTGTAACAGAACATAACTTTCACTTGCACATAGGACTGGCCCATTTCTAATTTGACTGTTAAGAAAATACTTGATAGTACTGATCAAAACCTGTTGAGGCAGATAGGAATTTTCTCTCATTCCATTTTTACTAATTTTAGTTGCATATAGGTAAAGTGCTTATCAACAAAGCTCACAAGGTTTAAGAGTCTGTACTTTGGACATTCAAGTTGCCAAATAGGACTATGGCTTATAAGTCAAGATAGCTTTGTTTAAAATGTGACTGACTTGCAAAAATATCTAAAATCAACAAAACTCCAAGTGCAAGGATTTACCAGAGATTTACTTACAAATATGTACCCAAAACCAGGACTGATTCCTTCAGTATGGGAAAGCTAACAGAGGTTTTACTATTGATTGCAATCTATTTTTAGATGTATGCAAGACCAGTGAACAAACCAGAAGACACTTCCTCTTCAATTCACCTGCAATGCAGAAGAGTGAGTGAAAATAAATACAAACCAACAGAAAAGGATATCTGTAGTTCTTCCCCCCGCCCCCCCCCCCCCCCCCCCCCCCCCCCCAAAAAAAAAAAAAAAAAAAGGGAACAAAGGAGAAAAAGTAAGACATATCTGAAATTATTATAATTCACTTATCCTAGGAGATACAAATGAACTATAACAATTCTATCAGGATTTTAGCATTTGGCCAGAAAAAAAACATCTGAATCAAAGTCCTAGAAACAAATTGAGCTCATGTAACTAATGTTATTATAGACAGAATTACAGTAACAATGAAGATACTGAACAGCTGGCATTTAAGCATTTAGTTTTCTCTTCAATGTATATGAAGTTCATCCTTCTGGTCCAGAAAAGAAGACAGTGATAAGCTAAGTGATAAGCTACTTTTAGATGGCCTGAGAGAAGACGCAGTGACAATTTCCCACCTAATTTTCTGTTTCCATGACGTTGTGACCCTGAACTGTGCTATCTATTACAGCTAATGTACAGGCCAGATTTTCAGTAAAAAGCTCAACACTTTAAAAGGTCTGCTTCTGAGACACCTATGTAAGTGGCGCGTTGTCTTTGAAAAATATCTGACCAAGAGCATTTTACTGAGAGGCTGCAGCATAATCACACCTGACACTTAAGTGTAGTAGCTGTTCTCTTGAAATAACTAGATTTACTAAATTCACCTAGAATTCATTTACTATGGGTCTGGAGCAAAGTGTCCTGTATCTGATCAGACTGGAGGAGAGGTACAGTATATGTGTGATTCTACCGGATATGATGTCTGATATGAGAGACAGAGAACATATAATGGCATCCAGGTTTGCCTGTTATAGTCCCTGTTCAGGTCAATGGATAATGAGAAGAGACAACTGTTTCAACTCTGGGTTAGAGTACAAGCCCTCTGTAGCTTGCAGTTACTTTACCTTACAAATTAAATCCCCCATTGTTCTAAATTAATATATATACTGTGATTATATTGGATCTATGCTAGTTGATTTCAGCTGAAGGACTGATACAAAACTTTCTTCAGAATATGCAATTTTCAATTTTTCAACTGGTTTAATTGAATCCAAAATTCAATTTGTCCATGCTATCTGCAACCTTTAAACAATCAATGGCTATACAATTTCAGCAATGACTTTTTAAAATTAGAATTATTGAAAAGCAAGTAGTGATAAACACAGTGAGGTGGTATTGATTGGCCAGTGGAAGACATTGATTTGAACTGCAAACAGGTATTATGCTAGAATTGCATTACTCTAAGATGGGGGTTTTTTTGTCCTTTCTTTTCCAAGTAATTTATTTTATTATGGTTTTAATATGTTTTTAATTTCTTCAGCAGATTTATGGCTGAGAAAACATGAAGTTCTGAAAAACATCCTGTAAAATGGATTGAAGGCACAAGTTTCCACAGTCCTTTTTTATTTAATAAATTGTGAATGCCTATGGTTTACTAAATAAATATGCTTACCGTATAAATGTATTTATATTGTGTCTGCAAATGGGCTTTCTCAGTACAGAGTAAGTGTTCTTTTTCATCTACATATATTCCATCCTTATTTTAGACAAGCAAGAAATTTTTGCACTGGCATTTACGAAACATGCAAAATGTGTATGCCTATGCATGCCTATGCACATGCTCTCTGTGTCTATTATTTCAAAGGAATAGACTTAAAAATCACTCGAAATCTTCATGTTTGAGGCAGGAAAAATAGACTAATATTCTATCTAATCTACAATTAAAAATATTGTTATTATAGCAAATGACATAACAACAGAAACCAAATAACTAAGGGATCAGGGCTAGAATAATAAAAGACACTCTTTCAACACAAAAGATGGTACTCTGTACTTCAACGAGCTTTTTATCCAAATGTGACAGGTTAAGGCAAAGAATGACTAATCTAGCAGCAGAAAATTAAGAGAGAGAGAAGAGAGAGAGAAAGCTACACAAGCTACACAAGAAAATTAGACATAAGAAATAAAACCATGTAGAGAATAAAAAGAGAATGGAAAAGAGAATGAAAAGACATAAAAGATGAACACACAGCCAGTCTGCACAGGTTAGAGGAAATTTGGTAAAATTTAAGTTCTGCAAAAAGATCAAAAGTTCTTGGCAGACCTACGATCTTACCCTTCATATCTGCTACAGAAGTCTTTGTTTTGGCTGTTGTTCATCCTTCCTCTCATCAGCATGGATCTGTGTTGCTAATTCTGTACTTGCACTGTGTGCAAGTCTCTTATAGATGTCAGTGGAAATGTCAAGCATGAAATGTGTTTAGTATATGAAACAGATTTGTACCCAAGGGAAAATTTTGCCTGTTTTGTCTTCAGAGTTAACACAGATCCAGCCTTAGAAGAACACAAGCAAATCTAGGCACTCACAACAAATTTTGAATTACATCTTTTAAGGAGCTGATTATCATCTCATACTGATTCTATATCCATCAATTCTGTTGAATTCAGTGCAATGACACTCAATGGACACATTTCTGATAGGGAGTTTTGAGCCCTCACAGTCTGTCATTTGCTAGACGTAGGCTCTAAAACAGTTAAAAAGAATCACAGTTCTATTTTTTACTGGCCTTGGTAGGATTTGAAAACTGCAAGATCCAGAAGTTAGATGTAAATGTCTAAATGGCAGATGGTGTTTTTGAAAAACAAGGTTACTTATTCAACTTAACATAAAATCTAATGGTTGTAAATCTGTTTAAATCTAAACTCAAAGTTTAAGAAAACTGTATTAATAATTCCTGGCAGCTCTATAATTATCTTTCTTTATATCTTAGGGCTTTTCTACGTTTTCCCATTTTGCTCTTTGCTGAATATACACCACTGTACTGCACCATAATTTCCTAATTTACCTGCAATTTTGCATGTGTCCACAGTAGAGAAATTCCTTTCTATTACATTTGTGAAACAGAGTGATTCGTCTTTTAAAAATTTTCCTCCAGCTGTGTTTATGGAAAATGTAATGAAGAGTTTGTCTTTTTCTGAATTGATTGATACACATAACTGATGTCAAATTTTAAAGCTTATACTCACTACAATATGATATGGAAGGAATTGAAGGGTCAAAATAAAATGCAGACATTACACTAATTTGGTATACAGAGGTGATTTGTCTCATAAGGCTTCAAAGTTTCATGTAAGTTTCATACAAAACTATTTCCAGAAAGAGCTGCAAACACACTAGTTTTACTGCTTACCTGCATCTGTCACCCATGC
The DNA here is from genome assembly GCA_035583235.1 of Hafferia zeledoni. NCBI lineage: Eukaryota > Metazoa > Chordata > Aves > Passeriformes > Thamnophilidae > Hafferia > Hafferia zeledoni. Next base: position 73,145,285 of record JAWWEV010000083.1, on the reverse strand, counting down.
ACACACATTCCACACAAACATACATAAAGATAAGGAAAGCAGGCAATCTGAAGATCTTTTTTTTTTTTTTCAGATATGTTTTTATATTTCTATTTTGAAAGCATCCTTACACAAAAGAAGGGTGTACTCATTTAAAATCCCAAGTGCAAGAGCAATGCATGCTGAACAATAGCACTTTCTAATTTAGTGGGTATTGGCAGTGGTTGCACATGCTGGTGAGACATGAGCTTTCACACTTTTATAAACCCAAAGAAGAACATGTTCTAGAAATTCCAGGGGCCACAAAATCTTGAGGAGAGAAATTAAGTACCAGATACCTCAAAAAAGAACCAATATATATCTTGGATGAATGACAGTGGTTCAGAAGCTGCAAACAATACTCCCTGAGCTCCTTCTCTGAGGATTGCTGAAGGGAATGGATCTGGCTGGCTTATGAACACCTGCTGGCCCATGATCCATAGCCCATGCTGGCCCTTCATATTTATTACTAAAAATACCCTGAATCTCCACATTTTCTTCAGTGCTAAAAAAAAAAAAAAAAAAAAAAAAAAAATAATCTGAACATTTAATTTTTAAATGCCTTTGCTGGGTATTCAGAAGTATTATTTCAAAAGCTCCAGTCATCCAATCAAAGTTTAGAAGCTATACTTGATGGTATCTGTAATCAATCATAAAGGACTCTAGTAAAATAGGGCAGACTAACAGATGAAATTGAAAGCAAATTTTAATTCTCCACATATTATGCACAGATAGATAAGTTTAAATTTCAGACACAAAATCTACTGTCCTTTTTTTTTTTTTTTTCTTATATTTGCTAAAATGCTAGCCAGCAATTAGGGTTTGGTATGTTTTATGATTGAAGTTTTATCATAATAATCTGTTTCTATGGGATAGCTTGCCAGAATCTCATTTTTCTTTCAAATAAAAAAAGTTTAAATTTATTTCCTTTGGATACCTAGATACATGGATTTCACCTCCCTTAGTAGGATTTTTTCCTCTTAAGCAATGCAGATGCAGACAGCAAGAGATATACTCTTCTATGGACAAAACATACAAATGCCAACAGCATAGGAACAGATGCAGTGTTCTATTCTGTTAATAGTTTGAAAAAAATGGCTCTGGAAGGTGTAATGTGACCCTTTTGTAGCAATGGTATATTAAGTGTGAAATGGAAAGATGTAATCAAGAAAACTATAAACATTTCACTACTTCTTATACAATTCAGATCATAAAGTCAAGGTGCTAACTCAGACCATAGCTACTGTTCTGTTACTAAATGTAGACAAATTTACCATGGGCTGCTGTCCAAATGCAAAAAACTGCAGCTTAAAGGCAGTCAAAAGGGCAGATTAACAGTCTCTGTGTGATTTTTTAACACATTGAGATAATGGAAAGCATTATGCAAATTGATATTAACACCATTTAGTAACATATGAATGCAAATTTATTTAAATTTTTGGTCATGAAATAAATCCTTAGGAGATTTGTGAAGACTTTTATAGAATGCCAGTTTTTCTTAAATTTCCCTTAACAAGTTTTCCTTAATTTTAGAAAATGCTGAGTACTCACAGTGGAGTAAACCACAATACCAAGGAAATTCCTCCTCTTCTTCACTCCCTTCTCTATGTCTAAGTTATACAGTGGGGTGAGAAAAGCTCCTGAGTTACCCTGTGGACTGTTACACATAGCCTCAATTCCAGCGCACTGGTCCCAAAACTGGGAGCAGGATGTGGGAGTAATTCAGCTCTGAAGCTTGTCTGTATGGACTGAAGAGTTTTCATGAATCAGTGTGAATTTGTGTGTGTGGACAGGTCACCTGGCGTAAAATATCCTTATCTGGACCATGAATTTAGAGAGGGCAAGATTAATACAGAATGGTTTGTGTTTGACCCAAGTGAGGTCCAAGCAATATCTTGGTTCAGAGAGAAACACCTGAGGTTTTACATTAATTGTTGAAACTGTGACTCAGTTTGGGAAACAGAATTAATCTCCCTCCAGCCCTAGAAAATCTCTTTATTACTGGGGTTTGCTTTTTATTTTTGCAAATAGCGCAAATTTAAACAGGATCAATGAAACCCAAGTTGATCCACCACTGTGAAAAAATATGTAGCAATGCTTAATTTGTAGTACCCCAGCTGCTGAGAAGCCTTTTATCATCTTAGATTATTGTCTTAGTCACTCTGGTATTGTTGGCAGGGGTCTTAGTGCACTAAAGGCTCTGAATAACCCAGCCCAGCCTCACCTGGGACCCCAACCCACACCCTCTGCCCATGGGCCCAGGAACCTAATTTCAGTGCAGCCCTGGGCCTCCAGCTCTTTGAGCTGAGCTGGAGGTGTGCCTGTCTCTAGCTCTGCTTTTTGATAGGACCTTTGACCTGCACTGTAAGCAGCCTGACTCCTGTTTTCTGGTTGGATCTCTCAGACCTGTGTTGTAGCTCCGGTCCTGCCTCTTGGTCCCATCTTATCTTGCTCCTGACTGGCCCCACTGGATGGGTCCCTGGTTTATTACTTGCTGTGCTCTTGATGCCCTCCAATACTCACAGCTGTCTCTGCCTTCCATGAGTATGTCCTGTCATACATCACAGGATGCCTGTACCTGGTCACTTTTAGCTCCTGGCTGCTCCTCCACTGTGGGACAGTCAAATTCTTTCTGCTCCCTTGAAAGTATAGGAAAGAGTGACACAGCTGCTATGTTCTTGTCAGAAGTGCCTAGAGCATGGTGTGTTCACCAAGAATGGCTGAAGGAAGTCAGTAGGAAAAGGACATTACTGGGCTGAGAAATGGAGCTTTGAACTGCTCAGCCTTGCCAGTTGTAATGACAGTTCTGTGTGCTAACAAAGGTGCCAAAAAGAAAACAAGTGGGTTTCACACTGGAAGGGCCTGTTTAAAGATCACACTTGGGAGGGATGCTAAGTCTCTCAAGTGCTGTTGGGGGATCTGTGTAACCACAGAGGTCACAGCAGCAGTAATTGGCAATGCAGAGTCTATTTCTTATCATGTTTCTGTTATGGCAGCACCAGCCACTTCACTAGAACACCTGTCTCAGGGTTTGGTGCTTTTTCTGTATTTTTGCTACTTCTACTTTCTAAACGGTAATTCTGGAGTAGCCATGAACACTGGCAATCAACACTTTTTCTCTGACTACCACCCATCTGCACAACCCATCTGTGGGCAGCCTGCCCAGATTTGCCTGGCAAAACAACAGCGGACATAAGTATTGAAATCTCCCCTATGCATGGGGTGGTTTGGCAGGTCTGGAGACTGCTGGCAGATCGGGAAAGAAAATTTGCTGTTATGGGCAGACATAAACTGTTCTTTCTGATATTCTCAGGGAATAAATATCTTTGACCATTTTAACATAATTAACAAAACTAAAAACTCATTGCGTTCCTTTTGTAGTCTTGCCTTCATGCTACCTAAGTACTAAGAACAAACATGACATGATTTAACCACAAGTCACTGCTGAAAAAAATTCAAATAATTTTCCTCATAGAAAAATTTCAAAATAAATGTTATGCCCATAGTTTCATGGATGAGATATTTCAATATGATGATTTCCATCTTAATGGCTTAATCAAAGTGTGTTTAAGGTTACGTAATTGATTTGTCTGAACTACTTACTGAGTATAAAATATCCTTGCAGTTTATTATTCCTTTTATGTTTCTGAAGAAAGATGCAAGTCTAGTGTGACTGACTTTTTTTAGGACAGTTATTTGCTGGAAAAAAATGGATAGTGTTTTTGAATTCTAGATACAGGATTTAAACTTCAAAGTCTTTTTTTGTTCTTTTATCATTTTGTCCTCCAATAGCAGACTATTCTGTATATATATCTGCAGAGAAACAACCTTCAAAGATCACAGGAAATTATTTTAGCAATATCTCAGAAGGTGGCCTCCAACTGCAATTTTCATTACTGCAAGGGATGCCATAAAATAGATTTTTGCTTCTGTCTGTTCCCAGATTGAATTCAGGCTCTCCCTCTGCCAGGGACAGTGATATTATTACTTCTTTAGCCTCTAACCTACTCCTCACTGGTTTCAGGATACATAAGACTTTGAGAGAGAATCTTCTAACAAAATGTAATGGTTTCTGCCTTTTTTTTTTTTTTTTTTTGAGCTCAAGCTCACCATGCTATAAAGAAAGAAACAGATACACCATTATTTTTTTTGTACTGAAAGACAAGAACAACCCAAATGAGCTCAGGTTTAATTGTGCGAAATGATTTGTCTGTGCTAAGG
>JAWWEV010000083.1:73109850-73120012 GCA_035583235.1 Hafferia zeledoni | reverse complement strand
GTGGATTCACCATCCCTGGAGATTTTTAAACTGAGATTGGCCGTGGCACTGAGTGCCATGATCTAGTAAATGGACTGGAGTTGGAGCAAGGGTTGGACTTGATGATCTCAGAGGTCCTTTCCAACCCAATCTATTCTATGATTCTATGATTCTGTGATTCTATGAAAGCAGATAGATACCTTGCTTTCTCACATATCATCTCTGTGCAGTCAACCCATAATTCACCGATGGTTTTCAATTAGTTAGCATCATCAGACACAAAGAGAGTAAAAGTGCTGAGATAAGGGATAAGTTAGAGATACAGAAAGCATAAAATCTAAAACTCTTTCCAAATTTTTCCTAAAGAAGCATTTGTACTTTTGGCAGTGAAGTTTAATCCAAGATTTGAGAAATCTACCATATTATCAGTGGCTAAGAAGGTCTTGTGTTGAATTTTATAGAAGCCAATGGACTTGTACTAAAACTGTATTGTGTATTCATCAATCCACATAGTATATATTAGAGCTTTACACCAATCATGAGGAAGCTGATTTACTTCTTATTTTCAATTAATTACTCTTAGATCTATCTATAGGCGTTAAAACCAGAGGAAAACAAACCCACAAGAGACTTGTCAGTTATTTTGTAAGATGGTTCCGCCCAGAGAGGCATTTATCTGTGTCCTTGCACTGGTGTCTCTTGTGCAGAAGTAACACTTGCACATGTCCTTGCTGAATTTCCTAAATTTCCAGTTGGCACACTCCTACAGATTGATTAGATATGTATGGGCAGCACCCCTTCACTTGAGTGTTATTCACCACCTCCCCTGGATTTGGTGCCATCTGTAATCTTTGAGAGTGAGCTCTGCAAATTCTTTCAAAAGACTGATAAAAATGGTAAATGAGCATAGTCCTGCAATACCATCCTCATGGTTCATAAACCAAAATAAGCTGGGGAAAATATACACTGATAACTGTCCTTGTAAAGTCTCAATTCCATCACATCCATCATAATCAGCTCACTCGGGTAGTGTCATGGTCAGGGTTGCAACAGTTGCCCTGACCAGCCTCACCTAGAGCCTCCATCCAAGTGCTCTCTGCCTTTTGGTCCAGATGTCCTGTTTGGGATCAGGCTTGTTAGGCTGGGGCACCCTGTCCTGCTCTGTGCTGAGTTGTGATTGTCCCTGTGCGCTCTATTCTGCTGTTTTTGAGCAAGCTCTCTGGGTAGACCCCAGTCCTGACTTATCCCTTCCTCTTGCCTGGGATTGTCATCTACAGGGATTGCCTTATCCAGCCCAACCTTACTTAGGTTCTGGGAGACTGCACCCTACCAGGGAGAGCATGCCTTGTGCTGTGAGCACCTGCTGCTCCTGTCTAATCAGCCCATGTAGAGCAGCCTCACTGCTGCTGTTTCATAGTTGGTTTGTGTAGTCATTTCACAGTGCTAATATGTGTTCAAATCAGGCATTTGTTGTAGAATATATAGGAACTTTGTTCACTACGGCGTTCATATTTCCAATCAAATTCTCCTCCAGCCTGTGAAGTAGGTCAGTGTAGAGAAGGGTTAGATACACAAAGAATTTTGGCCTTTGTATTTTGGGGGAATAAGGTAAGAATAGATAAGATGAAAATTCAGCCTTGGCATAATAAAAATTACTTTCTCTTGGATAAAATAAACGAGTCTCTTATAATAATATTGTTATAATTTTCAGTTTATTTAAGTGATATTACTGCTTCCTGTGGCATCTACTGCTAGCACTCCAAAAATTTCTTGAGTTGCTAGAGTATGAAATGTTCAAAAGTTTAATTTATAATTTTAATTTTCTGCTCTGAGGTACATTTCATGCTCTTTCTTCTTTTGACCAAACCTGTGGTAAGAAAAGAGAAAAAATCCAAGGCTAATTTCGTCCATCTTTGTCTACACTGTCAACATGCTAAATCCCAAAAAAGAAATATAAATGAAAATATTGAAAATACATGTTCTAAATGGCATAATTGTATTCATTTTTTCCAACAGTTTTGATAGTTCATTCAGATCATGCTAAATAAACCATGCCAAAATGGCTTGGGAGATCACTTCTTAGTTTCAAGAAAGTAGTGGAAGGTGCATGAAAGTTGTGAGCAGTAAGTGCTTTTCTTTATGGTTACAGCTCAGTTTAGTAAACAAAGTACTTTCTTTCCAAGATTTTGCACTGTGATTATACCAATTTTCTTTAATCTATAGGACAGAAATTATTATATTGGATGGCTTTGTCTCCTGCAGCAAAGTAATTTTCTGCATGACCAGCAGTAATGTAATGTGGGAGATTTTAATAAGGGACAATTATTTTTAAAATTAAACTTTAAACAGAGTGCAGATTGTAATAATATAGCAGGGAAGAGCACAAGATTATCGAGCTCCTTTTAAAACTGTTAACACTGAAATGCACTCTTTGATGATTCAGAATAGCTCAGAACTTCCAGAACAGCAAAGATCTTTCTATTTTTTATTTCTTATTTCTCACTTCATGGAAACTGTTCTAAATCTTCAATATAGAAGGAAAAAAAAAAATAATCCTGCATTCATAGAAATATTAGCATTGTTGTTTTGTTTGTTTTGTTGGGGTTTTTTGTTTGCGTGGTTTTTGTTGTTGTTTTTTCTTTTGTGAAAAAATGCAATGTCACAACAGCGTAAACATCAGAAAACAAAATGTTCACGTCAGGAATTGTCACATTCCAGCCATCTTTTCATTTAAGTACCTTGATGAAAATCTTCAAATATATGATCAAAGCCCGATTTTACACCCAGAAGCCAGAGGCTGTAGACAGCTCCTTCATTCTGGTGAGATCTCAGTCTTTATGACATCTGTGGGCCTTTAACCAGTGATATCAAAGTTTCTGTTATTTTGTAAAGTCAGTAATTTCAAAAATGTGTTTAAAATATGCCCAGTGACTTTTTATTAGCAGTGGGAAAAACAGAAAAATATCATATTTCCAAATTTAGTGAGCTTGTTCCAAAGCTTCAATCTACTGCAGTTTAATCCTCTCTCTTTTGGTTCTTTTAGATTTGGCAACTTTTACCCTATAAAAGGAATTCTCTAAACAGGATACATACAACTGAGAGAACAGGCAATTATGTATTGGCTTATACACATAGAGCGGATAGTCAGAACTAATGAGTTACTAGGGCTTTGCCTGGTTAATGTGCCTATTAATATGCTCATAATGAGTCTTTGCTGGCCGATCAGTCTCCGATTAGGAGGCATTGGCCTGTGTTGCTTCCTGGAATGGGCCAATGTTCAATGTCAATCGATGCTCAGTATTGCTGTTTTACTGTTTCAATTTTTTTGCTTGTTTGTTTTTCTTACCATTGTCCTTTCATAGCTACAGTTTTCTTATTGAATCCTGAGGCTGTTACTGGTCTCTATCTTTGTTTTATTTTTCGTATCTTGCATGACTCTAGCTGATGTAGTTTCTAATATGAAATGCTTACATATCTCAAAAATTCAGCATATGGTACAAACTTGAAGTAGAATGTTAAGTATTAGATTCTAGAAACATGTAATTGCAACTCCTGTCAGGAAGTCCTAATGAATAGTGCTAGAAATGATTAGGCTCTGCTTTGGGATTCACCTTGTGGTGCATGTTTTCATTCAATTCAGATCTGTGTGACAGCTGCCAGATTGGTCAGTACACTAACAATTTGGCTGGGAGCATTGGCATGTGTGAGCTCCTACTGTTTTAGCTAAGGATCCAAAGTTCTGGGGCCAGTAACAGACCTTTTCTTGGTACAGAATCCATACTGGGAAGAAAGCTACAAAATCCACTTATATAAGCACTGATTAACCTAAGGATAGAACTGGTTACTGATTCCATATTCTCTTGACCTTGTAAAGCTGGAATGGCTGCCACTTTTGTTAAGGCTACTTTTTCATTCTAACATGCAGACTGAAAATAAAATAAAGCTTGACTATGGATTCTTGGACAGAAAAGCATTTTACAGAGCAGAGAGAATCCAGTTCCTGAAAGATTCTCTTAGAGTTCAAGGCTATTTTTATGGGGAAGTTCAATTAAAATTTTGTAGATGTTTTTGAAAGAAAAGATAATTGGCCAGATTTAGAAGTAGGAAACTAATACTTAATTAAGAATCTCCTAGATTATTAGAGTTGAGTTGTTCTGCCTTAATAATTTTCTGTTATTTTCTTTTATTTTCTGTTGGCAAATCAGAAATTTTAGGGAACAATAAAATAACAGAGCACTATGTTGATTCCAAAACATACTTGAAAAATAAGAACATACTCAACTGTCATTTGTTGGAGAAAGAGCAGAGCAAAATATCAAAGTGATTTCATCAATACTGATTTTAATTTGAGGTAGATAAACTAATCAGATTACACCTGAGACACTTTGCACAAGGAAGCAGATTTTGAGAACTAAAGACATGGTGTGCAGTTGGCCAGCCAGGAGATGAGATTGTTGAGGTCTTCAGACTGATGTAGATTGACTCTATATTGGTCTTGTATGTTCTAGGTTGACAGTGTTTTGCAGAAACCTGATTTGTATGAAATGAACACATTTCTAAAACCTGGGTATTGGGTGTTTTTTTTCCTTTTTTTTTTTTTTTTTTTTTTTTTTTTTTTTTTTTTTTTTTTTTAATTTTTTTTTTTTTTTTTTTTTTTTTTTTTTTTTTTTTTTTTTTTTCCCAGAGATTGAATCATTAAATATTGGGCAAGCTCTTAAAAAAAAAAAAAAAAAAAAAGTAGGAAAAAAGATAAGACTATTTCTTCAGAGATTTCTCATTAAATCGAGCTATTGACAAGAATGGATATATCACCTTGCATAAATCTATATCAGGCTTTACAACACGGGGAATACTGTCAATTACTTCTCCTATGTAGCATTTAAAATGATTAATGAAGAAACCAAACACTCCTCTTTCCATGCCTGAAATGAAAATACTTTTTAATGAAGTTGTCAACCTCAATTAGCTTTGTGAGATATTCAAAGGCAGAAATGTTGAAAACTTTGTAGGATATGTGCCCCTATCTCTCAATGGTTATTTCAAAATATCTATCAGTGTCTTTTACATCTGATGATGGAAAAGTGAAATATGAAATCAGGACTCGATTTTCGGGTTAGAAAGAAAGTATATTTGAAATATGAATTAGGAAATTAAATTGTGCTTACATTTCCTATCGTAGCTTTGATTACTGGCAATACGGAGAAAAACAAGCTTTTTTTCTTTTTTTTTTAACAAAATTTATGCTGGCCTGTAAAAGGAAAATTTAAAAAATACTTCCTTTGTTGCCAGATCATGTTAACTAAAGCAAAAGAATTTCAGGCTAGCCACTCTTCATCTTTTATGCCACAGCACATCTGGAATTTTCTAATGGTGATTCTCACACATAGGAAAATGATAGAGCATTTTACATTGCTGAGGAAATTAATTGATATTCAAGGTATTACAGCTGCATTCCATTACTATTTTACAATAAATTGGTAGTTATATTTATAAACAGAAATTTGTTGGAAATCTTACAAGTTATTGGAAAGAGTTTAATACAGGTATTCATTCAGATAAATGGTTTTCATATCCAGAAGTGCTTTCTGGAGTTTTCTCCATACCTGTGTAGCAGCTGATTATCCATCTTCTTAATCTTTCCTGCCAGTACTTATTTGGGACTCATTAATCACCTTTGTGAACTAGCAACCACTAATAAACTGAACAGGAATGTTCAGATACTGTGAGTAGCTAAAGGTTATTTCCTTTATACTGTCCTTCAGTTCCTTCCAAATGCTTGGTTGCAATTTCATTTTATATCTCTCCTCTACCTGCAGTACAGTTGCATCACTTGAAGATAGAAGCATTTTAAGAAGACAAAGCCTGTTACTTTTCAAGTGAGGATTCCTTCCATCCCTTGAGCACAGTCTATAGAAAAGAACAGTTTCTGTCACGCCAGAAGTTTAGGACCTACTTATTTCATCTATAGAAGCTAAATGTTATCTGTGCTTGAAGTATACTGATTTCTGTTAGTTACTAAAAAGGAATAGAGCCTGTAGAAGTTGTTATTAGACTAATACTTGTAGATCTCAATCGACATTGAGCATTCAACATCATCTTAGGAATCAGTCATACATCATGTATGATCATGTAAACAGTGCTTTTGCGCACTCTATTATTTATGTTGAATATAAGTTCAGTTGTGACTGTAAGGCAACTGCTCCCCTAACAGCAAATCACATCAGTAGCTACATGTATTCTGTTGCATGCCCAGTTGAGCAAGGAAGATAATCATACTCAAAAAAATAAATAAAAAGATGACTGAAAATGCATGTGCAAAAATTTTGCTTTAAAGCCTCTTTGCATTTTCTGAAACACTTCACAGAGGAGACACATCTTCCCATATCCCAGAAAATAAAGAAAAAGAAAGGTTTTTCAGAACCTTCCATTCTCCTTTGCTATACAGTACGTGCATACTATTGCTTTGCTTTTTGAGATGAAAACATTGCATTTGCAGTCATTCTTCTAGATATATGTGAGGAAAGCCAGTGAACTGTTAGTCTTCAATGGGAGTGTTTTGAGTAGACTTAGAGAAATTGTCAGTATTTCATAATTATAAATTAATTTTGCATTGTTGATGAAATCTCATTTCCTCTTTTATGCAACTTTTCACTCTAAGAACAGATTTCTCTCTCTCTGCATATAGCTTCTCATTCATGGCAGCAATGCTTTATGTGCTTTTATGTGCAACTTTCTCCAAAGAGTTTGAGATTCTTCCATGCTTTAATATGCATTTTTTTCTAATGCCAGGAAGAGAGTTTCATACTGTGGTTTGATTTCTTTTTTTTCAGACATATAGGGAGAATATATAATAGTAATGATAATGAGCAACCACAATAATAATAAATTAAAGGCATGAAAACATGAAAACTTCAAATTATACTAGATTCTGTCCTGCAATGAATTTAAATATGTGAATTCTTTGAAGCTTGTGGAATTAATGTATGACAGCAGAAAATTGTAGAATATTTAGAGTTTTTTAATGGATTTTTACGAGATTTTCTGTTTCATCAGACATATTATGAAAATACTTAAAAATAATCATTTTTCAAAATTATTTTTCTTAACTTTATAATGAAGGAATGATAAGCCTTTCCTCAGTAGTCTTCTCCGAAACTTCATGCCTTTAGCAGTACTGTCGTACGAATATAGTCACTCACTGTCACTACCAGACTCATTTGTAGCCAGCCCATGACTTGTATTTGATAATGAGCAGCACCATTTCAAAACAACTGGCAACTTCAAAACAGGCAGGTGTATAATGGTAGCCTCACAGTCATATAGCATGTTATTTTAACATTTGCTAATCAGAAATTGTGCTGGTTTAAAGGTAAACTGGCAGGAGAAATGAACCCAGCTCAGGAGAGATTATAAATCGAAGTTACAATTTAATAAAAAATATTACAATAAATACAATGACATAAAGAGAAATTGCTTTTAACCCATAAAACCAAGAAGTGTAACCCAGTGCCCTGGGGCACAAACACAAAGGGGGTTTCATTAGCCCCTGTGCTGAGCCCCATGTGGTTCCCCTGAGTCCAAAGCAAAAGGAGGTAAAAAAACTGTTGGTACAGATGATGCTTGCAGTCTGGTGAGGAGTGGTGTTTGCAGTCTGATCGAGAGTGGTGGCCTTCTCCTGTCAAGGTCCAATGAGTGGTTCCCCAAGGTCCTCAAACCCCAAGGTTATGTACCCTCCAGCCCAGTCCTTCCCCCAGGGTGAAGAGTTACACAATGGGTGATCTGACTCGGTGAGTCAGGGGATATTTTGGAATTGTTGATGGCCCATTAGCAGACATGCCCCCTCAGGCTGGGTGTGACGGTACTAACAACTCCCTGGAGGGGAGTTACCACAGCTCTTATCTCACAAATGTCTTTCATACCCAGCTCACACGCTGAGGAGTGTGCCCTGGGCAGCTGCTCCAAATGGTCCATTGTTAACAGTTCTTGGGAAATGAATAGAGGGTGTGGAATACATAGCTTTGATCATCCACGCAGGGATAAACTGGTCCCACCTGCTAAAGTAGGACAGAGATGAAGTGCCAAAAATATGCAATGCAAAGTCTAATAACTTGTCTAGTTGTTTCGTAACTAAGATACCTTATAACTTTTGTAATTATTCAGATAAATCTTTATAAGTATGTATTATTTCACTGTTTGCAGCAGTCTCATTATCATGGTGTTAAGGAGAATATAAATATGTTGGAGAAGTTCCTTCTCCCAGAATTTAAAATATCAGTATAAAACAGGGGACAGCACTTAAGTGAACCCACTCTGAACAAAGTAACAGATAATTTGTTTCATTTCCACCAGTTCTGTACAGAGAGAAAGCCCATTTGAAAGTTTAATGCAAGTGTTAGTGCCTAAGCAATAACTTGCAGAAGAAATACATAGAAAGAAAATGTGAAAATCACTTAGTGAGTGTCAAAACTATAATTTGCTCCTTCCTCTTGATACACTGCCCATAGTTTATCTATCCCACTACTCTTATGCCGTATAAAGAACAGAAGTTCAAGGCATAACAGATAAATGACATGTTTGTAGCAATATAAATGAGGAGGTTAGAAAATTTACATTGCTGTAAGCTACAAGATGGATTAATGTAATTTCTGTTTACAGCCTCAGATTTAATTCAGCAGTTTTTCCAGGAGAAAATACATTATAGGTATCATGCTTTGAGAGAGTTTGGGAGTATAGTTATATTATGAGCGTATAACCGGAGACATTTGTTATAAATACATAGCTTAATTCCATAAAATGTTGAATAGTTTCCTAATGGAATATAGCTTTTCTTTGATAAGAAGGTGAAACAGCGTAATTTCTGTGTCTAGGTCTTGCAATATATAGGAAATAACATCAGGAAAGTACAGATCATAAAAATTGCAGAGCTCTAAACCCCAACATACATCTTATTTTCTTCATGATATTGATATCACTACTTTTCTTACTCCTCTCAAATTATAAAATTAAAGTAAATTAAAAACAAAGCAATAAAAAAAATCCTAAACACTTTTTGGTATGAGAAATAATAGAATAGTCATGACACACTGCTGATATTTAGCTGTATAAGATGACCCAATTTAGAAGAGGATTTAAGAACAGATTTAAATAATATGCTGAATAGGAATGGATTTCATATGTGTATGTCACTGTTATTTTTCTCTCTTGATCTTTCCATACATTGAACCAGAATACTATTAATTCAAGTGTTTTGCCAACCCTTATAATTATTCTCTTTTGTAGCAAGAAACACCTGGTATGAGGAAAAACTGCTATTCAGTAATGTAAAAAATATTTTTTTTAACGTGAATACAATTAAAATGGTAAAAGTTGTTTTTGGTTTTTTTTTTTTTTTTAATTTGGGGGAATTTGTATTAATGTAAAAGATAGGAAGCAAAGTAACACATCTGTGATGAGAACTAGGTCCTTTCTTGGCCATTTGCTTTTCATTTATCTCTACCTCTCAAGCCCCAGCTCTGTGGCATCCCTTGCTGTAGTAGCTGACTCTTTGAACCAGCTCTGCCAGTTTAAAACCTTAAATATAAATAAATGTCATCTGCAATAAGGGTAACTTCATAATTTCTGTGCTGTTAGTAAATTAAACGGTTAAGCAATAAAATTAGTCCTTTATCAAATGTAAGACAGGCAAGGTCAAAAAGTTCAAAAATGGTATTTCACCAGATATGGGTTAATAAATTTGTTAAATGAATCTTTGTTCTTTTCTTCCCAGGGAAGTTCAGAGAATAGCAGCATACAAAATAAATGTTTTGCCAGCTGTTTTCGACCTTTAAATAAGAGCTTATGTCAATGGGCCTCTTTACAATTATCCAATAGACTATTACTTTCCCTTATGTTGCGATTTTCTTTTAATGATCTATAGAATAAAATTATTCATAATTAAGACTTTAAGATTCTTGTATGAGCCTTATTTAATCTTCCTGGTTTTAGTCATTGTATAAAATTGTTCTAATGTAAGAAAGATTGTACTGGGTTGATCAAATCTGTTTTCTAACATTCTCAGAAAAAAGGTTCATAGTGAAGAGTATAGCAACTGGAAGAGGTTAGCATTCTGTTCTTTCTTTCTTTCTTTCTTTCTTTCTTTCTTTCTTTCTTTCTTTCTTTCTTTCTTTCTTTCTTTCTTTCTTTC
>JAWWEV010000083.1:73096979-73109750 GCA_035583235.1 Hafferia zeledoni | reverse complement strand
GTGTGGAATACTTGTTAAGTTCACTTCCTTGGAAACCCTGGTTACCGAGGAAGCCATGGGTCAAACCCATTACAGAGCAGGAGCAATGGCTTCTCTCCCACAGCAGCGCACACACAGCCAGTGCTGTGTGTAGTCCCCAAGAACAAAAGAGACAGTCCAAGCCCATTTCCCACCACACCTTTTGCCTGTCTCCCCCATCGAAAATGATCAAGAAGGAATTGGTAGTCGTTAACTACTTCTTTTGTTAACTAATGGCATGGGGAGTTGCTGGCAGGGAGACAATTTACATCAAAACTACAGCAAATATTTTCTATTTAATTTTTCATATATCCCTTGAAACTTTTAATAATTACAGTGGTATATGCTGAGACTCCTGATTGTGGAAAGTTATGATTTTAAAAGACTTCTGCATGATGGTCCTGTTACGAGGATCCGGATGTAACCTTTTAGGAATAAAAATGCTTTTAAAATTAGATGTTCACTGTCTCAGTGTCTTGGAAATATTTCTCAGGTGATGGATGGGATCTGAGAGGGTGTGTTAATTGCAGCTTAGGAGGATTCCAAAGTGCCTGAAGATGAGTGAACAATGCAAGAAGAAACACTTAGAAAAATCTGCATCCCTGTTATATAGCTAATCTAGCTAGTCTTTGTGTTTGGGACCTTGATTTTTATCTCAATTTTGTGTGACAACTGACTGGTCAGTTGCAGTTGAATTCATCAAAACTGTGACATTACACTGAACTCATCACTTTTTACAGCCCACCTCAGCTCTGCTTAGGGTCCAGCAACCAGTCTGTACTGCTATTAGAAATGAGCACCTGAAACGAGTCCAATTTCAGTCTGTTCCAGTGATGCACACATATTTGGGACATTACAGAAATGTTTTCTGCAGTGTTCATATGCATGTGTTAAGTTATTTAGAAGAAAAAACAGCTGATACCTGCTGTATCTCTGCAGATACATTCAAGAACTTTTTTTTAAAAGAAAAATGGGATCCAAATACTACATTATGTACTGTCCAGATTCAATAGGGAGGGTTATTTTTTTTTTTTTAACTCCTGGTGGACTAGAAGACTTCTCTGCCTTTCCTGTGTCCCACCTTAATGTGCTATGATCTTCTGCAGACTGTAAAATCTCCCCCTTAAATGGAATGTTACTGTAATATTTATTCAGTAAATTTCCCTGCAAAAGTATAAAATTAACACAAATTAAACCTACAAGAGTCAAAACTAAGCAGGCTGAGAAATGTTTTTGTGAGGTTTTTTTTTTTGTTGTTTTGGTTTTGTTTTTTTTCTTTTTGTTGGGTTTGGCGTGTTTTCTTTTTTTTTTTTTTGTTTTTTTTTTTTTTTTTTTTGTTTTTGTTTTTGTTTTTTTTTTTTTTTGTTTGGGTTTTTTTTTTTTTTTTTTTGTTGGTTTTGGCTTTTTTTATTTTTTTTTTTTTTCTTTTTTTTTTTTTTTTTTTTTTGAGTATAAATGTGAAATATTTGGAGAAACCAAACAGAATGTGTCTGGAGAAAATGGGCAAAGTAGGATATGCAATATTAATAGTTATCAAAGAGCACTTTGTGATGGCTGCTTTTGGATAATTCATTGCAAGAACTGTGTTAGTAGAGAGCTCATGCATGAAATACTAAAAGCTTTGTAGTTGTGGCAAGGATACATTCCCGTATGTGAAAATGGTCAGTGAAGGAAGAATTATTTTGCATTACTGAAATAAACTTAAGACATCGAACATAACATTTCAAAAGCATCTGTCTCAGCTTCACTTTACAAGGTCTAGCTCTGGTAGTTAAGGGTATGACAAGTACCAACTTGCATTATAAACTTACTGTTGGATAGTTACCCTGCATTTCTTTCTTCTCTTTGCAGCAACTGATTTAAAAAATAAAATAAAACAAAATAAAATAAAATAAATAAAATAAAATTAAAAAATCACTTTTTCTGAAAGAAGTATTTTTTTTTGTTCAGAGAATAATTACATCACTGATCTAGTGATCTCTCAAAATTTTGGAAGAGTTTTCAATTGTCCCTAATTTGAAACATTTAGGAACTAGACATTCCAGCATTCCAATGAAGAAATAGGGCAAGTCTTACCAGCTATTACCTATTGAATTATAGCCCTAGTTGGTGAGCTTAGTCCCACAGTTATATCTCCACATGAACTTGAAAACTGGAGGACAAATGTGAGTTCATTATTAGGAAGCCATAATGACACAACTGACCCACTTTATTGCCTCAGAACCCATCTTATCACTGTATTGCTGAGGGGTGAGAAAAACATCAGGTTAGCAGGTTTTTTTCTCTCTAAGAATCCTTAGGCGTGTGCTCACAGACTTGTGTGTCACTTGGATCTGATAGAACTTGATAAGTCCCAATGCCTTGCTCATACCCTAAAGTTTAGAAATATAAATTGCAAAATTATTTATAGGGAAATCTTTGTTATTGGAGGACCAAGAGCCAGGAGTTTAAGGACACTGAGGTATCAATGACTACAAAACAGAAGTGGTAAAACTTCTCAGGAAGGTCCCCACTGCATAAGTTTCTGAGTCTTTCTGACACTTGGGTGTACATGCTAAGCTTTTCAGATTTTTCAAATTGTAGTCTTCTTCTTATGTTGTCAACCCTAACTATTCAATACAAAATTCATATTAGGTGTTTCTAATGAATACAGAAGCAACTTTTTTTTTCCTTTTGCTGATTAGAGTTTTCTAATTTCAATGCTTATCTGTGAGGTCTTAGTAATCTTATAAATCTCTTCCTGAAAAATAAAATATATGTGCTGAAGGAACTTTGTTTGTTTTGTTTGTTTTCAAGACATTGTTGCTTATTAGTTCTGCTCAGATATCTTAACTTCTGCTGTCCCATTTCTGGTTCTTCACAATGGTTCTATTTTGAATTTTTTAGCTTGTTCAGATATGTATTTCTCCAATTACTATTTGTGATGCAGATTATTCTCTCCCAAGTATGTTTCAGATAAATCTTTCCCTTAAGCTTTTGGCATTTCTCTTTCAACTTCTAGCTCAAAATTCCTCAGAAGAGTTTAATATATTTTTCTTGGACCAGAGAGTGAACTTTTTCCTATCAAAGAGGTGTGCCACTTTCAGGATTTTGCTTGTCTCCTTCTGTCTTGTCATTCCTGTCATATTGAAACAACTAATACTCTAAATATAATTAAATGGTTGTTATTATTAGCATTGGGACTTTAGGTTTTTATTGGTAGCTCCCCCTACCCTAACTTTGGTAACTTCCTTCTCACTTTATTAAATGCTATTTATGCCTACAATTCATCTTTTAAAAGTAAATCTGTTTGGACAAGGTTGGGAAATATCTGGGAATAATTATAGGAATATGAGTATTTCTGGCTTTAATTCTTCTATAAAGTAGGCAGGAATGCATAGAATTAAAATTAAATGAGATTAGAAAGTTTAAGAAGAACTTCAATTACAAATACATAGATCAGGAATTGGTTGGAGGAATTACTTCTCTTCACTGGGTATTAGAAAATATTTCATGCTAAGAAGCAAAAGAGAAGTGGAAAGCCATAGCTGAGTAAGGAAATGTTATCACTGCAAAAATTTCTGACAGTCAAGGAATATATTTCAAATAGTGCAGTCTGTTTCTCCCCATCTCAAAGTAGCACATAAATCATATGTGCTTGAAGACAAAGATGGCATAAGACTCTGTAAAACTACTGCTGTAAGTTCTGTCCATCCTCTATCTTGCCTTGCATTCTTCTTGTGTCTTTTACTAAAAACACACATACAAACAAACAAAAAATAAACCAAAGCAAAACAGAAACACCTACCAGTAGCTCTTTTTCAAATCTTGTTATAGAGACCTACTGTTCCTTTAGGTATTTTTTTTAGCTACTGAGTTAATTTACACTGATTTGCTGAAGTTCCTATCTTGGTGCTGGCCTGAGAGTGGGGGGAAGTGTGGCTTGATTTGCATTTGATAGTGAGTGCTAGAGTAGGTGAGCTGAATTTGTTTCTCTTTTATTCCATTCAAAAAAATTTACTGACTTGACAAGTTTTGATATCTGGTGAACTGGGTGTAATAAGTAATAAAACCCTTCTTTGAATGAAATACTAATCATGCTTAGAGTTATCCCCAGTGGTGACAGAAGCAGCTTGCCATATAATTAATATTAGCTCAACTACAGCATACACTCTCAGTACCTATTATTGATGCTTTAAGAGTTAGACCAGATCTCTATTCAGCACTATTTTTTCCCCACTCTTCACCGACAACCTCTCTTCCCACACCTCTCAAGTTGATGCACTCAAGCCAGGAACTGGGAGAAGAAAATTTCTCTCACTGTAGGAGAAGATCAGTTTCAAGACCATCTGAGGAACCTTAACATGCATAACTCTAAGGTACCTGATGACATTCATCAGTGACTGTTGTAGTTGCCAGACCACTTTCCATGATTTTTGAAAAGTCATGGCGGTCAGGTGAAGTATCAGGTTGTGATGGTTGTTTCTCGTAGCCTCGTTGATGCTGTGTGCTGAAGGAAATCTGCAACGATATGGAACTTCTCCTGGTCCTGGATTATTAGTCCATTAACCTAGGAGAAGTGTGTGCTCTATGCTTACCCCGACCATGTGGTCCCTGAGAGCCCCCAGAAAGGACACACAGGAACCACCAGCGAAGGCAGGAACAAAGAGGAAGTTTAATCAGGGGAACAGGATTAAATGGACTTGGAGGGACACAAATTCACCAATAGGGGACAAGAGGGGAGTCTGGCTTTGTGCCAACAGAAGGGGATTTACATTCAATGGGGGAGGGTTTCAGGAAATATGAGGTCACAGTCCTTCTCCCAGCTCCCTGGCCTGGCAGGGGTTATGGGAAGAAGAAACAATGACAATGCAGTTTTTACATTTAGGACATTTAAACCACATTAAAAAAAACATCAGTTGTTAAAGCATTCTCAGTGGCTGGTGTATTTTCTTCATCAGCCCACCTTTGACATGACATTCTCCAAGCATAAGATTGTGAATGCATTGCTACACCAGGTGACTGGAGAAAAGCAAATTTTGCAACCATCTCTAAAAAGAGTAGAAAGGAAGACTCTGGGAACTACTGACCTGTCAGTCTCACCTCTGTGTCTAGGAAGATCATGGAACAGATCCTCCCAGAAGCTGTGCTAAGGCATATGGAGGACAGACAGGTAATTTAAGACAGTCATCATGGCTTCAAGAAGGACAAGTCCTGCCTGACCAACCTAGTGGGCACCATCGCTGGAGGTATTTAAAAGACATGTAGATCTGAAGTTTAGGGACATGGTTTAGCGGTGAACTTGTCAGCGTTAGGTTCATGGTTGGACTCAAAGGTCTTAGATGTCTTTCCCAAACTATTCCATAGGCAAATCTAGCCTTTATTTTCCCTCCCCTCTCTTCTTTTCCTCCTCTTCTTCTTTTTCTTCAAATGCAAACTATTCTTAGAGAATCTTTGATCTGTCAGCCTGTGGAAGCTCTCACCCAGTGGCAAATCCTGGCATTGAGAAGTGTTATGGGCTGTAAACTGAAAGCTTTCCAATTGTGTGGAATTTAAAAGGAAAATCAAGAAAGTAGACATTCAGTAAAAGTTGTGTAACACAGTTGCTGCTATTACAGGAAACATTCTCCATTTCCTGACTCTGCATTTTCTGCTGAAACCCTGAACCAGATAACCCTGAACTGGATAATTAGGACAAGTTCATATAACCCTATGAACCTTCAACACGTAGAGCATTTAATTTTGTCTTCTCTCACTGGATTTCTTGGCCAGAAACAAAACAAAACAAAAAACAACACCCAAAAAACTAAACTCTGTCATGGCTCTATGACTGTAAATTTTAAAAGACTTTTTATTATCAGGGAATCTGGTGTTCACCGCATAGCCTTGGGTGCTGGGTCCCCACCCACCCTTACAGTGTAAAGCATCTTAAATTACTCTTCTCCTCTGTCCTCTAAATTTTTATGCGTTGAACAACGTTAATAGCTCTCTGAAGAATGCTAGACAGACTTACTATTCCCACAGACTGCTGAGGTCACTTAAAAGTCATTCACTTACCTCCATAGGCATTAGGCTAAGTAGGCCCAATAGTCACTTAAAGGATTCATGAGATCTTTTTGAAGAACGAATTTTCTGCTGAAGTGCCACCAAAGTATTCTAATTTGTCCTATTTGCTACTGTGACATCCGTGAAATGCCAGTCATCAGGGAACAACATCATCTATATCAACTAGAGGCATCAAATTTTTTTCACTTCAAAAACATTTCAGATTAGCAAAAAATCTAGATTAAATCAAAGGCGTTAGAAGGTAATGGTGACATTTTTGTATCACAGAAGGCAAATAGAATATTAGAATGAATACTCCCCTTAAATAAATTTCTTGCAGTGTTTCAACTACAGTGAACAAATAATGCAGTACAGTAGAAAATATGCTCATATGTGTTGCAGTGAATATATGCTTTTTATTATTCCCCTTATGTCATGTTCTTCAGGTTATTTTCTGTTCTGGAGTTTTCAAGACAGACATTATTTAAAATTCATCTCTTAAGCTATAATGCCACTTGCTCTCTGTCCAATAAATCTGACTTAATCATGGGATAAATCCTGCATTTCTTGCCTGAGGTTACTAATAATATCTCTTCCTTAAAATACTGCTGGAGTGGCTAAAGAATCTATTGTTTGAATTATTCTGCACAGAAAGTGCTGCAAGAATGAAAGGTGCTGTTTTTCAAGCATTTGTGTTCTCAGGTAATGAGATGACTTCTTGAAGCTAGAGATTACAAGACATAGAAGTGTCAGCAATCATTAACTTGAAATGAGTTAATTTTCTCCCATAGAAGAATACCAAAACAGGTAATACAGCTTGTATGCATCATTAAATTGACCTCTGGGGTGTGTTGTGGGTGGAGTAAAGTACTTCACTCAAAAGAAAGAATTGGCAATATGTTTAGTGATATAAACAGCATTTTAACAAAGTTTGATGGCAAATGTGACTGGGGCTTAACAAAGTTTGATGGCAAGGTACACTTGACTATTTAGGACATCAGGGAGACCCTCACATAGAGTCGTGAGTTTTATAAAGCAGCGACTTGTGTTCTAAACTACTTCTCAGAGCAGTTTAGGTTCAGCTGGATCCAGATTTAGGCCCAAACTTCGTCAATGTTTTATGTCTAAAGTATTGTATATGTGCTGTCAAATCCTTCATATGACTGAGACAAGATTTCAATATTACTCATTCCCCAAGGATCTGTTGTGTCACAGAGGCTCTCAGTCTCAAGAGGTAACCTTGAGAGGCATTTCTAGTGAAGGGAAGAACCTGCCACGTAGCCCACTGCCACACAGGAGAGCTCAATTGGCCCTGAGCTGTCCAGTATTTATGGAGTAAAAGAACTGATTTACACTCATATTGCATACTAACTATAGATGTTCATTTCTTCCAAACTTGGCTTGAGTAAGACCACTGACCAGAGCTATGGTTAGGCAGGTACATTGCTCAGATTAGCTCTTGGCTATTGTGTTATCTGCCTTCTCCAAATCCACTCTGAGTCAGCTGCAGCCAAAAGGACCAGACACACCCATGATAATAACCGTCACTGATAGGTATCGCTTCACTAGACTTATGGAAAATAAAGGTCAGGTTGAGGTAGTGAGGTTGGGAGAGGAAAGCACACTGTCACAGGGTGCATAGCGCCAGTGGGTATTTTTAAAGTATTTTTGTCATAAAAGAAATCTGTCCTTGCATGTATATTATTGGTCTATATCTCTCTTTGCCTCTTATGATTTCCATTTTCTATGAATTGTAGGATGCATTAGAGAGGAGGTAAGAAAAGGAAGTTTCGTGAAGAAGACTTCCTAACAAAATTAAGTCATTGTCTTTACAAGTCACCCAAGTACAATCACATTAAAAAATATACAACTGTTTTAATACTGCAGCATTTTAATCTTGTGCAGCTTTAGTAGCTGTCCTGGTTTGCCTACTTTAAGGAAAAGCTGGAGAGAATTTCACTTTCATAGTCTTGCTGACCAAGATTTCCTCCACAAGCATAGTGAGTAGGAGCACTGAAAGAGTACCCAGATCTGAAAATAAAGTTGACATGTTTTTCTTAAATCACTCACACTGTTGAAAAACTGCTATTTATTACTTCTCTTTGAAACATGCTACTGTGTAAAGAGGAACAATATGCTGGTGTTATCAACTAAGCTAGTCTTGTTAGGATTTTTATGAACAAGTTCTCCCTAACGTTCAGTCCACAAGAGTAACTTAGACAAAATCATAATGCTCAAGGAACTTCAGTTTGATTAATTGGCCTTTTTGATGCTTAGTCTTAAATGGATGCATTTATGCTAATTTCCTCCCTAACTTTGAAGTTTACTGAGTTGTTACATCTGATTTCTGATAAATGAAGGAAATTTTCAATTGTTCTGATTATGTCCTATTAAGTCATGGAGTTCCCACATGAAATCATTAGGGGTTTGTTTTTGTGTTGTTTTGTTTTATCATATGCCTTTATTGCAATTCATATATAACTTTTTCCTATAGTCCTTTCATATACCTTTGAATATCTTGTCTTTGCTAAACTTATATCCCTAGCACTATCTGTTTGCTCCTTGACTGAATCAGAGTTTCATACAAACTGATGTGTTCTGTGTTGCTGATGGAACTTTAGTCTAGATAGAGTTACAGAATAATTTAGGCTGGAAAAGATCCTAAAGATCATCAAGTCCAACTGTTAACCTAATGCTGCTAGGTTCACCACTAAACAATGTCCCTGAACTCCACATTTAACCATCTTTGAAATACCTTTAGGGATGGTGACTTCTCCACTTCCCTGGGCAACCCATTCTAATGATTGTCAAACCTTTCAGTAAAGTACGCAAACAAACATCCCCTGTTGCAACTTGAGGCCTTTTCTCTTGCCTTATTGCTTTTCACCTGGAAGATGACACTAACCCCTACCCTTGGTCTAGTGGTCAATACTCTTCCTAGTTGCAGCAAAGGATGCTGTTTGGCTTTTTTGCTGTCAAGGTGCACTGCTGGCTCATGTTCAACCTAGTGTCCACCAGGGGCCCTGAGTCCTTTTCTGTGCATCAGCTTTACAGTCAGCCTGTAGCTTATAATGGTATATGGGGTTACTCTTTACCAGGTGCTGGACTTAGCTCTTTCCCTTGCTGAACTTCATAAAGTTCCTGTCAGGCGTTCTCGCCATATTCAAGATCCCCCTGGATATTTTCAAAACCTCTGGTGTGTCAGCCACTCATTCCAGACATCTGCAAATTTTCTGACTGTATGCTCTGTTCCATCATCTAGATCATAAATGAAGGTATTGAACAGAATTGGACCCAGTTCTATGGGGTACATCTCTAGTTTCTGGTGACTTATAAATATGTGGCTCTTGCTGTCCGTTGTATCACTACAATGTTATTCCAAAGTTATGCCATCAGTTTGTGTGGGGTAAGTAAAATGAGCTGCTAGACACTCTCACATTCAGAAGAACAAATTTCACCTTGATCTTCTGTGCCAATATTGCTTGTTCCAAGATGTCTTGAGCAGTGTCTCTTACCATCATGTTTGTAGTAACAGGAGCTGGCTGAATTATATGGTGTCACCCTTGAACTAACTCTTGTGCTTTAATGAGATGCCTTTTACTATGTGTGGCTTTCCAGCTGGTCAAAATATGTTAAAAGTTATTCCAACAGAAGAAGAAAAAAAAAAAAAAAAAAAAAAAAAAATTATTGTAGAAACTTTTCACCATGTGTATGTGCATCCTAAAGATTACTCAGCATATTAGTAATACAGAAAACAGATTCCACTACTTACACATTTTCTGACATCTCTATTTACATTTTGTAAGTCAGGAGTCTTTAAAGTATTAAAGAAACAATTTGACCAGTTTACTGTGGTAGATTAATTTATTGTTGGTAAATTGTTTAGTATGAACCAGGGCCTGCTATGCCTAGCCTACAAAATATTTTTGCCATGAAAAAAATGCTAACTTTTAACTTTAATTTTGATAGCAGTTACTGCTAATGGTTAAGTGCTCATTATGCATGTTTTTTCGTTGATATTTTGGCAGCCCCTGGAGAGACTATATCAGAGAAGACAATCGCTTGCATTTAGTATGCTCCACCTGAACTCCGGTTCTTTAATATTCAGAATTGGTATTAACATGCCTATTTCTCTGAGTGATGAAATACGATGAAATGTGAACATTGAAACTACCTGTTGGTAGAATATATATACTTCATACATATCATATCTACATATCTAGAGTACCATTTAATAGACTTTCTTTGCCATTTAGTTACTCTGTACATGCTACAAACTTCATGAAAACTACTCTCAGTGGTATTCTGACAAAAAGTCATGCTCCTGTTGAAGTGAATACACTTTGAAAACATCAGGTTTGATTACATTCTGTTATCAACCCATATATTTAAGATTGAAAATATACATTCAAAATGGAATGTTTATTTGACTTTTGATATGAGAAAAATAACATTCAAAAGTTGAAAATGAATTTATTTGATTTAATCACAGTGAATGTTCAAAAACTAAGAAACCTCATATTTGAATCATATGTTAGAATAGGGAAGAACCTGTAGATATTTTTAAACTGTTAAATTTCATTCCTTTCTTTGATTAATGAACAAGGGTTTTTTATAATTTTGGAACACTGTATGCATGCTAGCACTCCCTTATGATTAGGTTTACCACCTGCGGGAAAAAGCTTGAGTATTCTGTTCAGTAGCTGTAATCAAATGTTTTCTCTTTTTAAATTTCTTTTTGTGTGTGTGCTTGTGTGATAATGTTGCTTAGCATATGGATGTACAGAAAATAATTTCATGTTTTGTGAATTATAACATTTCCTTCCTTTTAATCTCAACTCCCTTGAAATCAGGATATATTTAAAAAAAATCAAACCAAAACAACCAAAAACAACCAAGTAGTATATTTATCTAATTGTGTGTTACCAATTATAGAAATGACAAAGATAGTAAGGCTAAGTTAAGAGAATATGTTTTTCTCCAGAACTTTTCAATAAAGAAAATCTATAACCTTTTACCAAATGTTATGCCTTGTCTTAATCTCTGAATAAATATTGTTGTTCATAATGTGTAAGTATTTGCTACTCTGAAGCAAAATTTTCTCAAATTATATATGTACTCTTGAGTAACATACTGGCAGTCACTCCAGTAAAGATCAGCTCTGGCTTTGTTTGATAGCATAACCTTCCACTGGGTTTTGTAATTCATTCACTAAACCACATTGTATATTGAGAGGAACCCGAGGGATCAAATGGATTATGCGGTTGTATGAGATTTTCTTTTTATTCTAGATTAATGTTAAGCCAAACTGCCTCAAAATGTGGAGTGCCTCCAAACTAACAGTATTTGGAAAACCACTAGAAACTTGGAAAGGTGCCTGCTGCTCTTGGGCTGCTCAAGCTTATATTAATGGCCTTGGCTGCTGGAAGCATACAAGCTGTGTAAGACTGGCACAGAAATAATGAATATATATATTTTTTAAAAAATGTAAACGACTCATTTTCCTGCTCTTATTTCTGCATTAGCTGTTTTATATTGCAATTTCTTTAATAATTGTATGTGATAATTGTTCATTTTCATTGCAGGAGAGTAATATATAGCTTATCCATGGAAGTTCTGGTCACCCTCAAGGAGTTACAAATAGAAAATAACCCCCAAAAGTGATTATATTTATTTTTTTCTTCCTGTAGGAAGAAAGGGCAACTTAGATCATATGCTATTTCTTCCATGTTACAAGGAAAAGTGAAACAAAGTGCAGGTTTAATACACATTTGTGTTCTTGTATTTTCATGTCCCACCCTGCATTTTATATTTATCATATTAAAGAATGGGAGATTGATTAATTTGGGAAGCTTAGGTTCAGCCACACACTGTTCTCATTCTTTTGTTCTTGTTGTTGTTAAGTACTTGGCTTCTCTGTAAATGCAGTAATGTGTTCTGCTTAAATTTTATTAAAAGTCCTAAAGCAAGCCCTTTTCTGTAAGCCCAGAAACTATTTCTTTCTTTTTGTAAATGGAGTTCTCTTCAGAATATATATTTTATAGCCATGAAAGGAGACAAGTGGAGCAGTGACTGTTTGCTTTATGAATACTTCTCCAGAATAGTAGTTTAATTAAACTATTACCAAAGTAGGGAAGAATTTTTTATTTTATTTTATTTCCCCCTGAAGCTCTCAAATTAATTTCACAAATCCTAGATGAAATACAAAGAATCTTCCTAGTCTTCCTGTGAAGTTCTTCAGAGGTACAGTAATAGCTTTCCCTCTGGGGCATTTGCATAAGGTACAAAAGCCCAACATCATGTCCTTGGTTTGCTTGAGCCCCATCAAAGTTTACCTCAGTTTTTTACATGCCTGGTGGTTAGAGGGGCCTTCTGTGTATTGATTCGTCTATACTATATTGTGTTTGGAGGCCTTGAAAATTACTTTTGAAGCTTATACTAGTGCACTTGTAGATGTCTGGCAACATTGTAGTCCCTCCTTCCTTTTAATGGTTGTCACACTTACTGGTTGGTAAATAAATTTTAATAAACACTTTCACTGTCCTTGGAGAAAGGTATCGGATATGTCTCAGCCTGTTTGTATCTAATTTGGATATGTGGCCTTCTAAACAGTCAACATTAATCTTGTCAGCATGGTGAAAGTATTTCATGCTATATGTGTGCTGGTTTCAAGGTAAACCAGCAGGAGAAATGAGCTCAACACGAGAGAGATTATAAATCAGAGCTACA